>CM076903.1:43465224-44065224 GCA_039519145.1 Kokia cookei
CATTGTGATATTATCGAAAAGAAAAATAATATGAGAGTGGCTACTGTTCTGATGAATGCAAATTGTTTGTTTCCATTCAATACGGTGAAGTTGCAAAGTTATGCTCTCAAATGTGGAGACATTGATGAATCCTACCTATGGCATTTGAGGTATGGATACTTGAATTTTAAGAGTTTGCAATGTTTGAAGCAAAAGGAGATAGTGGCTAGACTTCCTATGATTCATTCAAAAGAAAGAGTTTGTAAAGGTTGTGTGTAAGGGAAGATGCACCGATTTCCATTTTCGAAGACAGGTTGGAGAGCTCGGAGCCCTTTAGAGCTTGTCCATGTTGATATATGTGGTCCAACTCGAACTTATTCTCTTGGTAACAAACAATACTTTATTCTTTTTATTGATTATTTTACAAGGATGATCTGGGTCTATTTTCTCGATAAAAAGTCTGATGCTTTCAGCACCTTCTTTCACTTCAAAGCTCTTGTTGAAAAGCAAAGTGGATGTTCGATCAAGACTCTTCGAATTGACCGAGGAGGAGAGTTTATATGCAAGCCTTTCCTTGATTATTGTAAGGAGAACAGGATTTAATGACAACTCAACACTCAACAAAATAGAGTTGCTGAGAGAAAGAATCGAGCGATTAAAGAAATGGCTCGTAGCATGCTTAAAGGGAAAGGTCTCTCGAACAAATTTTAGGCCGAAGTTGTGAATATGGTGGCATATATTTTGAATCGCTCTCCAACAAAGGCGATTCTGAATAGGACTCTATTTAAGGCTTGATATGATCATAAGCTGGTTGAAAATCAACTAATTTTTGGGTTCATTGCGTATGCACATGTTCTGCCACAAAATTAGGAAAAATTCGATGAAAAGAAGAAAAGTTTATTTTTATCGGCTACAGTGATGAGTCTGAAGGGTATCGTCTTTACAGCCTGAAAAGTAGTCAGCTAATTCTGTCAAGGGATGTAATTTTCGACGAATTGGCTGCATGAGATTAGGACAACAATGAATCACAATGAAGAGATTAGGAGCATCGAGAAAAATCTGACGTGGAAATTGGTTTTATTTATCGAGAGGAAAGGATGCAATCAGATTGAAATGGAAATTCAAAACAAAGTATAACGAAGACGGAAGCATTCAAAAGTATAAAGCCAGAGTGGTCGCAAAAGGCTATTCGCAATAGCCAAGGGTCGACTTCAATAAGACTTTTGCACCGGTTGCTCGGATGGACACGATAAGAATTGTTCTTGCTTTGGCAGCTCAGTTAGAGATGAAACTGTACCAACTTGACATCAAGTCCGCCTTCTTGAATGGAGAGTTGGAGGAAGAAGTATATGTACATCAACTTGACAGATATGTTGTAAAGGGGAAGGAAGAAAAAGTGTATCGACTTAAAAAGGCTCTTTACGGGTTAAAACAAGCCCCTCGAGCATGGAATAGATTGATTCGTATTTTCAACACTTTGGTCTTCTACGAAGCCTAAGCGAGCCATTCCTCTATGGCAAGGTTGAAGTAAATAGGAACTTTCTAATAGTTTGTCTTTATGTTGATTATGTGATCTATGCAGGAACCGATATGAAGATGGTTGAAGATTTTAAAAGGGCCATGATGAAAGAGTTCGAGATGTCTAAGCTCGATCTTATGAAGTATTTTCTTGGTTTTCAAGTCAAGCAATCTAGTTTTGAAACTTTTATTTCACAAGAAAAATATGTGGAGGACCTATTGAAGAAGTTTCAGATGTCGACTTGTAAACCTGTGTCTACACCAATGGCACTTAATGAGAAATTGCAGCAAGAAGATAGCGGAGAGATGGCTGGTGAGAAAGTTTACCAAAGCTTAGTGGGATCTCTGCTTTATCTCACTCATACAAGGCCCGATATTGTTCAGCCCATAAGTGTTCTTTCGAGGTTCTTGAGCAAGCCGAGCAAGTTTCATTATGTTGCTGCAAAGAGAGTACTCAAGTACTTGCAAGGAACGAAGAAGCATGGGCTGAGATATGTGAAAGAATCGAGTAACAATTTGGTTGGTTTTACGGATAGCGATTGGCCAGGTTCCGTCGAAGATAGGAGTACTTTGGGATATCTTTTCTACTTGGGATCGAAGCTGATTTCTTGGAGCTTGAGGAAGCAAAACATAGTGGCTTTATCATATGAAGAAGCTGAATTTACTGCAGCAACAAATGCAGCTTGTGAAGCGGTTTGGCTTAGGCGAATTCTGATCTGTAGCAAAAAGAAGAGGTTCCAACTACCATATTCTGTGATAATATGCCGACAATCGCGATGATAAAAAATCCGATGTTTCATGCCCGAAGTAAGCACATTGAGCTCTGTCGTCATTTCATTCGAAATTTGGTGAACAAGGGAGAAATTTGCTTGAAGTTCGTCGAGACCAATGAGCAACCTACGGATGTTCTTACAAAGCCCGTGTCGTTGGAGAAACTCGAGAAGTTTAAAGATTCAATGAAAATTACAAATTAAGGGGGCATGTTAAAAGTTAACTTGCAATTTTCATTCATGAATCTAAAGAATTTAAATAATTTAGTTAAGTGAATTGAGTCAGTTTATTTATGATATATCTAGAGAATTTAAATAGTTGATTAAGTGAATTTAAGTTATTGTAAACTATATAAATATGTAAAAGAGAAAATTGTGATGTTAAGGCAACATAAAGCAAATTGCCTCATTATAAAAATCTGTTACTGTTGTTTTCCGTTCTAGTTTTTTCCAACATTCTGCAAATAATTGTGTAACTTGATCATATACTTAGAAGGAGAGAGCTAAGAGTACTTTCTCCTCCATTGTTTCTTATATCTACTTAAAGCAGGAAATGGTGGTATAATCCATATTTCAAGAGTAATTAATATAACCTTAAATGATGATTATTAGCGAACTGAAGGGCAGATTCATTGAATAACCAAAATTTGTCTTCAGCCATCCAAAACAAGACTAGGATCTTCAATTATAGCAGTTAATCATATATGAATCTGTTAAACCATATTATCTTGTTCATGCATTGGTAAGCCCCATCCAATCTTTAGAGTCTAATACAGGACGTAAACTGTAAACAAAAACATACTGGTGAAGCTTTCTTAAAGGGCTTTCCTGGAATTACATGATCATACCGTGTTTTTTTTTTCTCACCATCCAAACAAAAGAGAGGCTGATAAAAAAACCAACCTTACAATACAACCCCATTGTTGCCATCTTCAACAGTTCAATATTCAACTGAAAGAGAAATTACAAAATGATACTGTACTTTCTAGCAGGCATTTGCTCAATTCTTTCTTTTTCCATGATTTCCATCTCTAGCTTTGCCAATAATGTGGAAGTAAATGACATTACCAGTGTTGGGAATGTGCTGAAACAAAAGGGTATCACCAACTTCTAATTTATTTTCCTGCATAAACTTGGGCCATCCAGCACCAAGATGAACTGATCCTGCATACACTAAGATGCTTAATCGCCACTTCCTACCCTCTGAGTCCGTTATCACTGTCCTCGGTTCCTTTGTCAAGCCCATTTCTTTGGCAACACTGATTGGCACAGGCTGAAATTTAAGAAAAACATTTTTAAAATGGGGCACATACAGCATTGAATTAAGAATGCTTAGTATAACTGAACTTGCACATTTTTTTAATTTGGTATTTAAATTTTCTTTGTTAGTTTAGTACCTAAACTTACACTTTTTTTTTAAATTTGATAACTAAACTTTTTTGAGTCTAATTTACTATTTGAACTTGATATTTTTTACCAATTTATTATCTAAGCTCTTTTTAGATTTAGTTTAATACCTAAACTTATTAAATATTATATAAATATCCAAAATACTAATGGTGTTGAAAAGGTGTATGCTATAAAAATATCAGAGGAAATTCGTGTTAAAATTTTTTGAATTGAGTTATACTTAATAAATTAATATTGAATGAGAAAACAATAGTTTTGAAAACCCAAAATAAAAGAAAATTATTATTTAAAATTAATAAATTAAACTAAAAGTAATTAAACATTTAAATCATACCTTGATTATTTTTTTTTTATAAATATTGTTAGTATATTGGAGTAATGTATAAAAGATTTGACAAATTTAAATACCAAATCTGACTAAAAATTAAATATAAAATTAGAAAAAAAAAGTCGAGTACCATTCGAGAATAAATAAGTTGTTCTTACAATATAGAATTTCTGGTATTTCTTCAAAACCACTACAAATAAAGCCTTCTTCGGGGTTAACTCTGATTCGAATTCATCCTTTCGTGTAATACCTCTCTCCCCTCCAATGCTTAGACCTAAACAACCAATTGAAATCAAATGAAACTAAAAGGAACAATGAAAACTTAAGTGTTAACATATGGAATGTAAGTTACAAGACCTTTGGTTATCTTTGAACTTGGTTCTTCAATTTGCCTGCAAGGTGGACCTCTTTTTTGCTTAACAGCAAGAGTAGTGTTCTTTTCAGAGGCATTTGCTTGCTTGTTTTGTCGCCCCCGTCGTCCATGGTTTCGATATCCAGCCTTGTTAACAACCTGGACGTGTACTAAGTTGCCTGCATGTGGAATGTGCTGAAACAAAAGGGTATCTCCAACTACTATATCATTTTCATGCAGAAACTGGGACCATCCACCACACAGACGAGCCTGTCTTCCACTCTCGGTTGTGTTCATTGGCCACATCCCACCTCTTGGACCCTTAATCATCGTTATGGATTCCTTTCCCAAGCCTGTTTCTTTGGCAAAATATCTTGGAATAAACTGAAATTTTTAAAAATATATTAAAAAAATATATAAAAATTATATGAAGTGCATAGTAATTAACACTTAACAGCATTGAATGAGTACTTGTTCTTACAACATAGTATTTTAGGTTTTTCTTCACAATCAGTACAAATGAAACATGCTTTTGGGTTTCTTCTGTTATAAACTCAACCTCCTGGCTAACATTTCTTGCACCTGAACCATGCATGAATCATTGAAATGATTAGTAGATAAAAGGGGATATATATGAAGGGTTATACATGAAATGAAATGAGAAGGTTGGCCTACGAGAGACTGCTCTTGGTTTCTTGGAAGCTGAAGTACATATTTGGCTTGGGGTTTGTTCAATTTGTCTGTTACCTCCAGGGGGTCGGCCCTTTGGTTTCTTAGCAGCCAAAATGATGTTCTTTGCACATGCAGTTCGATTATAAACGAAAACATCAAATGTTGAACTATCAACCAAAAAGAAAACCAGAAAATCCCCTATTTCCAGGCCATGATATTTGACAAACTTTGACCATCCATTGTTGAAAAAGTAGCTTCCTTGTTGAACTTTGACACTAACTCGCCATGAGTTCCCCGAGCCAGAATACAATCTGAACATGGTGGGTACATTTCCTTTCAAAACATACTTCACAAAAGCTTGTGGAATTTTCTGAAAAAAGTTAAAAGAAGACAGCATTAAATATACATAAAACTTGAGCCATTAATAAGCATTAAATGGAACTTGAACTTACCAGCTTGGTAACAAAGTCTCCTACTAAGACCTTATAGAAAGAAGGGTTTCGTTTTGGTTTCCTAGTCATATTCAAAAGTTTTGCATTAACTGCTTCAGTTTTCTCATTTGCTTCTTTGGATTCTCTCATTTATTTATTTTTTTGGGGAAAATGGGTTGTTTGACGTGAAGTTGTAGATTAGGATTGAAATGATTAACATCACGTTTGCTGAATCTGTCAGACAATCAGAATACAGATGATAATCTCACACATGAATGCTATACAATCAGCCCAGGGTTTTTTTCTTTCATTTTTTAATACTATTTCAGTAATAGCTGCCATAGCATTTTCTATTGAATTGGTTTTCATTTTTCTAAGCTTAGAGTGACTTCCATTGGTGCAAACTCTGGTCCAAGAAAAAGTGAAACAAAATCCATTTACATGAGTAGACACGAAATTAGCACTTGGGTAGTTCCAAGCAACTGCTATGCTTCATGTTCTGAACTTGATTTTATGATATGTAATACACCATATTTTCAAGCTAATGGTTAGTGAATTTAGAAAACCATCTAAAGGAACCTTATTACAGGTGGAATATTCATCGGGACAGCATCAGAAACATGTTACAATGTGATGGTTAAACAGTTACAGGACAAACTAATCTTTGAATCAATGGCATCGGTCCTACATGTTGGTATATGCAATTGATTTCATTCTCTGTAAAGTTAGATAGCTTTGACTTGCCCCTTTGATGGCCTTATCTGGACACCAAAATGTCATCTAAGATTTTCCCTTGAAGCATCACAGTTATATTCAATAAGCAGATTATAGATATATCGCCTTTCTTTTTTATCGAAGCTGATTCTGCAGTTTTAATCACCAAGCTTTCATGGGGTTCAACTTGTTTCTCTCTACTTCTATCATCTGTTTTCCAAGAACAAAATCCAAGCTTATATTTGAACATATCAAATGTAAAATGAATTTTATACATATATGCACATTGTACCTGAAATTGTTACCTTCGTTGATGAGTCTTCAACAGCCTGCATCTTATAAATGGTTACCTTCATTGATGTTTTAGGACCCTCAATGAGTTCAAAGGCACAAACATCACCAACTTCTACGTTATTAACCATAGCAAATCCACGCCAACCAGCACCGAATATTACATTTGATTTTTCGATACTGTGCTGAAAATATATCACTGGCCATGATTTTCCATTTGAAAGGAGATGTATGACCTCTTTGTGCATCTTTGTGAGATATTTCCTAGAAAAATTCACTGGTATACTCTGTTCATAAAAATAAAAGCATGTCAGTTCAGTTATTTCTACCTTTTCAAGTTGCATTATAACATTTGGATGGTGGAGTCATTAGAACTTGGAAATGGCCAACAGGTTTCAACAGAAAAACTCACCAATCTACATGACTTAACATATGATAGCGGAATGACTACAACAAAGAACGGATTTTCAGATTTGAAAGTTCGAAAAGCTTTAGTTTTTTCAAGAGCAGTCAATGCTTCTGTGCGGCTCCAGCTTGCGTACGTTGGAGCTTTCCATTTCTCGAGACGAAATGCACCAATTGAAGCTAATGACTGATGACAATTTGCATGCTGGCCTTGGTGAATGACTACTTTGAAGGATATTTCGATGCTATTTATTAGCTCAAACGCACAAGAATCACCTGCTTGAATATTGTTATCCCGTACTAAAGTATCCCAACCGCTTTGTATATATAGCCTTTCCCCTATTCGTCCCGCTTGAAGGTAGCCTTCCAAGTTTTCCCACTTGAGTTGCAAAGGAGTACTGAACATTGCTCTTTCATCAAATGTTTCCTCACAAAGTTAGCTGGTATGGCCTGTGAAAAGGAAAATTTTGCTCTTTTCTGCAAGTTTAGTATATGTTAATGAGGTAATGAAATGAACAGCATGCATAGGATCTAGTGGGGAATTCAATTGATTGCTTACCAGTGTACATTTTTTATCACTACTGTGACCAACATATGTTGGGGTGCATGACAACTTGGAAACATGGGTTCTCAGTCATTTCGTGTGGCTTAAATTGTTGAATTATAGTATGGCTTGTGCTTGTATCACCATTTCTAGCTGGACATCGATTATGCCTAATTTGTTGAGTTAGAAATTCAAACTTCTCATTGCACTTGGTTTCGGTTTCATTAACAGAATTAGTACTTCTCATCATTTTATGAGGTCGAGGACATAGCGGTTGCAATTCCTCTCTCATTTTCCTGCTTGGAGAGATGTTCCTATGATCTTTATAGAGTCATCATCTTCGGATTGGTTGATATTCTGCTCCGGAAATTCATCGGACCTCCTATAATAATTGCTGGTAGGGATGTTGTATCTCTGAAGCACTCCTATAAAAACTGATTACATGGAAATTGCTATTCCTATCATATCTAAAAACCAAAAGATGCCCCAACTCCAAAGAGTAATGGTTTGCAAACAATATTTTGCCATCAGATTTTGTAAGTTCCACCTTCCATACTTCACCAGATGGGACCTGGAGCAATGCTGGGCTTGACATGCCATTTCCATGGTTTTTCACAAACTTTCTGGGAATTCCCTGTAAAAGAACTCTTAATAACAAATGCAAATGTTATATATGATATACATATATAGTAAAAGACAAATGCTTACAAGTTTTCCATTCAGGATAGTGTCTTGGAGAATTATTTTGAAGAAATAAGGTGAGTTGCTTATATACTTCAAATGGGCATTGCCTTGCTGCTGAGAAGAAGTTTCCATGCTTGAACAATTGTGTACATTCTCCTCATTATTACTCATATCTACCTAAAGAATGGGATGGTCCATTTGTCAAAAGTAATTAATACAATTCTAAAATATTATTTGCTAGTGACTGTTAAATTAAGTGTTTCTAGGCTCGAGGCTGATTCATTAATGGCCAAAGCTTGTTTTTCTTGTAAAGGGAAATGAAAGATACTTTGATTCTTCCAAAAAAGAATTTATATATGCCTTTAGAACTTATGTTTTGCCAAGTCCATTTCTTTGGCAACACTGGTTAGCACAGGCTGAAATATAAGAAAAAAACATATTTAAATTGGAGTAGAAACAGCATTGAATTGAGAAATAAAAAGTTTTGTTCATACAAAATAGAACTTCTGGTATTGCTTCAAAACCACTACAGATGAAGCCTTCTTCGGGGTCATAAACTCAACCTCCTGGCTAACATTTCTTGCACCTAAACCATGCATGAAACATTGAAATGAGTACTGAAACGGTTTACACATGAAATGAAAAGGTTATCCCAAGAGAAGCTGCTCTTGGTTTCTTGGAAATTGAATCACATTTTTGGCTTGGGGTTTCTTCTATTTGTCTGCTAACTCCAAGGGGTCGGGCCTTTGGTTTCTTAGCAGCAAAAATGATGTTCTTTGCACGTGCAGTTCGATTATAAATGAGAACATCGAACGTTGAACTATCAACCAAAAAAAAACCAGAAAATCCCCTATTTCCAGGCCATGATATGTAGAAAACTTTGACCATCCACTATTGAAAAAGTATCTTCCTTGTTGAACTTTGACTCTAACTCGCCATGAGTTCCATGAGTCAGAATACATGGTGAACATGGTGGGCGCATTTCCTATAAAACCGTACTTCACAAAAGCTGGTGGAATCTCTGCAAAAGAAAAAAAAAAGACAACAGTTAATAAGTTGTTTATATACATAAAACTAGAGCCATTAAGAAGCATTAAATGGCTGTTAATAGGATATGAACTTACGAGCTTGTCATCAAAATCTCCTATCGAAACCTACAAGAATGAACAAGGATCGAAGAGAGTTGTATATTCTAAATATTAAAGCTTGAAAATCTACCCTATACAACACACATGTTTATATGCTTCACATGGTATATTCTAACACCTAGTCATGTTCAAAGTTTTGCATTAACTGCTGCAGTTCTCTCATTTGCTTCGCTACTTTGGATTCTCTCCATTTATTTATTTGTTTTGACGTGAAGTTGTAGATTTGCAGTCAAATGGTTTCCATCACATTAGCTTTTTACGCCGCCAGAGCAGGAAAGATGATCATGTATATGTCAGCGAATCAGAATGCAGATGACGATCTCCATTCTTTTTTTCTTTCATTAAAAAGTTACATTGATTTGATTTAAGCTTAAGCGACAACATTGACCTCCATTGGCTCCGACAAAAAGTGAACCGAAAGCCATTTACCTGAACAGCAAGAACTTGAAGAGCAAACCCTAAAACTTACCTTTACAAAACCTACCCTAAATTGAATCATTAAAATTAAAACTTTTTTTTGTATAAAGTGCTTTAATTTTTTAGAATTTTGCCATTTTCATTTACTTGCTTAGGAATAAAAAAAAATGTTGGTGACAGTCAAGCTAGAAGCTTCAACCACCTTATCCAACCATTGTTTACACCTCCATCAAGCTCGTAGGTAATTTGGGTTCTTAGTGAATTGGTCAAAGTCAAGATATTATAGGTGAATTTGCGAAACCATCAAAAAGGAACATTATTACAGGTGAAATTGTTGAAGTTGGATTATATGTAACATTGAGTAGCAAAACAGAGGAAAGGCAGTCTGCAATGTAGGATGACTTTGTGTTTAGAGTTAGCTAGATTTAGCAACATTTTCCTATGTAATTTGCCTATACTTTGTATTGTAAGAAATCTGCTTATGTAATGCAGATCAGTCCCATAACCTATTGTTCCTATAACCTCTTTTAGTGATGTATTTTGGCTATAAATGTAATGTTTTCATATTGAATGAATCAGCATATCAGTTTTGTAAAACCGATTGTTTCCTTGTTGCACGTTTGTGAGCAAGCATATTGTATTTTGTTTCTTCTGGTCTTACTCTGCATTTTTCTTCTTTTGCTGCTGTCAAAAACCCAACAGAAATATTCATAGGACAGCATCAAAAACATGTTACAATGTCATGGTTAAACAATTACAAGACAAACTAACCGTTGAATCAATGACAGCTATCCTACAGGTTGGTATCTGGGATTTGCTTCATCCTCTTGAAAAGCTTGATGGCTTTAATTTGCCTCTTCTAAGGCCTAACTTGAAATGGAACTTACTGTTGGGGTATTGATAGCAACAAAAGAAGAGAACAAAAAAAAAAACACAGAACAAAGAAGCTAGATGCAAAAAATATTTTTACTTGCTCACAAATGTGCAGTAAAGGAGCTTATGGTTTTTAGCTTATTTTGCTCAATTTTTCATTAAGAAAAACAATACATTTATAACCAAATGCATCACCAAGTACTACTTACTATCACTAAGTAGCCTAGTAACTTGTAAACCATTGCTTGTACACACAAACAAGCTACCTAAACTAATCATTCAGCTACCTAAACATATCAAGCTGTCACCAAGCTTATTCATTTTCAACTAGTTTAATTACATTGAAACTAAACAAAAACCTTGCTATTACAGCAAGCATTTGTGCTGCAACATTTTTACAATTTGCATGCACTTCAACAAAAACATAACAACAACATGGTTGGCCATTTTCAACACCTACTTACCCAAAGATGAGTCTTCAACAGCCTGCTTCTTATAAATGGTTACCTTCATTGATGTTTTAGGACCCTCAATGAGTTGAAAGGCACAAACATCACCAACTTCTAAGTTATTACCATAGCAAATCCACGCCAACCATTACCAAATGTTACATTTGGTTTTTCGATATTGTGCTGAAAATATATCACTGGCCATGATTTTCCATTTAAAAGGAGATGTATGACCTCTTTGTGCATCTTTGTGAGATATTTCCTACCAAAATTCGCTGGTATACTCTGTTCATATAAACAAAAACATGTCAGTTCAATTATTTTCTGCCTTTTCAAGTTGCATTATAACATTTGCATGGTGGAGTCATAAGAACTTGGAAATGTCCCAACAGGTTTCAACAGAAAAACTCACCAATCTACATGACTTAACATATGATGGCTGTATGACTACAGCAAGGAACGGATTTTCAGATTTGAAAGCACTAGCTATTCGAAAAGCTTTAGTTTTCCCAAGGGCAGTTAGTGGTTTTGTGCGGCTCCGACTTGCGTACGACGAAGCTTTCCATTTCTCGGGATTAAATGCATCAGTTGAAGCTGATGAATGGTGACAATTTGCATGCTGGCCTTGCTGAATGACTACTTTGAAGGATATTTCGATGCTATTTATTAGCTCAAAAACGCAAGAATCACCGACTTGAATATTGTTATCCCGTACAAAAGTAGCCCAACCGCTTTGTATATATAGCTTTTCCATTATTCGTCTCCTCTTGAAGGTAGCATTCCAAGTTTTCCCATTGGAGTTGCAAAGGAGTACTGAACATAGCTCTTTCATCAAATGTTTCCTCACAAAGTTAGCTGCTATGGTCTGTGAAAAGGAAAATTTTGCTCAGGATGCGACCATAAAAATGCCGCTAAAAACTTATTTTCTGCAAGTTTAGTTTATATTAATAAAGTAATGAAATGAACATCATAAGATCTAGTGGGGAATTTACTTGATTGCTTACCAGTCTACATTTTTTATCTCTACTGTGACCAACATATGATGGGTGCATGACAAGTTGGAAAAATGGGTTGTCAGTCATTACATGAGGTTTAAATTGTTGAATTATAGGATGGCTTGGACTTTATCACCATTTCTAGCTTGGCATCCATTAGACTTTCCATTGCACTCGATTTCGGTTTCCATAGCTGAATTCGGTTTTGATTCCTCCATCATTGATCTTGGAGAGATGTCTTTTATGATCTTTATAGAGTCATCATTTTCGGATTGGTTGATATTCTGCTCCGACATTTCATCGGACAGCCTATGAGGGTAATTTATTCAAATGATCTAAAAATTTTCATTATTTACGAAAAAGACCCAAATTTAAAAATATATACCAAAATAACCTAAAATAAACAGTAAAAATTCTAAATGGCTATCCAATGGTCGACACTTCCTTAGATTCCACCCCAATTATTGGTGTCAGATATAAAAAATGATATTTTTTGGTCTCGGCTATGCAATGGTCGACACCTATATATTTTTTTAATCCGGTATTATATTGATATACGAAAATACGAGATTTAAAAAAATTGGTGTTGGTCAATGCATGACCGACACCTTTTCATCTTTTTTATCTGATAAAAAATTCAATTTTTTTTGTGTTAGTCATTCATTGGCCAACACCACCTTTTTATCAGATAAAAAATATATTTTTCTGGTGTTGGTCATTGTTTGGTCGACACCACTTTTTTTATCTGGTAAAAAATTAAAATTTTTTTGTGTTAGCCATGCTTTGAGCGACAGCACCTTTTTATCTAATAAAAATATTTTTTTTGGTGTTGGCCATTGCTTGGCCGACATCATATTTCTTATCTGATAAAAAAATAATTTTTTTTGGTGTTGGTCATGCATTGGCCGACGCCAACATTTTTTTATCAGATAAAAAATATTTTTTTGGTGTTGGTCAATGCTTGACCGACATCACCTTTTTATCTGATAAAAAATGAATTTTTTTGGTGTTGGTCATGCATTGGTCGACACCACCTTTTTTAATCAGATAAAAAAACAATTTTTTTTGGTGTGACCATGCATTGGCCGACACCAACTTTTTCTCCTTTCTCTATATATAGGGTTTAGGTTTTGATTTTGAAATTGTAAGTAAAAAATATTTTTCTTAAAATAAGAATAAAATGAGAGTGTTTTTTTATTTATCATTAGATGAGTGTTTTGTTTCGGGAGAGAGTTATGAAGTGTACAATCGAATTTCGGGGTTGAACTATATACTGTCATGTATTGCCGGAGTTGAATTATATACTGTCATGTGAAGTGACAATATATGTCTTCAGTGGTAAGATGATTTCTACATCATTAAAGACTATCCGAGATGTCCAAAGAAGATGGACATTATCTATGTTGGAAGAATTGTTATCCTGCAATTCAACAATACAACTGTTGATTTATTGATCCAATGTATATAATATAAATACCGCTATATGTAAATATGTGGTATAACCGTAAAGGTTATGCTATCAAAGGTCAGTTGACGAAACTCTATCATCGAATGGTCGATCGAGATGACTTGGCCTGGTATTCAAACAATATGGCCTTGTATTGCTTGAGGGTTAGAAGAATTTATTGAAATTGATCAGGTATTCAAGAAGATGGATATTATCTAACCGAGACGAGTCGGTCAAGTTTAGGGTTTTTTAGGTTATTTTGTATTATTGTTGTTAAAAATTTTAAATTTCGTGTATTAATATTAACAATTATTTATAATTTATTGTATCTGTAAATTTAATTTGTTGCGTTGTAATATTCAATAATGTTTGTATTTTATTGTATTAATATAATTTTGATTTATTAAAAAAATTATTAAATATTTTGTTGTAAAAATGTTAAGAAATAATTATTATTGACATATTAAAAATATATTGTAATAATTTAATAATTAAAATTAATGTTGAGAAATAAACGAAAAAAATAAAAAGAACAAGAGTTTAGTTAATAGAAATAAAAAATTAGTTTTTGAGTTTTTACCATCCAAAAATATTTTTGGGTGGTTACCATTCAACGCTCGACACCCACTTTTAACCCCAGTAGTAGATATATATATAATTGTTAGTACTAAATATTTGAGCTTTTTTCCAACATTTTCTTTGTTTATATTTATTTCGATGGAGAAATTCTCAATACAGATGATGAAGGTTGTGTATTTCAAAGTATAGAAAAAATCGGAATGAGATAGAACAAGCGTGTTTCGTTGGAGGAATTAAAATGAAAGATCAGTACAAAGATAGCTACTTGTTGCAGGAAGCAAATGTTGAGACTGTTTTACAAATTTCCTGTTTCATCAGATTCGATCAAGTTCTCGAAAATGGAGCTTGTTAATGATGATGATTTAGGGACAATGATTGAAATTTATTGCCCCTCTGATATCGAAAATTCTTGCCCAATTGAGTTGTTCGCGGAGATAGCACAACCCAAACCAATTCAAGTTTTAAATCCAATAAGCCAACATTCTGGAATAGATATTGATCTTAATGTATGCTGGAAAGATCAATCGGGTATTGGAGGGTCAATTCCAGAAAATCCAAACACTGGTGGATGTTATATAACATCTAAAACACGTGTCATCGTCTACAATTTCATTCAGAAGTGTTGGCCCCCATAGAAGATGATGACGAAAATGAAGCTTTGGAAGACCCCTATTTGGATGACATCCCCGAAGATTTAGATGAGGAGGGATCGATGGAGGGTGATGATGTTAACACCCATTCGAGAGGAAATACAAGCCCGAGTATAGTTATCAGGAATAATCTCGAGCCTTTATGAGCGACGTAGACCTAGATGCAGCTCGAGCTCGTGAGTTTTCGGAATATAGAAATATAGTTTTGGCTCACCTACTCGAAAAAAAAGAGTTGTTCGTAGGACAACAATTCGAGAACAAGAATAACTGCTTAAATGCAATAAAGCAATACAACTTGAAGTTAGCTGTGGATTGTAAAGTGACGAAATTGTCGCAATCTTTATACATCGGAGAATGTTGAAAAGCCGAGAGTGGGTGTAAGTGGCGTATCCGAGCCGCGTTAATGCAGCGGAGTCAGCTGTGGACAATAAGTAAAATGGAAGGTCCTCACACATGCACCATGGCTCGGTTGATGTAAGACCATCGGAAGTTAGATGCAAAGACCATATGCAATTGCATCATGCCTATGGTGAAAGCGTCCTCGTCGAATAAAGTATAAATCTATGTTGCGGCCATGCAAGCTCGCTTCAACTATAAGGTTTCGTACTAGAAGGCATGGTGAGTGAAGCAAATGGCGATGCGAGAGTTGTATGGTGATTGGGATGCGTCATACAACGAGCTTCAAGGGTGGATAGCCGCGATGCTAAAGTATGTGCCGGAGACAATCACTGATTTGTAAACACTGCCATATGAAAGTTCGGATGGGATGATTGATCCAGGAAAATGACGTTTTCACCGATTGTTTTGGATGTTTGACTCGTGTGTTAGAGCCTTCCCTCACTGCAAACCGATGGTGCAAGTTGATGGAACCTAGCTGTACGATAAATACATGCAAATACTATTGATTGCTGTTACACAATACGACAACCGAAATGTTCTTCCGATCTCTTTTGCCATAGTTGAGAAAGAGTGCTTCGAGTTATGAGAATTTTTCTTAAAAAATCTGAACAGACACGTTGTTAGGCAAGACAACGTTTGCCTTATATCGGATAGATCAAAGGGACTACTTGCTGCAATAAGGCGATCAGAGGTTCCGTGGAGGTCCGTTTATTGCATTCGACACATGTCGGCAAACTTTTATAGTGATTATAAAAATAAAGGATGAAAAGAAGAACTCGTGGAAATGGGTAATAATTATTGTTTGTGTTTTTTATATTCAATTTAATTTTAAATTTTATCAGTGTGTGAATTATTAAAATACTTATTCGAAATTTCATATGCAGCTCATGAATTTGAACCACGGAGATTCAGGCAAAAGTTCGCAAAGCTTGAAGCTAAGATGAAACATTTACCAAATGGTAAAAATCTTCGTAGCTGGTTGGATAGCGTCCAAACGTATCAATGGACACAAAGTTACGATGAGGGGGTTCAGTATGGCCAAATGATGACGAACTTGGTCGAGTCGGTTAACTCCATCTTGAGGTGCGACATTTACCAATTGCTACTGTTTTCTCGGCAACCTTCTACAGGATTAGCCACATTTATGCTTAGGATGGGGCAACGACAAGTGGCACAGATGGAGGTCGGACACGTGTATGTTGAGGACATTCGAAGGGCCATGGCAGCAAACAGTCAGAGAGTTCGAATGATGAATGTAAAAATTTATTCACGGGAGTTGGAGATTTTTCGGGTTTCAAAGTACACCAGTTATCGCTCAGATGTTCCGCTGAGGTCGTACGCAGTTGATCTGGCAAACAGGCGATGCGAGTGCTTTAGATTTCAAACTCTCCGATATCCGTGTGCTCATGTTCATGCAGCGTGTGCGACTACAAATTTAAATGTTGAATAATTCATAGACGAGGTGTACACACTTCAACGCACATTGCGTATTTGGGAGAATGAATTTCCCGTAATGCCCGATGTATCGAACTGGAAAGTTCCACTGCTTGCTTTCAAGATGCTGCCGAACCGTAGTCTTCGTAGAAAGCCTAGAGGCCGACCACCTTCGACGAGGACTCGCTCTGATATAAACATCAGGGAGACGGGAGAACCGAAATTGTGCAGTGTTTATTGAAGACCTGGCTATAACCAATTCACTAGCCCACATCGTGTCTATATTTTCGGTCAATCCTCTCGTAATGCCGGACTATTCGACGAAGAATGAGCGCATGTCCACGAGTATACATGAACAATATTTGTGTAAAAATTAATTTGAAAATTAAATTAAGTTGAAATTAATTTCAAAATTAAGTTACATGTTTAAATTTAAATTTAACTTCATAATTATACAAATTTGAATTTAAAATTCTACTTTAAATTTAAAATTGAAATTAAAATTACATTTAAAATAAATTTAAAATTATTTAAATAAAAAAGATTATTATAATATTTCAATTTATATTAAATAATGTATTGATTTGACAATATATTATTTATCAAATTCAAAATTTAAAATTATTTAAATAAAAAAGATTATTATAATATTTCAAATTTTATCAAATAATGTGTTGATTTGACAATACATTATTTTGATTTGACAACATATTATTTACCAAATTCAAAATTTAAAATTATTTAAATAAAAAAATATTATATTATTATAATATTTTAATTTTTATCTTGATTTGACAATACATTATTTATCAAATTCAAATTTTAAAATTATTTAAATAAAAAATTATTATAATATTTCAAATTTTATCAAATAATGTGTTGATTTGAAATACATTATTTACCAAATTCAAAATTTAAAATTATTTAAATAAAAAAATTATTATAATATTTCAATTTTTATCAAATAATGTGTTGATTTGACAATACATTATTTATCAAATTCAAATTTTAAAATTATTTAAATAAAAAATATTATTATAATATTTCAATTTTTATCAAATAATGTGTTGACTTGATAATACATTATTTATCAAATTCAAAATTTAAAATTATTTAAATAAAAAATATTATTATATTATTTCAATTTTTATTAAATAATATGTTGATTTGACAATATATTATGTATCAAAATACCCTTAATTGACATTAAAATTACAAAAATACCATCAATGGTCCACTACTATAAATAGCATTGGCCCACCCAAATTTCAGCTCACCACCACCCAAATTCCGACACCACCTCCCGACTACCAATATCATCGTATTTCACCGTATTTGACCTCCGATCACTGTTGACCATCGTTTTATGTCGTATTCCGCCATTTTTCGACCTCCAATCATTGTTGATCGTCCATTGACTGACTAATAAAATTATTTTTTATATCTTTGAAATGAAATTTTTTAAAAATATTTTTTATATTTTTGAAATATTAAAAAATACATTTTGGAAATATTTTTTACAAATTTTAAATATTATATTTTTTACATTTTCGAAATATTTTTTTTAGCCATTAAAATTTTTTAATATTAACTAAACTCGTGTTGTTTATACTGCGCAGTTCGTATAGAGGCCATATATCTTGGATGAAATTTCGCCTTTCATTCCACCATTTGTTTACCAGCACGAATACCACTTGTTCTTGTGTAGTGTGTCGGTATTTAATTTTCATATGGTGGAATGACACGTTGGGGATCGGGTCTTGTGACAGTTCAATGCTATTCAACATATCCCGAACCCTGCATTCCAACTCGGTGATGTCCACCAGCTTGACAAAAAGGAAACAGGTAGAAACAGAATAAATTGGGCCCATTATCTTGAGCCATATATCATGTTTTGAAATGACTAGGGGAATAGGTGTTGTACCTCATAGTATAAGCAATGATATATGGCATACGAGATGTCGTTGCTTCATATCGGGCAGAATATGTTGGTCTTGAAGAGACTTATTCCAGAAGGCAACCGATGGCATTCGGTAAATAACCTACATTGACCCCGTGGTCGGATCCTCGATTTAGATTCCGAGCTTGAGGACGAGCCCGAGGACCAGTTCGAGCTCGAGGACCAGTTCGAGCAACAACTCGATCCCTAATATCAACAATCCGACTCTTCGTCTTTTTTGTCACAAGACCTATATCATCGTTTCATGGAGGAGATTTTTGGTGTCGACCCCGACCTTTAACGTTCATATTACTCCGATTCATCTTCATATCAACCGGAGATCCATCAGGAAGAACAAACACCGATAATGGAGGATAATTTTGGCTCGGCACCTCCGATCACTCAACATACTCCAGATGACGATAACAATACGTACGATTATTCCACCTTTCTACGTACACCGATCGGGACACCGAACGTTGAAACCACCGAGGCCGAACCAACGAACATCTATGTAACGCCTCCTCAACGAGGTGCACTACGGCCTCGGTCTCGCCGAGCCTGGAGGAACCCGATCCATTACATGCCAGCACCGGGGACATCGTCGGGATCTACTCAGTTTTGATTTTTTTCGTTTATTTTTTAAATTGAATTTGTAATTTCGTTATATTTTAATTTAATTTATAATTTCCTTTATATTTTAAATTTAATATCTAATTTCGTTTATATTTTAAATTTCTTTTCTAATTATTATTTTTTCAAAATTTATATAATGATTTTCAATAATATTTATTTCCCTACATTTTCACAATAATATATTTAATACTTTTGTATATGATTCGAAATTATTTTAATACAAGAAAATACAAACAATGTTGAATATTACTAACCATCAAATTAATTTTGCAGATACAATAAATTACAAATATTTGTTAATATTAATATATGAAATTTAAAAATTCAAACAACAATAATACAAAAAAATTAAATTTACAGATATAACAAAATACAAACATAAATAATGTCCATTTACTTGAATATCGAGCTGCAAACGTTAGTACCGAGAGACTTGCTTGGGTTGCCATTAAACATGGCCTTTTTTAGTTTGTAAGACACAATGCAGTCGGTCTCGGTAACTGTTAAATGGCGGAGAAAATCATCCAACCTTTGACAGCATAACCTTTACGGACTTACCACATTGCCCACATACGGCGACAATATATCTACGTTGGATTAGCTATTCAACAGTATTTCTCGTGGTAACAAATCATTCCAACGTAGATAATGTCCATCTGCGTTGGACATCTCGGATAGTCTTCAACGGCGCAGAAAATCGTCTTATCACTGAAGACATATCTTTGCCGCCTCACATGACAGTATATAGTTCAACTTCGGCAATACATGACAGTATATAGTTCAACCCTGAAATTCGATTGTATACTTCACAACTCTCTCCCAAAACAAAACACTCATTTAATGATAAATAAAAAAAAACACTCTCATTTTGTTGTTATTTTAAGAAAAATATTTTTTACTTATAATTTCAAAATCAAAACATAAACCTATATATAGAGAAAGGAGGGAAAGTTGGTGTCAACCAATGCATGGGCAACACAAATTTTTTTTTTTATCAGATAAATAAAGTTGTGTCGGTCAAAAAATGGTCAACACCAAAAAAATATTTTTTATCTGATAAAAAAATGATGTCGGTCAATGCATGATCAACACAAAAAAATTTAAATTTTTTATCAGATAAAAAATGTGGTGTCAACAAAGCAATGACCAACACCAAATTTTTTTTTATTTGATAAAAATGTGGTGTAGACCAATGCATGGCTAACACTAAAAGAATTTGAATTTTTTATCAGATAAAAAAAAATGGTGTCGACCAAGCAATGATCAACACTAAAAAAATATTTTTTATCTAATAAAAAGGTAGTGTCGACCAAAGCATGACCAACACAAAAAAATTTAAAATTTTTATCAGATAAAAAAAGTGATGTCGGCCAAATAATTGCCAATACCAAAAAAAAATATTTTTTATCTAATAAAAAATGCTGGTGTCGGCCAATGCATGGCCAACTCTAAAAAAATTTGAATTTTTTATTAGATAAAAAGGTGGTGTTGGCTAAGTAATGACCAACATCAAAAAAATATTTTTTATCTGATAAAAATATGGTGTCGGCCAATGCATGGTCAACACAAAAAAATCATTTTTTTCAGATAAAAAAGGTGGTGTCGGCCAATGCACGGCCAACACTAAATTTTTTTTTATCTGATAAAAAAGTGGTGTCGGCCAAGGATTGATCAACACCAAAATTTTTTTTATCTGACAAAAAAGGTGATGTCTGCCATGCATTGGCCAGCAACAAAATATTTTTTTTCAAAATCTCGTATTTTCATTTATCAGTGTAATACCGGATTAAAAAATATATATAGGTGTCGATCATTGCATGGCCGAGACCAAAAAATACCATTTTTTATATCTGACACCAATCATTGAGGTGGAATCCAAGAAATTGTTGGTCATTGGATGACCATTTAAAATCTTTACGGTTCATTTTAAATCATTTTAATGTATATTTTTTAACTTGAATCATTTTCATAAATAGTGAATTTTTTTTAGTTATTTGGATAAATTACCTATGATTATTACTGGTGTAGGGATATTTTATCTCTGAAGCACTCCTATCAAAGATTACTACATGGAAATTGCTATTCCCATCATATCTAAAAACCAAAAGATTCCCCAACTCCAGAGAGTAATGGTTTGAAAATTCTAGCCAGCCGTTTTCAAACATATTTTGCCATCACAATTTTTCAGTTCTACCTTCCATACTGCACCAGAGGGGACCTTAAGCATTGCTGGGTTTGAAATGCCATTTCCATGTTTTTTCACAAACTCTCTGGGAATTCCCTTTAAAAGAACTATGATCCATAGTCCATATATGCCATATATATAATATACATATATTCCTACAACAAACTGTTTGTTTTTCTGCTATGAACTAAAACCAGAGAAAATGAAAGAGAGGTGTTGTTGGGAGATGCTTACAAGTTTTCCATTCTGGATAGTGTCTAAGAGAATTATTTTTGAGAAGTGAGGTGAGTTGCTTGTAAACTTTAAATGGCCATTGCCATGCTGGTGAGAAGAATATGCCATGCTTGAACAGCTCTAGGATGAGCCTTTGAGAACTACCCACAAAGCAAGCTAAAAGTATAACTTGGAAATAATGGGATGAGAGTTTCTGCAAATAATTTTCTAACATAAACATAAACTTGAAGAGATAACTGAGTACATTTTCCTCCATTTTGTTAGGGACACTTCTGTCGGCAACACTTATGGCAGGCACAAGAAATAAATCAATAGAAAAAAAATAGCATGAATGAAATATTTATTGAATAAGGACTCATCTTTAAAGAATCCCAATACCCATCAAATAGGAGTCTTCCTTATTTAATATATTTTACCAGTTTCAAGGCTGTGTATCACTCTTTAACAGAGTTATTTCTTTTATTAATTTATACTTTAACATATGAGATTTGGATCTCTTTCTAAGGAGTTCTAAGGTATCAACCCCTTTCCACGAGTTGAATTTTCTATTGTTAAAATCGTAAAATGTTGATACAGGGAGTTATATTTTTTTTTATCTTATTTCTATTTTAAATTTAATTAATTAGCATTATCTCTATAAATATAAAGGTTTGAAAATTAAATTTAAAATAAGATAAAAAATAACTCCCTGTATCAAAATTTTACGATGCAGCCATTTTCAAACCATATTTTGCCATCACCTTTTTTCAGTTCTACCTTTCATACTGCACCAGATGGGACCTTCAGCAATGTTGGGCTTGACATGCCTTTTCCATTGTTTTACACAAACTTTCTGGGAATTCCCTGTAAAAGAACTCTCATCAATATATGCAAATACTAGTTCCTTAAGAGAGAATCAAAATATCAGATAAAATAAAAGAGAGGTATTGGGGAATGCTTACAAGTTTTCCATTATGCATAGTGTCCAAGAGAACTGTTTTGAAGACATAAGGTGAGTTGCTTATGTACTTTAAATGATCATTGCCTTGCTGATGAGAAGAAGCAGCCATGCTTGATCAGCTCTAGAATAAGCCTTCGCGAACTAAACACAAAACAAGCTAAAAGAAAATGAAGTAATTGTTGATGTATTTGAGGTTGATATTAGAAATCAAAATCTTTATTTTGTGTGTCAGTTGCTTTAGGCTATCTGTAATAGACTGCTGTAAGTTTCTTTTACTTGTGTTTTACATTTTTATTTTTACTCAAGTGTTAAGTAATTGTAAAGTCTTTTTTTCTTTTACTGAAAGAGGGTGTGTGTGAGAAGCAAAAAACAAGACCAGCTTTTTCCATTGCTCTGAAAATTTTCGTTTTTCTTTTCTCTCTTCTCCTCTTCGCTTCTCTATATGAAAATAGACACCAACAGTAATAACTAGAGATATAGGTTACTGTACTATGAAACATATGCTTAGAGATAGCTGACTGCTTAGCTTTCTGTTATTTCTCATAAATCGGTATTTCAAGAGTAATTAATACAATTTTAATGATGATTATTAGCTATTTACTGTTAAATTCATTGTTTTTGGACTCAAGGGAAACACAAGGGTAGATTCATTTTATTAAACTAAGTTTTGTACTTAGCCTTTCATCTTCCTCTTCAGCCATTCAAAACAAGGCTAGTGTTGGAATCAAGATGAAAACTATTAGTTAAAATAAAAATTTTATTTCACACAAATCACACAGTACGAATATTTTATACTAGCTACGGTTAGTTTACAAACACTCAAAACATTCTATTTTTTTCCTTTCTGCTTTCAGCTCACACTTTTTTTTTTCTATCAATGCTCACTAACATTTCAGCTTATATTGTACAATCCCATGAACTATATTTATAACATATTTAACCGACATTAACAATTTAGTCACCTAAGACTTGTTCTAAACATTGCTGCCATAATTACCCTATCATCCTTATCCTTTTAGATTTCATGAACATTCCAGCACATTTATCATTATCATCATTTTAGTCCCTGCTGCCACGTTATTTATTTTTCAAGCTGCAGACCAATTTTGACAGCTTGCTATCCACCTTGCAAGCCAATCTCTTCTACCTCATCTATGTACTTAATACTTAAGTATTCATTAGTGAGTTGCCACGTTTTATGCTTGTTTGGCCAACTTTAAAAGTCGGTTTGTTCTCTAACTCTCCCCCTCAAACCGAGCTTTTCATTCCAAGCTTTTCTTTGAGTTTAATAAGAATGCGTCTGTTTTTAATGGCTTCGTAAAAATGTCTGCCAATTGATCTTCTGTTCTGCAGTAAACTAACTCCACATTTTTATTCATCACTTGCTCTCGAATAAAATGATACATTGTATCGTTATGCTTGCTTCGACTATGAGACACCGGATTCTTTGCAAGAGATATTGTGGACTTGTTGTCAACATAAATTGTAATTGGACCTTCTTGTATAAAAGATAATTCACCCAAAATATTCTTCAACCAAATTGCTTGACATGTGCATGTTGCAACATCCATGTATTCTACTTCACATGTTGAGAGGGCTACTGTTTGTTGCTTTCTCGATAACCATGAAAATGCCGCAGAGCCAGCAGGGAATAAATATCAGGATGTACTTTTGCGATCATCCAAGTCACCACCATAATCACTATCCGAATAACCAATCAATTTTGAACTTTGTGATTGTGTATAAAATAAACCATGATCCATCGTACCTTTGATGTATCTCAAAATTCTCTTTGTTGCAATCAGGTGATCTTGTGTTGGCTTCTCCATGTATCTACTAACTATTCCCACTGCGTGCATGATGTCTGGCCGTGTGATTGTCAAGTACCTTAAACTTCCAACGATACTTTTAAACAACGTTGGATTCACTGGCTCTCTAGTTGAATAAACACTTAATTTCAAGCTTGGTTCTGTTGGCGTGGCTACCGACTTGCAATCTTTCATTCTGAATTTACTTAAAATTTGTTCTGCATACTTCTTTTGAGACATAAATATTCCATTTTTCATTTGTTTCACTTCGACTCCAAGAAAGTATGATATTTCACCAATATCTGTCATTTCAAATTTTTTAGTCATAGCTTTCTTAAAGTCATTGAACATACTTGGATTGTTTCCCGTGAAAATCATATCATCCACGTATAAGCACACAATCATGATGTCACCAACCCTATTTTTCTTCGTATATAGGGCATGCTCGTATGGACTTTTTATGAACTCGTTCTTCTGAAAGTATTCATCTATTCTTGTGTTCCATGCTCTCGGGGCTTGCTTTAGTCCATATAAAGCTTTCTTTAAGCGATAAACTTTGTCTTCCTATCATTGTTTGCATCCAGGTGGTAGTTCAATGTAAACTTCTTCTTCTAGGTAGCCATTAAGAAATGTTGATTTCACGTCCATCTGATAAATCTTCCATTTATTTTGTGCTGTAATTGCCGTGAGAAGCCTTATAGCGTCAATTCTTGCGACCGGAGCAAATACTTCATCGTAGTCCACTCCATACCTTTGCTTGTAGCCTTTTGCAACTAGTCTTGCTTTGTATTTCTTCACTTTCCCTTCTCTGTTGGTCTTCGTCTTGTACACCTATTTGACTCCAATTGGACTATGTCCTTTTGGTAGACTTGTTAACTCCCACGTGTCATTTCTTCTTGTTGTTGCAATTTCTTCATCCATTGCCTTCTTCTATTTGACATCTTCAATTGCATCTTCATATGTTATTGGATCACATTCTACCATTAAACAGAATAATGAATAATCGAGTTGTTTCTATGAGTTCTGTGACCTCATAAATATCGAGCAAACTACGCATTCTTGTAGGTGCTTCCTCTGAGCTACTGCTGCTACTACTGCTAATACTACTTGGTGATGATGACGTTGTAGGAGTTGTTGCAACAAGACTTGGTGGAGGGCTTTGATCGTCACCTTGTTCTTGATTAATGAAGTCGTCATCTTTGTCATCATTGAAAAATAATTCTTTAATTTTCTTTTCTTCTTCGCTCCATCTTTAGTAATCAGCTTCATCGAATTCTACATCTCTTGAGATAATAGCTTTCTTGGTGAGAGGATTATATAACCTATATGCCTTGCTTCTTTTTTCATAACCAATGAAAATACATCTCACTCCTTTGTCATCAAGTTTCTTTCTCGTTTGGTCTAGAACATGAGCATATGCAATGCATCCAAAAATCTTGAGATGTCCAACTCCTGACTTTTGATTGCTCCAAGCTTCATTTGGCGTTTTGTATTTCACACTTTTTGTCGGACACCGGTTCAACAAATAAGCAACACATTAAACAACTTCAGCCTAGAAAGTTCTTGGTAAATGCTTACCTTTAATCATACTTCTTGCCATATCAAGAATACTACGATTCTTTCTTTCAACGATTCCATTTTGTTGTGGCGTGTACGCAGTTGTCAACTGGTGAATAATTCTGTGCTCCTTGCAGAAGCTTTCGTATAGCTTTTAAGTATACTCACCGCCTCTATCAGTTCTGAGTATCTTAATAAATGTTCACTTTGTTTTTCTACTATAGCTTTGAACTCAATAAAATTGTCAAGTGCTTCTAATTTTATTTTAAGAAGATATATCCAACTTTTTCTACTAAAATCATCAATAAAAGTAAGATAGTACCTGTTTCACTAAGTGATGTTATATAAAAAATACCTGCTATGTTAGAGTGCATAATCTCCAATAGTCTCCTAGCTTGTCGAGTTTTTCCATCTTCAAAACTCTGTCTATGTTGTTTTCCTTAAATGCAAGCTTCACACAGTTGATCAAGAGGATTAATTTCTGGCAATTCGTTCACCATCTTCTCTTCTGACAATATCTTTAGGCTAGAAAATCCAAGATGCCCGAACCTTAAATGCCACAACCATGAATCATCTTTGATTGTGTTTTTCATACACTTCACCCCTCCAAATTCAATGTCAATGGTGAACAAACGGTTCTACGTCATATCAACTTGGGCAATTAATTCACCACTCTTATTTTTTAGAGTGAGCATGCAATTTTTCATATATACTTCATATCCTTTTTTTAGAAGCTGTCCAAGGCCGATGATGTTGCTTTTCAAAGCTGGTACGTAATAAACATCTGATATGTATTTCTTCTCTCCGTTCTTTTGTGTACTAGTAACTTTGCCTTTGCCTTTGACTGTGGCGTGCAATTCATCTCCAAACGTCACTTGTACGTGAATATTCTAATCCAACTCTAAAAATAGATCTTTTCGGCCACACATGTGATTGCTGGCGCAATTATCAAGATACCAAATATTTTTACTTGATTTTTCACTTTCTTTATAAGTGAGGAATACACTAGATTCCATGTTTTCTTCTTCTTTAGCTGCTGCTACATAATTTCTCTCCTCTAGCCTGGGAGTTTATCTACACTCATAACTAAAGTGGTTATATTTATTGCAATTATAGCATTGTACCTGAGTTTTATTTCCTTGTTGAAATCTACCTCTACCTCGACCTCGAATTCCTCGTTCACGACTTAATGTCTGAGATTCTTCGCTTGTTTGGCCTTTACCATATGATTGATTACCTAGTCCACATGTTCCTCGTCCACCTCTATTTCTACCTCTATATCCTCTACGATTGCTTGTACCTTCTCCAAAATTATTGCTAGCACCACTTTCATTGAAGGACAACTTGATTTGCAAGACTTGCTCCAAGTTTCTAGTATCATCATGTTGCTTCATTTTGTGCTCATGGGCTTGGCGGGAGCCCATAAGTTCATCAATTGATATTTGTGATAAATCTTTTGATTCTTCGATGGCAACCACCACATAATCAAATTTGTGTGTCAATGACCGCAATATTTTTTCCATTACTCTTACGTCATCAAGTGTTTCTCCATTCCTTTTCATTTTATTTACCATCGCTTTAACTCGATTGACATAATCATAAACACTTTCTGAAGGTTTCATTTTCAACATTTCAAATTCGGCTCTAAGGGTTTGTAAACGTACCTTTTTAGCCTTTTTTGCTCATTGAAGGGATTTTTGCAAAATTCTCCGCTTCCTTTGATGTTTTCGCATCTGAATTTTTTTCAAAGGTTGATTCATCAACACCTTGAAAAATAAAGAACAATGCCCTTTTATCTTTTTTACGAGCTTCCTTCAATACTCTTTTTTCTTTGTTTGTCAAAGTCGCTTCAGCAGCTGCGTTTTCGAGCTCGACATATCCTTCTTCAACAACATCCCAACAATCTTGTGAGCCAAGCAAAGCCTTCATTTGGATGCTCCAATTGCCATAATTTGCGTTTATTAATTTCGAGATCTGCAGTTGAATCATGTTCGCCATTATGATGTCGACATGAACCTAGCTTGGATATCACTTGTTGGAATCGGGATGAAAACTATTAGCTAAAATAAAAATTTTATTTCACACAAATCACACAATACAAATATTTTATACTAGCTACGGCTAGTTTACAAACTCTGAAAACACTCTGTTTTTTTTTCTTTCTACTTTTAGCTCTCTGTTTTAGCTCACACTTTTTCTTTCTTTTTTTTCTTTCAATGCCACTAACATTTCAGCTTATATTGTACAATCTCATGAACTATATTTATAACATATTTAACCGACATTAACAATTTAGCCACCTAAGACTTGTTCTAAACATTGTTTCTATAATTACCCTATCATCCTTGCCCTTTTAGATTTCATAACTTTCCAGCATATTTATCATTATCATCATTTTAGTCCCTGCTACCACGTTATTAATTTTTCAAGCTGCAGACCAATTTTGACAGCTTGCTATCCACCTTGCAAGCCAATCTCTTCTACCTCATCTATGTACTTAATACTTAAGTATTCATTAGTAAGCTGCCACGTTTTATGCTTGTTTGGCCAACTTTAAAAGTCGGTTTGTTCTCTAACAGCTAGTATCTCCAGTTATAACAAGTTAATTTATCTGTTAAATTATGAGAGGTACACTCACGAAAATCATACTAAGAACTTGCTATATAAAAGAATATATAATTCGAAACGGGCCTAATATTCAAATGTCTAAAAATATTTTTAATATGAATTGCCAAAAATAGAATATGTTAAACTATATCTTCATGTTTATGCATTGTCAATATATTGACATGTATCCAGTCTCCAACAAATCTTTAGTCTACTGCAGCAAGTAAACTATAAACAGAAACATAATAGTGAAGCTTTCTTAAATGGTTTTCCAATTTCAAAAAGGGTTCTTGGAATTTCATACATGATCATACCAATTCTTTTTCTTACCATCCAAACAAAAGATAAACAGGTAAAACACAATCATACAAGTTACAAACCACCATCACCATCTTCAACAACTGGTAAACAACATACATTACAAATGATTCTACTTTTTAACATACATTTTTTCTCTTGTTTCTTCCCTCACTATAATTTGTAGCTTCAGCCTTGCTAATGATCTTAAAGTGAATTACATTACCAGTGTTGGGAATGTGTCGAAATAAAATGGTATCTCCAGCTTCTAGTTTGTTTTCTAGCACAAATTGTGACTATCCTACACGTAGACAAACATTTGATTTTGCATAAACCAAGATGTTTAATCCCCACTTCCTACCCTCTGAGTCCTTTATTGTTGAATGGTGGTTCACATACAAGTCACTTGAAGTTACTGCAGTAGCATACTATGTGAATCACTAAATTTATTTTGTGTTTTTTGTTGTTTTTAATTCCATTTGAATTTGATGATGTAATTTGGTCAAGTTTAGGTGCTGACTTATATAGTCTAATGTCAAGTAGTTTAGGAATACTTTTTAATGTAATATTTCCCATACTTTTTACTGTACAAAATTTGCTTATGTATTGCAGATCTGCACCATACCCTATGGTTGCTATGAATCTCTTTTGTATACTTTAGTTTCATGAATCAATGAAGTGAATCAGATAAGTTTTTACAAAAAAACTCTTGCTCTTATTTTCTCTGCAATTTTCTGTACAAAGGCCATTGATTCTTCTACAAGTAACAGAAACTTTGACATTAAGGCATTGCTTTGCTGTGTAAATTTGTTCTTGTGTCTTACAATTGGCATCAGAGCCTACTTCTTAAAGGGGCCTTATACTTGTTTGTTTGGAAAAAACCACTCATGTCTTCATCTAGCTTCTCTCCAACACCACCACCACCACCACCATAATTCAATAGTGAGAACTACCACATTTGGGTAGTGAAAATGAAGACTTACCTGTAGGCATTTGACTTGTGAAAAGTTGTCAATGTTGATGTCGAACCACCACCCTTGAGAGCTAACCCAACAGTAGCTCAGATCAGGCAGCATTCTGATGAAAGAGCCAATAGGTACAAGGTTATGTCATGCCTTCAAAACAGTGTGTCAAATGTGATCTTCACAATGATCATGGCTTGTGAAACTCCAAAGCAAGTTTGGGACAAGTTAAAGCAGAAATTTTAGGGTACTGAGAAGACAAGGCAACAACAACTTATTAACCTTAGGAAAGAATTTGAAAATTTGAAGATGAGGGAATTAGAAACAGTCAAGGAATATTCAGGAAAGGTCATGGCTGTGGTTAATAGCATAAGGCTTCTTGGGGAGCAATTCAATGAGAGTAGAATAGTTGAGAAACTTGTAGTAACCTTACCAGAAAGGTATGAAGCAAAGATTTCCTCCTTGAAAGACTCAAGAGACCTATTAAACATCACTCTAACTGAGTTAGTCAATGCCTTTTATGCACAAGAACAAAGAAGAGCAAGTAGACAAGTAGAACACCATGAAGGGCATTTCAAGCCAAAGGCAAGTCAACCACAAGCTCTTCTAACTTCAAAGGGAAGAAGCCTTGGTTGAATAACAAAGACAAGTTCAGAAGAGATGGAGTGAAGAAAAGTTATCCTTCATGCTCTTATTGCAAGAAAACCACTCATCTTGAAGCCTACTGTTGGTATAGGCCAGAGCAAAAGTTGTAAGAAAATGGGACATGTAAAAAAAGTGTTTAAAAACAAGGTACATCAGAAGCAACAGCAGTCACAGCAACCAGAAGCTAAGGCTTAAGTAGCTAATGAAAGTGATGCTCAGGAGGAGCAAGCATTTGCAACATCTTGTTCTGTAATAAAGAGAAAATTTTTTAAGGGTTGGCTGTTGAACAGTGGTTGTACAAACCATATGACACCTGATGTTAGGATTTTTAAGAAGATTGACAGAAGTTTCAATTCCAAAGTGAGGATTGGGAATGAACAATACATCAAGGCTGAAGGAAAATGTGATGTCCTTACCAACACACATTCAAGTACTAAGCTTCTTTTAAATGTGCTCTTAGTGCCTGAAATTGATATAAACTTGTTAAGCATAGCTTAGTTGAATGAGAAGGGCTATTCTGTTGTGTTCAAGGACAAAGAATGTTCCATTTGTGATCCAAGTGGATCCAAGCTAATGTCAATCACAATGACTGATAGAAGCTTTATATTTGACTAGAAACAAGACTCTATTGCTACTTATGCTTCTATTTTAGATGAATCAAAGTTATGGCACAAAACAATGGGACATGTTAATTACAGGTTATTAGCTTAGTTGTCTAAGAAAGAATTGGTTGAAAATTTCACCAATGTGGTCGAGCACCATGAGGTTTGTGATGTGCGTCAGATGGGAAAGCAGACAAGACTTTCATTTCCAGCTAACAAAGTTTGAAGAGCCTCCAAGAAATTGCAGCTTGTCCACACTGATGTTTATGGTCTACTGAAGACTGAGTCCTTGAATGACAACAAGTATTTCATCTTGTTTATTGGTAATTACTTTAGATATTGTTGGATTTATTTCCTTAAACAGAAGTCAAATGTTGCTTTAATGTTTTGGAAGTTCAAAACAGCTGTTGAGAATCAATCAGACTGCTAGTTAAAGACACTAAGATCAGATAATGAGACTGAGTGCACATTAGAAATGTTTCAAAGGTTCTGTGATGAATTAGGTGTTGCACATCAATTTACAAATGTTTATACACCACAAAAAAATGGTGTAAGTGAAAGAAAGAACAGGACCTTAATGGACATGGCTAGGTGTCCTATGTTTGAAAGAAATATGCTAAAGAATTTGTGGGCAGAAGCAGTTAACACTGTTGTTTATCTTCAAAATAGGCTTCCTACTAAGGCCTTAATGGAGAAAACACCTTTTGAGGTATGGTCTGGTTTCAAACCTTTAGTTGCACCTAAGGATCTTTGGTTGTATCTGTTATGCAGTTGTTCCAGCAGTGAATAGGGATAAGCTTGACAAAAGGGCACAACCTGTAATTTTTGTGGGATATAGAAGTGATAAGAAAGGTTATAGGATGTTAGATCCTTCAACACTTAAGATTTATGTGAGTAGAGATGTGGTGTTTAATGAAGCATCAACTTGGAATTGGAACAAGTTTGAACCTGAAAAAGTCAGTAAAGAAGCAGTGATAGATCAGGAAGCTAAAGTTCAATCTGACCAAGACATGGTCTTTGATGATGAGCTTGTCAGAGGAACAAGATTGCTCACTGAAGTCTATGAAAGAGCAGACTTGGCTGATGCTAAGCCAATCAGTTTCAACGAGGCTCAAGCACAACAAAGTTGAAAGGATGTAATGCAGGATGAAATCACCATGATCAACAAAAATCAGACATGGGAACTAGTTGAAAGACCAACTGACAAGAAGGTTATTGGAGTGAAATGGGTCTTTAGGGTCAAGCACAATGTTGATGTCTCTTTGAACAGGCTCAAGGCAAGACTGGTGGTTAAGGGTTTCAGTTAAAGGTATGGAATTGACTACTTTAAAACTTTTGCACCTATAGCAAGGCTTGACACTATCAGGTTTCTATTAGCTCTAGTAGCTCAAAATCAATGGAAGATCCATCAACTTGATGTGAAGTTATCTTTTCTAAATGGTTTCCTTAATGAAGAAATCTTTATAGAACAACCTAAAGGTTTTAAGGTACCTGGAGAATAAGTAAAATTGTACAAGCTAAGGAAGGCTTTATATGGTTTAAACTCAATTTTGAAAGAAGCATCAATGAGCAATCTATCACTGCTTTTAGTTGTTTTTAGTTGGAGTTCAAAGAAACAAACAATAATGGCACAATCCACAGTTGAAGCTGAGTATGTTGCAGCTGCTGCTGCTGTCAGCCAGGCTAGTTGGCCAAGAAAACTTATGAAAGACCTCAATTTGCACCAAGAAGAAGCAATAGAGATTTAGTGTGACAATCAATCTGCTGTTGCAATTGCAAAGAATCCAGTGTTTCATAGCAAAACCAAGCATTTCAAGATTAAGTTTCATTTTGTGAGGGAAGCACAACAATCTCATGAAGTCAAACTGATTCATTGCAGTTCTAGGAATTAGTTAGTAGATATCTTGACTAAGCCTCCTGGTAGAACAAAATTTGAGGATTTGAGGGCAAGCTTGGCATTTGCTGCATGCAAGCCAAGAAGGAGTGTTGAATGGTAGCTTACATGTAGCTCACTTGAAGTTACTGCAGCAGCATACTCTGTGAAGGACCAGATTTATTTTGTGTTTTTGTTGTTTTTAATTCCATTTGAATTTGATGATGTAGTTTGGTTAAGTTTAGGTGCTGACTTATAGAGTAATGTCAGCTAGTTTAGGAACACTTTTTAATGTAATATTTCCCATACTTTCTACTATACAAAATATGCTTATGTAATGCAGATCTGCACCATACCCTATGGTTGCTATGAATCTCTTTTGTATGCTTTAGTTTCATGAATCAATGAAGTGAATCACATTAGTTTTTACAAAAACATTCTTGCTCTTATTTTCTCTACAATTTTCCCTACAAAGGCAATTGATTCTTCTGCAAGTAACAGAAACTTTGACATCAAGGCATTGCTTTGCTATGTCAATCTGTTCTTGTGTCTTACATTTATCACTATGCTCGGATTCTCTGCCAAGCTTGTTTCTTTGACAAAACTGACTGGAATAGGCTGAAATTTAAGTAAAAGATATTTAAAATAGAGTAGAAACAACATTGAATTGAGAAATCAAGACATAGTTTTTATAACAGAGTATTGATGATATTTCTTCAAAACAAAACAACTACAAATGAAGCCTGTTCCAAGATTAACTCTGATACACCTAAACAAGCAATGATGATTGAAATGAAATGACACTAACACACATGAAAAAATTGAAGTGACGAAATGCAAGTTAAAAGGACCTTTGGTACTCTTGGAACTTGAAGTATTTTGTGCTTGGTGGTAGTTCAATTTGCTTGCGAAGTCGAACTTTTGGTCGCTTACCAGCAAGGCTACCACAGTTTCCAGTTCCATCCTTGTTAACAACCAGGACATGGATTAAATTGCCTGTATTTGGTACATGTTTGAACAAAAGGGTATCTCCAATTACAATCTCATTTTCATGCAGAAACTTGGACCATCCAACACTTAGAATAACTTGATTTGAACTAAAAGTGGTCTTCATTGACCACATTTCACCTCTTGGACCTATAATCATCACCATGGATACCTTTCCCAAGCTTGCTTCTTCAGTAAAACATCTCGGAATACCCTGAAAAAAAGAACATATATGTAGTAGAAAGTAATTAACACTTACTAACAACAATATTGAATAAAGTAGTTGTGTTCTTACACCATAGTATTTATTGTATCCCTTCACAACCATTACATAAGAAACACTCTTTGGGGTTACTTCAGATACAAACTAAACCTCCGGTGCACCTAAACCATGCATGAAACATTAAAAAAAGTTAGTGAAATGGAAAATTAACATGAAGGGTTATACATGAAATGAAAAGGTTGGGGCTCACGAGGAACTGTTTTTGGTTTCTTGGAAGCTGAAGTACATTTATGCTTGGGGTTTGTTCAATTTGACTGCTAACTCTAGGGGGTCGGCCTTTTCGTTTCTTAGCAGCCAAAATGATGTTCTTTGCACGTGCAGTTCGATTATAAATGAAAAAAACCAAACGTTGAACTATCAACCAAAAAGAAAACCAGAAAATCCCCTATTTCCAGGTCATGAGATTTGACAAACTTTGACCATCCATTGTTGAAAAAATAGCTTCCTTGTTCAACTTTGATTCTATCTCGCCATGATACTTTACAAAAGCTGATGGAATTCTCTGCAAAAAAAAAAAAACAAAGAAAACAGCATTTAACAACTACATACAGAAAATTTGGGTGATTAAGAAGCATTAAATGGTTGTTTAGTAGGATTTGAACTTATCAGCTTCTTATCAAAGTCTCTTATCAAGATTTTGAAGAAAGAAGGGTTTCTTTTGGGCTTCCTGGTCATATTCAAAGTTTGCATCTACTGCTACTGCTCTCATTTGCTTCTTTAGCTGTCAATTTTATTTCTTTATTTTTCTCTCTTTTTTTTTGTTGAACGTGGAGTTGTAGAAGATTTGCAGTCTAATGACTTTCCATAAGGTTAGCAATTTTAGATACTAGAGTAAAAAATATTTTACCAGTGTCAGAGATTTCATTTTTCTTGGATTTTTTATACTATTTTCAGGAAAAGCTATCACAGCATTTCCTACAGAATCTCTTTCCACAGTTTCTACAATTGGTAAAAATTCAATTACAGATTCTAGCATTAATCTTATTCAAGTGATTCACTATGCTGAAACCAGGGAATTGAATGAAGACAGGGAAAACTTTAGATGATGCTAGAATCAGAAATTCAATTACAGGTGAAATATTCATAAGGAGAACATCAGAAACATGCTACAATGTCATGGCTAACTAAGGAAAACATTCGAACATAGTGATCCTCGAGATGGTTACACGACAAACAAATCATTGAATCAATGGCATATACCCTACAGGCTGGTATCTCTCCTTTCTCCTTCATCCAAGCCATTTCAGTTTTAATCACCAAGCTGAACTATATATAACTGGTTCCAGGCTGCCCCAACTTGCATACAACGGAGCCTTCCGTCGACTTGCATTCAAAGCCTTCGTTTCACTGAACCAAACACATCAGCTGAAGCTAATGACTGATGGCAATTTGCTTGCTGGCCGTGGTAAATGACTACATTGAAGGATATTTTGATGCTATTTATTAGCTCAAAGGCACAAACATCACCGACTTGGATATTGTTATCCCGTACAAAAGTACCCCAACCAGTTTGTAGATATGAATAAAGCTTTTTCCCGTTTTGATTTTGCTTGAAGGTAACCATCCAAGTTTTCCCACTTGAGTGACAAAGAGTTATAGAACAATGCTCTTTCATCAAATTTTCCCTTGCAAAGTCAGCTGGTATGGCCTGCACATAACAAAATGAATAAACAACATACATATATGTTGACAGTGGGAATTCAATTGATTGCTTACCAATCTTTATTTTTTACCGAGACTAAGACCGACATAATCTGGTTGAATGACAACCAAGAAAAATGGATTCTCAGATTTGAAAGTATTATGAGCTCTCTCGAGAGCGTTAACCTTTTCACAAGTATTAAATCGTCGAACTGTGTTATGGTTCGTGCTTGTATCACCATTTCTAGCAGGAAAATCAGGCTTCCCATTGCACTCGGTATCGGTTTCCATTGCTGATTTAGTACTTCTCATCATCTTATGAGACCAAGGGCGAGGGTGAGGTGATTGCGATTCCTCTCTTGGTTTCGTGGATTAGTAGATATTCTGCTCCAGAATTACATTAGACCACCTGTGATAATTGCTGGTGTAGGGATATTGTATCTCTGCAGTAGTCCTATCAAAGATGATTACATGAAAATTGTTATTCCCATCATGTCTAAAAACCAAAAGATGTCCAATGTCCAAAGTGTAATGATTTGAAAATTCTAGCCAGCCATTTTCACATCATATTTTGCCATCACATTTTGTAAGTTCCACCTTCCATACTTCACCAGATGGGACACTGAGCATTGCTGGGCTTGACATGCCATTTCCATGGTTTTTCACGAACTTTTTGGGAATTCCCTGTAAAAGAACTCTTATCAATGCATGCAAGTATCAGATAAAATAAAAATAGGGATGATGGGAGAATGGTTACAAGTTTTCCATTTTGGATAGTGTCTTGGAGAATTATTTTGAAGAAATAAGGTGAGTTGCTTTTATACTTTAAATGACCATTGCCTTGCTGGTGAGAAGAAGAAGCCATGCTAGAACAGCTTACTATGAGAGTTTCTGCAAATAATTGTCTAACATAAACTTAAAGGAGATTGCTGAGCACTTTATCCATCATAAGGAAATACCTGTAAACCCATATTTCAAAAGTAATTAATACAATTTTAATGATGATTATTAGCCATTGACTGCTAAATTCATTGTTTCTGAGCTCAACGGGAAACTGAAGGACATATTCATTTAATGACCAAAGTTTGTACCTGCCTTTCATCTTCCTCTTCAGCCATTCAAAACAAGGCTAGGATCTCCAATTATAGCAGATAATCTTATCTGTCCAGCACTATTAAATTAAAACCTTATAATAAGAATTATGATAGAGTAATTAACTGTGTAACGTGTTTGGCCTTCATCATTGTAGTGTAACGTGTTTGGTCTTGTTAAAATATTTAGTCTAATGGAGGAAGTAATGTAAACAGAAAAATAATAATATGAAGTATTGATCACCGAACTTAAAGGGCTTTCTAATTTCAACTAAAAGATTAGATCATTTACAAAAAAAGGGTTTCTTGGAATTACATGATCATACCATTTTTTTTCTTACAAACCAAACAAAAGATAAGACTAGCATACAATGTAACCCATGATCACCATCTTCAACAGTTCAATATTCAAAAACTGGTGTTAACAAACAAACAAACAAACAAAAGTCTGTTAAAAAGCTGTGCTTGGAGCATATTTTTTACTTGGTGGTTCTTCAAATTGCTTGCGAAGTCGACCTCTTGATCGCTTAGCAGCAAGGTCGGTGTCCTCACAGGGATTTGCTTGCTTGTTTAGTCTCCCACAGTTCCCATTTCTACCCTTGTTAATAACCTTGGTGGCCTCACGAGGAACTGTTCTTGGTTCCTTGTTTGGGGTTTGTTCAATCTCTCTGCTAACTCTAGGGGGTCGGCCCTTCGGTTTCCTAGCAGCCAAAATGATGTTCTTTCCACATGCTGTTCGATTATAAATGAAAACATCAAACGTTGAACTATCAACCAAAAGGAAAACCAGAAAATCCCCTATTTTCAGGTCATGAGATTTGACAAACTTTGACCATCCATTGTTGAAAAAATAGCTTCCTTGTTCAACTTTGATTCTAACTCGCCATGAGTTGAGTCTGAGTACAAGGTGAACATGGTGGGCACATTTCCTTTGAAAACATACTTCACAAAAGCTGGTGGAATTCTCTGCAAAGAAAAGAACAAAAACAGCAGCTAATAAGTTATTGTATACTTAAAACATTAAATAGCTGCTAGTAGGACTTGAACTTACCAACTTCTTATCAAAGTCTCCTACCAAGACCATGAAGAATGAAGGGCTTCGTTTTGGTTTCCTAGTCATATAGAAAGTTTGCTCAACTGTTGCAGCTCTCATTTGCTCCTATGGCTCTCCATTTTATTTCTTTCTTTTTGAATCTGTCAGAGAATAAAGCAAAGCTTTCAAACTATGGTGTACCTCACAATTGAATGCTATAGTATCAGTCCAGGATTTTTTTTATGCTATTTCAGTTATAGCTATCATGGACAGGTTTTCCTGTTGAATTGCTTTCCCAGTTTCTAAAAATATTAAAATTTGATTTGATTCCACTGGCTCTGAACAAAAAAACAAAAAGACTTCCATGGCCTGAAAACTCCTGTCCAAGGAAAAAGTGAACCAAAATCATGGACTTTGTTTTGTTATGGTTAAGGCTTATCTTCAGCCACTGCTGAGAAATCAACAAATGTGAAAATTTGATGTTAATAAAACACTTGGAATGGCCTATCTAAATTTTGGCTTTGTTGGGGATCAACCCGATTAAGCAACAAACAATTATAAATGGCGGAATAAATTGAGAAATTGAACACATAAATTTAACGTGAAAAAACCCCTCCGAAGAGGATAAAAAATCACGGGCAAAAATAATTTTACTATAATTGCAAAAGAATGAATAGTACAAAAGATAGAGATAAAAACTAAACCTCGAAAACCTGAAAAACAAAGAACCCTCAAAACATAAACACTAAATTCTCTAAAAGTGTTAGGAGTTATAAACTATAAAGGGTATATATTTAAGATTGTAAAAGAACTTATTTATAGGCTAAATTCCTAGGTCAAATAATAATAAAATAATCTAGACTAACAAGAGTTTAATTGTAACAAATAAACAGAGTTTAACTAAAAGATTATTTCTCAAATTTTACTTGAAATAAGAGTCATAATTCAACAAATCTCTACCTTGACTCATATTTTCACAATGTCATCTTTGTCAAAGCACGTCACGGGCCTATCTTGAACTAATGCAAGGAATTAATTGAGTCAAATCTGTGATTAGAAGCTGGAAGTCTTCTAGCCTTCGACTTGTGCACTGTCAAATCAAAACTAACTCGGGTCTGATTTTCACGAACACAGTGCCCTAACTTTTCAAAACCTGCATCCAAAAGAGAATCTCTCTTCAACGAAACAGCCATACATTTTTCCCTCCTATGACCAAGTTGTCTCCGCTCCAAACGAGTTGACTTCAACTCCGTAACGAACGAGGGACGTCCGATTTCACCGAACATTGTAAAACCTTTTAGAATATAAATACTACTGGTCTTTTTACCTTTTAACAAAACGAGAGATCCACGAGACACCTTAATGCCGCTCGACTCGATTTTGATTCTACAACCTTTTGAATCTAAAATACTTACGGAGATGAGATTTTTTCGTAAATCAGGTACATACCTGACATCTGATAGTGTCCTAATCGTACCATTGTGCATCCTAATTTTAACAGTACCAATACCGATTACCTTACTGGATGAATCGTTTCCCATGTGCACAACTTCACCTTCAACTGAACTGTATGTGGAGAACCATTCTCTGTTGGGACACATGTGGAAAGAACATCCTAAATCTAGGATCCACTCGAACGTAAGCTCGGAGCTTTCGTTCGTTGACACTAACAAGAAATCATCACCACTTTCATCGGCCAAATTAGCACTAGCTAAATCTTCCTCGTTACTCTCAGCAACCTTTTTATTTCGCAGTTTGTAACAATCTGCTTTGACGTGATCTAATTTCTTACAATAGCGATATCTTTTGTCTCGCCTCTTTGATGCTACCAAAACAGAAGCTTGCTTATCTGCCTTGCTATCTGAACCAAACTCATTGTCGAGTTTGTCTTTGCTCAACAAATGACATTTCACATCCTCGAACGAGAGTTTATCTCTACCATAAATCAACGTCTTCCTAAAAGACTTGTATGAAGGAGATAAAGAGCACAACAATAGCATAGTCTGATCCTCATCGTCAATCTGAACCTTAAAATTATTTAAATCATTCAAAAGAGTAATAAATTGACTGATGTGATCTCTAAGAAGCTCACCTTCGTTCATGCGAAACGTAAATAGACGTTGTTTCAGCACTAAACGATTAGCCAGAAACTTAGTCGCATAAAGAGTTTCTAGCCTTTTCCACAAGGCGGATGAGGTATTCTCCATCAATATCTCCTGCAATACCCTATTCGCGAGGCATAACTGGACTGCAGACAGTGCTTTTTCGTTAAGCTCTTCCCATTCTGACTTATCTGAATTATCGGGCTTTTTCTTGGTAACAACTTTTTTCTAGCCAGTTTGAATTAGAATTGTCATCATACGAACTTGTCACAGATTAAAATTTGTGACACCATCAAACTTCTCAATATCTAACCTTGTTGCTGCCATCTTTGAATGGATTGATCTATGGAAATCGAACTAGCTTTGATACCACTTATTGTGAATCAACCCGATTAAACAATAAATAAGTATAAATAGCGAAATAAATTGAAAAATTGAACACACAAATTTAACGTGGAAAAACCCCTCCGAAGAGGATAAAAAACCACGGACAAATATAATTTTACTATAATAGCAAAAAAAATAGAGAGTATAAAAAATGGAGATAAAAACTAAACCTCGAAAACCCGAAAAATAAAAAATCCTAAAAACGTAAACACTAAATTCTCCAAAAGTGTTAAGAGTTTTAAACTATAAAGGGTATATATCTAAGGTTGTAAAAGAGCCTATTTATAAGCTAAATTCCTAGGTCAAATAATAATAAAATAATCTAGACTAACAAGAGTTTAATTGTAACAAATAAACAGAGTTTAACTAAAATATTATTTTTTAAATTTGACTTGAAATAGAAGTCATAATTCAACAGGCTTGTTAATAAAAAAAAATAGAAATGATAGACAAAAACTTGGATTGCTTCATTGGCATGGAGCATATGGTGATTAAAGGCAATGGAAGCATGGATTGACTTCTATCATTCCATCTTATGATTCTGCCATTGATCTTATGCAATGCAAGAAGAAGCTAGAAAAGTGGGGCTTTAATGCTTTTTTATGATTTTATCTCTGTTTTAGCCAAACTATAAGGATAACCCAAATGGTTGCTTGTTTAACCAACCAAATATGGTTCACCTTTGATAAATCAACCAATTTTCTGTCCATGTTTATCATTGCACCTTGTTGAGGGGAGAGTGACTCTTCTGGAAGAAGTCTTCGAAGTATTGTCCTCGAAGACACCGACTCGATCCCTCAACGATGGAAAGTATTGTCCCTTGGGAGGATTTTTCCCTTGCTCCATGGAAAGCCATGTATGGTTTAAGGAGGGGGATGCCTCGATCATATGTGGACGTACAATCATCCACCAAAAGGCAACATGAGTGTCTTGCCCTTGGTGGGATTCGAACTTCTAACCTATGGTATAGAGGTCACCTGTTGGGATATATGTTTCCACTTGAGCTAGCTAGCTACCAAGGACAAGGCGCTCACATTGTTTCTTAGTGGGTGGTCGTACGTCCATGTACAATTGAGGCACCCCTCTCTGTTAACCGTACACGACTCTCCACAAAGGGTGCAAAACCCTCCCCTAAAAGAGAATACCTTACAATGTTGAGGGATTAGGTCAGCATCCCCGATGACGATACTTTGAAAACTTCTCCTTGAAGAGTCAATCTCCCCTCAACATACCTTATCCCTTATTAATATACAACAATAATAACAATACTTCATAATGATGATGACATGCAAAATCTTCCATACCAAACAGGTTTTTAACTGGTGACCAACTACAATTTTCAATTTGGATGAAGTTTGTCAATGTTTCACCATCATCAACCACCTCGTACAAGTTCCTTGTTCAAGACAGCTTTGCCTACAATATACTATACGATGATTTTGTTGGGAAAAAATATAACTTAAAGTAGGTCTTGAATCTCACCAAAAAAAAAGAAGTAGGTCTTGAATCATGATTTCAGGATATGAAAAGAAGCTTGCAGTGCCCATTTTTTATACCCTACCAACTTTATTAAAAAAAACCCACTAAGTTGAACGTGGGATCCAAAAAATTAACCAAAAGAAAGAAAAGCATTATGATATTGATATGTAACTTCAGCATTACATTCCATAGGGAACAAAACTCAATGGCTATGGCCCAACCTTTGATAATTTACCAGTTGGAAAAGGACATCGAATACAACTCTTTGATTTTCAGTCCACCCTTGGATTCTTTGACTAATTAATCCAGTTTCATGATGGGGTTTGTTGTTTAATGTCAATTCTATTAAGATTGTTCATGTTATTGACAAGTAGTATGATCTATTGAGCTTTAACCTAATCTAAACAATGTGCTTCACCCACCAGTATCTGCCGTGGATATTCTTACACTTTCTCGGCTTCTAATTTGACACTAAAGCATAATTTGGTATAGAGCCAACAAAAATTTCTAACTTCCAACAAAGTTTATTTATTCATGCTTTGTCTACTTAATATTATCACATTAAAAAGCTCGTCTATCTTGACTATGGCGAAAAGTAAAAATGGTTCAAGAACCAAATAGGCAAATGAGAAGGTAAAATTAGATGCTACTTTTTTACAGAGAAGAAAATGGAATGTTGTATAAACCAAAAGCAGAAATGCTTTTAAGTGGTAACAGTTGTCCATATAGTTTCTGCTTTGAGGTCATGGTGACTTCCAAAATGGTACATTTTTTTTTTCTAAAACAACTCTACAAGAACCTCCAAAAGAGAAAATGGACATTTTCAAGCAACAACAACATTAATTAACAAATTCACCCACTAGCATCGGAGAGTCTTGAGGAAGAACAAGCCATGCATATACTAGTGTACCTGCAAAAACCTCTTCAGGGTCTTCTGAATCTTCCAGTCAGACTCCCGGATTGTTTCACAACTGCTTTTTGAATTGCTTGATTCATTTTGTCTCTGGTTCTTCTTCGGCAACGGTTGGAAGTGTACCCTCTCTGATGAATGACGGGTTAAGGAACTTTGCCACGAAAGCCCACAATTTATAGACGTCCTCGAAATTAGTTAGGAAGCTGAGAGATGCTGTGACGACCTCAACTCTTATGAACCCGCTTTTCCCATCGTGTCGTCCATTTTCCATGGGTTTGCACAGGGTAGTATCCTCAAGGCTCAGAGCTCCTTGCTGTTGTCGCGGACTATCTAATATTCGTATGTGATTGAGAAAACCAATACCAAGAGAGATACCTTCTCTTTCAGCCAACTTCTGTACAATCTCTGGATTAATGAGACCCTTGTTTCTATCCCTCACGTTGAATGCAACAGCTGCACCCCTTTCGTATTTTATTTTCGGGCCGTAAATGTAAACAAGATTCACTCTGCTATCTCCATCTGGATTAGGTAACTTAAGCTGCAGCAATGAGGTTACAAGCCAATTAATTAAAAACCGTAATCTAAGAGTCGTTTTATTGAGCCCCAACATATTAACATGATCAAGATGCCGACATATTATCTCAGGCTCCCTCCTGTCCCAGTCTTGTCCATCACCATATTCTCCATCGCTGGTGTAGTCTTCATCATCAAGGCTGGTCACAGACACTTCTCCTGGCTCTAAAGTATGACTCCTGCGCTCTTTATGGGTGTCCTCCATGCTAAAGGATACCCTTCGTCCTCTGCTAGGATGTTCATCTTCTAACCCAAAAAATCTGCCACCATTATATCTGTTCCCTTCCCTCCTTCCCAACAACCTAAATTCACCTTCAGTTTCTCTTCTAATGGCACTCTCTTTAATCTCCGAGGAAATTTCAGAAGTTGAGCCATTTGCTAGGCCATTATTGAGGTGAGCTTCATTTATAGCAGAACCAGATAAAGACCCCACAGCCAGTGGTTTGCTGCTACTTTGTTCTTCCTCTATTTCCGGAACATGTGAATGATCAGAAGCCTTCTTTTGATTTCGAGATCTGATGTTCGTTCCAGCAAACAGTTCTTCTTCAGGGATCTCCTTCACACGGTCCAGTTCTTGTGAAACTGATAAAACAGCAGCATCAAAGGATAATACATGATCATCATGCCCTAGGTTAACATCTTTATCATCATATATTGGGCTGCCATATATCTTTGATGTTGGCTTTGGAGAGGGCCGCTTGTGGTTCTTCCTGCCACTAAACCAAAAAGGTGGCAAAGGGGATGCTATTTTCTGCTTATTCAACTGACCTGCACCATCGGACCCCAAAGGACTCTGACCCAAATCAATCCAGAATGAGTTGTCTGATGACTCATCTTCGCTGAAAACGGGGCTTTTCATCACTTCTCCTACAGAAATGCTTTCGGTTTCTTCAAATATGGTGCTTGCTCCATCTCTATCAGAACTATTATCTTGATCCATTTCTGTCTCAAATACATCCCTAACCTGAGAAGATGTGAAAACACCGGAAAAGGCAGGCAACTGTGTACCTGGACGGTTGTCAGAGGGCTTATCACCATTCGTACCAACTTCATTGTCCTCGATTCCACCCAATCCATCAAGACCATCTACAGAATCACTCAGATAGAGAGGATACTCGGGGGTAATCTTCACCATTCCGGAACCAGTAGATCCAGACTGGTTCTGAAGGCTTCCCATGACTGATTTTTTTATAAGAAGGCACCCAAAGCCAGTTGGATCATAACCAAACACCCTATAGAATGATGTGATTATAAAATCTGGCCGAAACAAGGACAAGCCAAGTGAATCCATGTCTTTGGGACCCAATGAGCCAGCATCAAGCAAGACATGCCAGTTGTTCTGTTGAGCCAATGCCATCCACTGATACGAATACTTAGCCCCTGTTACTCGAGACTGCACCGGAAAAACAAAAAGACCAGTAGCAGAATCCTTCTTCCGCTTCTTTTTATTTGAAATCTGCTTTCTCAAATCAGTAGAACAAAGCTTAAGAGTTGGCCATTTAAACCAAGCACTGTAAAATTTTGCACCCTTCTCCCTAGCACTCTGAACCATCCAATTCACCGATTGACTCTCGTAATCAAACATGGTCAACAATTTCTTATTGGTATGAAATGGATATGAATCAGCCAACAACTTAAACGCAGATCCCCTACTTACAGTAAATACAAGTCCATACTCATGTTCAGGAATATTCAAATAATCCATTATCCTACTCTTTAAATCATATTCCACAGTACCTTTCTCAGCACCACCATAAAGTGCATGGTTACTCAAGTTCGCAGTTATCTCAGACAAGCTAAATGTAGAAGATTCCCAGTAATGCAAAGTTTGAACATAAGAGAAAAGCCCAAATCCACAATAATCAAGGCATACCTTTGGTGACAAATGTGCATACTCATCTGACCTCAACTGATCAACCTTGTCTGATGATTGGTATTTTGGGTACATTGTGAGGAACTTATTGAAAGCTTCATGGATATCAGGGATAGAATCTTCAGTCTCAAATGTACGCTCAGCTGCTAAAGCAGTGGCTCGTAAGAATTCACGTTGAGCATGGAGTCTAGCAAGGGACCTTGATCGTCCCAAGCTCTCATCTTGATTTGTTGAATCAGGTTCTATGTTTTGGGATTTGAACAAAGACCCATCTTCAGATGCTTCTTCTAGCGCTTCCCTGAGCTTGTTCTCGTGTAATCTACGAAGAACTGATGGGTTCTTTTTTATTTCAGCTGCTGATTCAGACCCATCTCTTCTCTTGCTGCTCTTCTTGTCTAAAAGCAGAGCAGCACAGTGAGATATGGGTTTCCACAGTGAAAGATGCATCAAAGCGGTAAAAGCTTGAAACAAACCCAGAAACAAAACCAGCTTAAAATTCGCCACAAAAAATGGGATTTCAACACATCAAACAAAAACCCATAGGAATCCCTAAATTCAGAAATAAGGGATTCAATTCAGAGGAAAACAACCCATAAAAAAACCCCCAAAAAGCAAATCTCAGGCACTAATATGAGAAAAGGAGAATCCCATGAACTTTTATTTCAGGTGCAAAACCCACAGAGAAGAACCCAGAATTGGAAGTATACCAGAAAGTCAAAAGCCCATGTTTACAAGAAAGACAAAAGAAAAAAAATGGAAGGGAACCCAATGAAGAGACTAAATGAGTCAAAGGGTGAATAAATTGAAAGCCCTAGAAAGCTAGAACACACCCAAAAACCCAGATCCCAAAAAAACTCTCTTTAAAGAACACACTTGAGAAATCAAGAACCCAACAAAAAAAGCCTCAACAAGAAGAACAAAACAAAGATTATAAAGATCCCTTCTCCAAAACACAAACCCACACCACCATTAAAACAGCTTAAAAACTGGAACTTTTTCCAAAGTTATCCCCTTTACATCAAATGCACAATTACTTTGGGGGAAGAGGTGAAAACCCCAAAATAATACATACAAAAACAAGAATTGATGATAACCCACCACAGCGTTTCTCTCTCTTTCATCGACTCTCTCTCTCTCTCTCCAAGATCTTACCCAATTTTTTTTAATGATAACCGCTCTCCTTAACAAATCAAAAGGGAAGTGTTCGTTACTGTGCTAGTATTAATCCTTTATAGATTAAAAAATTTAAAGCTTTAATATCCCAAATTCAATTTATTTTTTCTTGTGGTGGGTGGGACCTATATAAAGAAAAGACCTTTTCTTCAAAAACTGTTAGCTTAAAAAAGTCAAATAATCAGCTGGCTTGTAAAAGCTGTTTTCTGTCCAAGTAAAAGCAAAACTAAAAAAGTCCACCTCTTCCATATCCTTCAGTTTTTTTTCTTTTTAAACTTTCCCATATCAGATTCTTTTACATTTATTTTATAGACAAATTTTCAGCCATTTTACTATTGCAAAACTATGTTAGCTTTATCTGCCTAAAACTATATATTTGACTTACACCTTACTGAACAAAGTGACCTAAAAAGGAAAAAAATGCTTCTTTCTTTCTTTTTTTGTGGCTAATTGGTGTATTTCATACATGCATAAAGATTGAGTGTTTTGTTGGCACTATAAGTTTATTTGAATTATTATCTAAAATGAGATCCATCATAAAATAAGGAATGTATTTGGTTTAAGGAGCTTTTGGACCGGTGTTTATTTTTAGTGTATTTTTTTTTTTTTTTTGTATCACATTATAATCAGGAGCGAAATCAGAAATTTTTTTTAAGAGAGATCGAAGTTAAACTGTAATTTTTACGATAGTAAAAATACATTTTTTTAAAAAAAATAAATTAAAATTTTATTATTTTTAGAGGGTTAAAGTATAATTTTATCTTTACTAATTTAAAATTTTAAAAAATTTTAAAAACTTAAATAAAAATTAGTGACCAATCCTCTAATTTTATCCTGATTATAATATCGTTACCGTATTTAATTTTAATGTCATCATTATTTTTATACTAATAATATATAAACCTACCGTACATCTAATGGGGCCTCAATCACTAGTATTTTGCTATTTTGAATTATGAGCAATTTGTAGAAAAGCATGACAATCCAATTTAATAAACGTAAGAACTTCCTCAAATTTGATATTAAACAATTTTTTTTTTTTTTAAATTTGTCAATTTAAAAAGTAAACAACTAATGAGAGTTGTGTTAGCTATAAAGGGGCTGTAGGGGTCTAACTTTTAAAATGAAAATTTTTAATTTTAACCCTTTAAAATTTATAAAATTTAAATTAACACTTAATAAAATTGTATTTTAACTTAAAGATATAAAATTTTGATTTAATCTTTTAAAAAATAAAGATATAAATTAATAAAATAATAAAATTACATTTTAGCTCTCATACTAATATACAACTAAAATCCAAAAAAAATTATGTTCACCCCTCACAACCAAAGACAATTAATCATAACCTTAATATTTTTTTACTAATTAAATATATTTTTAATTGGTATAATAACAAATTTAGTTTTCAATGTTTATATATTCTATTTAAATATTATGGGTTAAATTTATTAAATGAATACCAAATTGATAAAATGTGTAAACTTTAATAACTAAATTTATTATTTTGTGAATAAAAAATATGTACAATTAATGAAAAGAATATTAATATTGTAAATAATTATCTCACTTTCAAATTTAACAAAAATTAATTTAAATTGTTTTAACTTTTTCTAGACATAAAATTTTTCAATACCAAAATTAAGTGAAAGGAGGGAAAAATAATGTTAAGGAAAATACTTGCTTTTGCAGCATGTGATGAATGTTTATTTGAATTTCTTTTTTAATATGAGCCATGTTAAAATTAAAAGATCATTTAAGCTTTTTTTGAAAGTAGACAAAAATATACATTTGCAATGGAATAAAACTCATGCTATCATATTTAATTCTATAAACCTCTTTAGAAAAAAAAAATAATTAATCAATAAAAATTTTAAAAGTTGATTTTAATTATTTAAAAATTAAGATGGTTAATCATTTTTTTTATATTCATCTTAGGTGGTATTTCTAAACTCCAACAGTTCAATAAATTTCTTCATATTAATTTTATATTATTTCTGTCGATTGAATTTTTACTCAATTGATATCAGTATTATTATAAATTTAAGAATATGTGAATTCGAGTGCGTTGAAAAATATTATTTTTTTATTTAAAAATTGAAGAGAAATTATGAATAACTTTAAATATGGTATAAAAAATTAAATATAAAAAAAAAAGTTTATATTATTTTCCAATATTTATTTTTGTACTCAAACTCACAAAAAAAACACTAAATTTTAATATAGAGCATTTAATGAATGCATGGAAATCCTTATTAAATATGTTAGTTGAAGTGGGGGCTGATGTCACATTAATAGGAAATTGCATTTAATGGATGGTCATTTTTTTTTGCTAAGTACAAGAAATCCATCCTCACTATACGAGGAGTACTACACTCTTTTATGGCAGAGTTAGGTCAATGTATCAATTTCTCCAAATGTTTCATCACTCATACAGACCACCATAGTAACAATCCCTACTTATTAATCACAACTTGCTGTATAGGTGCAGGGCGAAGTCAGAAAAAAAAATTTAGGGGATCGAAATTAAATTTTTTATATTTTTATAGTTTTTAAAAAATTAAATTAATTTTTTATTATTTTAAAAAGTTAAAGTATAATTTTATTATTATTAATTTAAAATTTTAAAAATTTTAAAAGATTAAAATAAAAAAAATTTTATTTTAGGGACTGGACCTTTACTAGCTCCCTGTATCCACCCCTGAAAGGGGGGGGGGGGGAGATTGCACTTGACGAATTAGGAGACCAGCAGGCAAAGAAGGGAAATCATTAAACTTGGTTGGAGATTAATCTTTGAATGAAAGTCCTCCTTGCTTTGTCAACTTGGAGAGGTCTTTGGAAAACAAGCCAATTTACTGGAGAAGGAATGAGATGAGATGGAAAAATAGAAGATTTTGGTTTGATAATTGGTGGGGGGTTGGGATAAATGAGCTAGTGTCACAGGTCGCTGTTCGAAACACGTGATTATTGTACAAAATATGTCTCATGGAGATCTATCGATTAGATGGGATTCACTTTATTCACGAGAATTGGCTCGATTCGAAAAATTTATGGAGAAATCTATTTGTTTGAAATCTAGTGACCCAATGAAACAGTTATGGAAAATTAAGTTAGTAAAAAAAAAAAATCTTAGAAGATTGAGGGGGAAAAAATATGATAAAATTAGATTTGATTTGATTTGATCGTGTAATCTTGTAAATCCCTTAATTGTAGGGATAGGTTTTATCTCATCTGTCGATGTAAATTTTAATTAGACCGTTAGATTTGAGGAAGCTCAACTATAAATAGAGAGTTTTTCCTGAATTGCAAATCATTAATTTTTTAGTAATGAATAATAAATTGAGAATATTTGCTCAAATGTATATCGTGCATTGTTTTTTTGTGATTATTTTGATCTTTTGTATTTTATTTATTTTGTGAGAACTGAATTAAATATATTTGAAGTGAAAAAATCGTTTAATACCGTACAAATTATAAAACTGAAAGTTTAATCCCGAACACTCAATACAAAAGAATTTGGAAGGCTAAACAAAAATATTATTTTGTGTAATGTTTTTGAAGAATGTTTTATAATATAATTCGAAAATAAATTGGATAAAAGAATCTCATAAATAATAGGTAAAGGAAAGAAACAAAACACATAGGCCATTTTGCCTTTGGATTCCCTCTCCTCAATAGCCGAACCTATGCACGCAACCCCATAAATAATCTGCCTCAAAAGTAAAAGTCCAATTAGACAAGTATTAATACAGGGTTTAAAATTCTAATCATGTTGCCAATCTATCAATTCTTATCATTCATAATATAAAAAATAAATATAAGATATGATATATATTTTAGTATATAGTATCGTTGAATATAAATTTATAATGACATGAAAACAAAACAAAAAAAAAATCTTAGTGCACAAGTTTGAGCAAGTATTTTTAGGGTTACATTGACTTAAAAAACAGGGCTGCATCAAAGATTGCTTCATCTTCAAAAATATGTTATAGAAAACAAACAAATTTCAAGTCAACCCTTAATATTGGATTAAAACCTATATTTGTTCAGATTTTTTTAAAATGTCTTATTCGAATTCGATACATGAATTTAGAAATATAATTTAAAAAATATTAATTATATTCATGTAACATAATATTAATTCAATTGAATATTCTACAATGTTTACTTTAGAGAGCACGTGCATTACTTTAGTAGTGATATAGTTTGTCAAAGCCAGCCAATTATGATCATGATTTCATGTTTCATGATATATGATTAGTCAACTATCTTTTTGAAAGTACTAAAATAGCCTTTGCAAAGGTCTTGGACCACATGGTATAGACTCTATCAAATGACCCTATATAATATCATCATCATCATCATCATTCATCTGTTCATTGATAGTGGGATTCACCAAGGACCTAATAGAATTTCTTTTATGGTTTGGGCTTTTGAGGGAATGCATTTCTTTACTGTACCTCATTCACATAAACATCCATGTCCATGCATGTTATGGTCATTGTTCTTGAATTGATAAGAGACATCATCATACTTTGTTAAAAGTTGGGGTCATTTTATTACAATGAGTGGGAGATGATCCTTTTATTTATTTATTTATCTTTATTTGGTTACTTTTTATAGGTGGTTGTTAAACATTTTTATATGCAATAATTTATCTTAAAAAAATCAATAATTAAAATTTATTTAACTCAAATATGAATTGATTTGAATTTAATCCGATTGAATTCGAACTAGATCAAATAAGTAATTTGAAATGATCTGTTTTACGGTTCATGTTTGAAGATTCATGATTAGTCATTTCAATAACGTCGTTTTTAATATTTGAAATCATGATGTTGACGTTTAAAACTGATTGCAGTAAGCAGGAGTAAAGGTTATGTTTCTTTCCCTCGGTATTAATGAGACAATATTGATGTTATATATGTAATGAAATTAATGATCATAAAGCTTCCTAAGTATAATTAATGCTTTAACTTTGTCGTGTAGAAAATGAAGACTACCAGGCTTTGGTCTGAAAACATATGCTTTAATATCTGGTCTTGGTTCCGACAGTTACTTAAAAGCCAGTTTACAGTCTGACCTAAGAGTTTCCATTGTTTTTTCATTATTATACTGCATGCCATGCCATTGCCATTGATGCCAAGTACCAATGTTCCAAAGGTTTTCTCAGTCTTCAAGGCTCAAACCATGCTGGATTTAATCAAGGTTTTTATACTCGATTATACAGATTTTAAAAGATCATAAATGTGAAAAATACGAAGCTTTTATATTAGGTGTCAGGTTGTAATTTGTCTTCTTTAATAAAAAAATGGGTAATTCGTTTTTTACATATTAGATCAAAGAGCAAATTGATTATTCTACTAAATTTTCATCTATTTATACCGTTAAAAACTTGTTTTTGTACATCAAAATAAGGTACACATGACACACCACATGTAATTATCTGATCATTCAGCTAACTACACTAATTTTTAACAGTTTATTCTTTCATCTAATGTATAAGTACACAACAAAAGGGCAGTTCATGAATTAGTGTCATATTTTATGCCAGTTACAATAGAAACACTCAAACCATAATAATAAAAACATGGGAAAAATAAGGTAGGAGTTGAACATAAAACCTCAAAAGTTTTAAAATTTTCAAACTTACCATTAAATTAAAGTCTCGCTTCTATGAAATTAAATAATTTTTTGATATTTTTCACGATGATTTTATAATTTACATTCGAAATTTATAATTATCCTGTTAAAGCTAGACTTTGATGTTGTAGTCTATTGGGGCCTGTCGTGCGAATGTATTGGGTTGGAGCTGACACAGAAATTTGGGGCTAACATTTGAATTAGCCCCTTTTTATATATGGTGAAGGATGCTGCCCACAAGAAAACCCCAAAGCTTAGCTATAAAATATTTGACTAACCCAACTTGGCCCAATATACTCTCATGATGGATGAGGTTTAAGTTAGAAATTTAAAATTTTGGTTTTAAACTTTGTACGTTGATATGATAATTAAAGTATTTATTATTTTAAGTATGGTTTAGATTTGAATTGTGTTTATCGCGTTATTGTTAAATTTTTATCCTTTTTTTATAATTCATCAAAAAAATTTGACTTTTTAAATTTAAGATTTATAAGGAAAAATTTATTAGGTAAATCATTTTTATCAAATTATTTTACAGGTTATTAAAATTTTTGCCAACTCCTAATTTCCAAATCTTCTTCATCTCCTTCCTTTATCCAATAATTTCTCTTTGTAATGAATTAGTTCTTTTTTAAAATTTATTTTGAATTTCAATTATTTTTTTATAACTGAATTGATGTTTGATTAAATTTATGTTATAATATGTTCAAGCTCTCTATTATTTAAAAATATACTTATAGTTAAAATAGGTTATAAGTCTATGTTTTAAAAAAATTGAATTAAGTCTTTATATTTTTATTTTTAGGAATTTAGTTCTTTTACTTTTTAAATTTCAAAATTCAGGTCCAATTATTAATACTGTTGAATTATTTTTGTTAAATTTGTTGTTTATGACATTTTGAATAGAAAAAATAAATTACTTAGCATCCAAGTAATTAAAAAAAGATGTTGTAATTAATCTTAATTTAACAATAAAAATTAATAGTATTAACAGTTGGATCAATATTTTGAAATTTGAAAAGCAGAGAAGCTAAATTTCTAGAAATAAAAAAATATAAAAACTAAATTCCAAATTTTGGAGAAGTACAAGGTATTATGGAATAGTTTAACCTATATACAATCTATTAATATGTAGTAGTTTATTAAAAATTAGGATAAACTATGCCCAAGGTCACTCAACTCAAAAAAGTTATAAAATGGTCATTGAGCTATTAAAATTGATGTTGTATAATTTTCTCTATTCGCACTGCTTGCATCAATCGAAAGCTTTCCTCACCCTTTTCTTTTACGGTTCATTTCATTCATGAAACAACTTTGAATGTAAAAAATTTACGAACTAAAATCCAAACAGTTTTTTTATCCGTTTTCCAAAACTGACTGTTAGGTCGATTTGGATCTAAGGTATGTTCTTCAACTCATTAATTGGTACTAATCTACCATACTGATCGTTGCTTGGAGCTCACTAGCTGAACTTTAAATAAAAAACTTAATATCCTATTGACTTAAATAAAAACTTTCGAATAGTTCGTTAACTTAAAAAAAAAACTTTTGAATAGTTTAATGGTCATTTTGTATTTTTTTGAAGTTGAGTGATCAAAATATTATTTTACTAATAATTTAGTGACCTTTGAGTGTAATTTACCCTAAATATTAAGGGATGGTATAAACAAGCAAATATTTACCAAAATCAAACCAAGTGGCTCCATTTGTAATACATGAAACATATTAAGTTTTGTTTAGCCCTTCCATAATAAACTCTGTAATCTTTTACAAAAGATTCTTCATAGAGGGACAGAGGGTCCATAAACCTAGGACACTGTTCATTTTATCCTACACCAGATTATAGGACAGCATCTCTTCCTGCAATGGCAGCCCTGGGTTCGTGCTGGGTCTAGAACTGTGAAGCTAAATCAACGGTGAACATCCAAAACAAAGGGAAGCAATCCAAGGCTAACAGTGAAACAGTAACAGTAGGGGCGAGAAATCCGGCAAGAAGATCGGGAAAGGACCGGAAGGTACGGACCAGGAATCTGATACGGATATAAGGTGTCGGAAAATCAGAGGGGGGTGACCCTATAATTGAACCCACGCTGCCCGACAACTCATGATTCTGTCTGTACTATCCCCATCCCCACCGCCCCTTCCATCAATCTCTATCCTCTTACTCTTTTGACCATCAAAACTCCAGTTTGTTTCGAATTCTTTTGGCCCCCACCATTGCTCGGCCAGAACCTGTCGGGAATTCGACATTATTAGCTGAAACTCTTTGGCATGCTTTGTCTATACTACTCAGTTCGGTCTATTTCATTGTTGGGACGATGGCAATGCCACAATTTGCACCCTCAAAGTTCTATTCATAGGGAACAAATTTTTTGTTGAAATGGTCTACTTCTAATTTTAGAAAATTAAAAATGGAGTGAAAAAAAGTTTAGGTAAAATTTTTAATAATTCAATGATTTAAATAAAAAAATTTTAATACATTCACGATCAATGGTGGAGTGAGAATATTGGTAATACAAACGAGTTGTTTTTAGTGGAAATATCCCTGCCAACCCCCCTTCAGCCGCCCAAAGCTATAAGAGATTTCTATATGAATTTGTTAATCTTAAGTTTGACTCTCAAATTATGATTTTCAGTTGATTTATTTGAAGATTATATAAAAGTATTAAAAAACAAAAATATTTTTATAACAATATTAAGTAAAGTAAGAGTATTTTAGTAATTTTTCTCAATCGAGTAGGCGTTAAGTTGATTTGTGATATCAACTCAGAGATTTAAATAACAATATAGATTCTAACAACATAGGTAAACAATGTTGTGTAATAATATTAAATTTTACAAAAAAAAAAAATCAAAATTGAAGTTTTGATTGTAGTGGTAAAATTAAGATTTTATGTCATGTTGATAGCATGGGTTCGAATTATATCATTTGTAATTTTTTATTGGTTTCATTTAAAATATAAGAAGATAAAAGTATCATTCTAAAAATATAACTTGTCTCAAATATGTAAGGGTAGTTTAGTAATTTTCTAATTAAAATTGTACTCTGTTGACTCTGTCACTAACTCAATCGGGGGTTTAAATAATATTATAGATTGAAGATGGAGTCTGGAATGCTGCTGCTGGTGTTGTACTAGATTCACAAGGCATTTGGGTCACGGGCTTCCAAAAATTAGTGGGCAGGGAATCGGCTTTGAATTCTGAACTTTGGACAATTCTCCTAGGCCTTCAAGTTTCTAAGGATTGATAGAATTATTTTGGAGAGTGACTGCAAGGTGGTCGTCGATTTGATAAACGAGAGTTTTGATGGCGCTTACTCGACAACAATTATCAGGCAGATTAAGGAGGCTGCCAGAGGTTTTGAGAAGGTCAAGTTTCAATTTATAGGCAGGGAAGGCAACGAGATTGCTGACAGGTTAGCAAAGACATGCGCGGCTGATGCGACTAACCTCCGATTGTGGACGTTTCGAGTCTTTATTTTAAGTCTTTGCTAATGCAATATATCAATTGTAATCATCATGCTTGAATAACTAGAATGTAAGGCTATAAAACGCTTCTTTATTTATAAAAAAAAAAAAACATATAAATTTATTATCGATTGAACATGATTAATTAGATTTTTATGTGACCTTCATTATATGATTAAATATCAATAGAAAAAGTTTATGTGATCATTTTAATGACAACTACTAATTACCAATTTGGATCTATTAACAACATTATAAATAAGAGTGAGTTCAGTTCAATTTGGTTAAAAAAATTTCTTAAACTCTCTATGATAAATTTATTTTGGTTCGATTCTTGATTTTTCATATTAATTTTATGGTTTGAATTTTTAAATTTTATTTTAATAAAATAAACTTTGTTTAATGGTTTTTGGACATTATCTGATAAAGTTTAAATTTTTTTATTACTATTTCAAACAAAAAAAATTAATTTTTCAAGTAAATAAAAAATAGTTATATTTTTTAGAAAAATATTTTTACATAGTATTTTTAATTTATTTTTATTATTTTAAATAAAAATATTTATTTTTACATTATAAAAAAATAAAATTTAATTAAAAAACAAATTTTAATTCATTTCGGATAACTATAGTTTTTAATTTGTGAACCAAAATCATTCAAACAACACCTGTTTGGATCGATTTTCGAATTTTTTTTACTCGACCCTAATTATGATTTAATCTATGTACTTAAAAGGTTAAAATTTAAGTCCGCCTATTTTTCTAATTTAAAAATTTCAATCAAAACATTAACATCGTTCCTTTTTTTTTTTGTCAAATTGTCTTAGTAATTAAAATATCCTCATATGACGTGATATATGATTAAGGGGAAAAAAACATGTTAGGTTTGACAAATTTTGCTAGAAACTACCGACAATAATAATTATTGGATTAGGATTTTGGATTGAATTTTTAACCTTTAAAGTATATGGACTAAATCTTAAATGTGTAAAGTACAGGGACTAACAACATATTTTTACCCATGACCATAAATATGATTTAGTTACTGCCATGATCAGAGTTAGCCAAATTTGTATATTCTTTGAACTTTGTCGCCTTTTTCATTACTGTTAATTTACATAAATCCAAAATGGGACCTTTACTTGACTGCTTTATATCCATAGATTTAGTTTTGGTTAAATTCTGCTATTAGTCCTTATATTTTATAAAAGTTGTGGATTTAATCTCTATACTTAATTTGATCATTTTAGTTGCTATACATTTCAAATTTTATAATTTTAGTCCTTACCAAACGATAACTATTAAATTCATTAAGTTCTTCTATTTCCAAAGTTTGATGCAGCAAATATAGTATCATATGTGTAATGCTATATCGACTTATTATTTCGACATATTACTCACTAAAATTCAGTTAATGGATTAATTATTATCATTTGCATTAAGACTAAAATTTTAAATTTTGAAAAATATATTGACTTAAAATTATCAAATTGGAGAATATGAAATAAATTTACAACGGTAGGCATAGTACAAGACTAGTAATTGAATATAACCAAATGGATTTAACTGCTATTGTTTGGGTCAAATGAAAATTTCAAAATTTGAAAAGTACCGGGACTAAAATTAACCAAATCGAAAAGTACAAACACTAAAATTAATCAAATTAAATTACATGGATTAAATCCATAACTTTCATGAATTATAGGAACTAATAGTAGAATTTAACCTTTAGATTTTTCCTTTTTCTAGGCATAAAACTACGAGCTCTTGTATTAGGAGTTTGATTGCATTTTTCCTACTAAAAAATGGGTAAATTAGTTCCTGTACATTATATCAAAGTACAAACTGATCATTTTGTTAAACATTCCATTTATTTTTACTGTTAAAAATCGATCCTTATATATTAAAATGAAGTACACGTGACTCACCACATATAACTATTTGGTTATTTTACTTTGTCAGTTAGGCTAGTTTTTAATCGTAGAAATAAATGAAAATTTTAACAGAAATAACCATTTTACTTTTTAATCTAACATACGAGAATTAATTTATCCAATTTTATGTGAATGGGAAAAAAATACAATTTCACCCCTAATTTTACCTAATTCTAAAAAAATCCAAAAACTAAAACAAAAAAAAATCCAAAATCAAACAGCTAACAACACCATGCAGCATTGCTATTACCTGATGGAGCCGACCCTCAACACAGAGCGTCAGACCTCATCCTGCAGAGTCACTGATCAAAGAATCTCGTGCCTAACAAAACACTGTAAAAAGCCTGCGTTTTCTTCACTCTTCTCTCTCTCTCTTATAATATAAACCCTTCACAACATGTCTCATTTTTCCCCCATAACCCTCCCCCCCTTGATACTCTATAACTTAAGCTTGTTTTGTTCTTTTCTGTTTTGGTTTGAAAATGCCATCCAGTTCTGCAGATCAATGTAGGCGTTTTACCAAGGGGCTTAACAATGGCGCCCCACCACCAGAACAAGAACAACTGCTTTGCCCACGGTGTGATTCCACTAACACTAAGTTTTGTTATTACAACAACTATAACTTTTCTCAGCCTCGTTATTTCTGTAAGTCGTGTAGACGTTATTGGACTCATGGTGGTACACTTAGGGACATCCCTGTTGGTGGTGGCACTAGGAAAAATGCTAAGCGTTCACGTAGCAACATTAGCACTTCCACCACCTTTTCCACAACCAATGCTGCTGCTAGTGCCGTCATCACCACCACCACCCCCACAACCAGTTATAATAGCTTCCCATTACCTGCTACCCCGGTTTTGTTGCCAATCTCAGCCAACCAAGGAAGGTTTAGCGTCGGTGGAGAGCCCAAAGGAAGCAATATTTTTGGAAGTTTCTCTTCATTGTTGAATACTCAAGGACCTGGATTTCTAGCACTTGGTGGGTTTGGGCTTGGTATTGCTCCATCACTTGATGAAGTTGGGTTTGGGCTTGGAAGAGGAATGTGGCCTTTGCCATGCGTAGGAGATGGAGGAGCCGCTGGTGGTGGTGGTGGGCGTGGTAATGGTGGAGCTGCCACGGGAATGGGGAATGCATGGCAGTTTGAAGGTGGAGAGACTGGATTTGTTGGTGGGGATTGTTTTTCTTGGCCTGATCTTGCTATTTCAACCCCTGCAAATGGGGTCTAGTGAAAATCATCACCTCTTTTGGGGGGTTCATTGTTCATGTTAATTTCTAGTACTAATTTATTAGCTACATGAAAGTAGAAATAGGACTAAATAACCCTTTTGTTCATTTGCTCTTTGGTGACTTAATGCCATGGGATTCGGTTTGTTTTTGAACTGTCCACCATCTTTATGTTAGGAACATGAACTTAAATCAAAATGATGTGTGTAGTTTTTGGTATTGATATATTAATCATATATATAATGCGATTTGATGGTTAAATGGCTTTTTATTTTGTTTAATCAAATGGAATGCCAAATTAGAATTTGTCTAATACTGTTTATACCTTTCTTTCATATGTTTTTCAATCATATTGAATGGTATATAATAATTTTGTTTAATCATGTGTGTAGTTCATGATTCATGGCCACCTTGACATTTTGCAATAAGATAAGCTAAGGAAAATTCCTAAAAGAGATGTTTCATATAAATTTGTTGCTTAATTGATAGTGTTATATGTAATTATTATCTAATTTATTATAACAATAATAATATTTTATAAAATATTATAATACTTTGTGTAATTTGATAAGGTTAACATTATAAAAATTGTAATAATTTATGTAATTGAAATGAATGAAAAGTTTATGTAACATCCCAAAAATTGGGTTAGAAGAATTTGAGTTGTAAAATTAAGAGTGTTTGTCTCTCAACTTTGTGATTAGATTTTGGAAAAATTATAACAATTGATTTGATTTGGTTTAGTGGTTTAGTGTTCTGATTATGTGTGTGAGGTTTTAGGTTTGAACCTTGCTTCTTGAAAATTTGCTTTGTTTTTGTTCGTTTGTCAAACCTCTATATTTGAACATGTGGGTTATAAGATATTTCGATCAACTAATATTAATGATGAGCCTAGTGATTCAATGGCTAAGCTTTTGTATACATTCTGGTCTTATGTTTGAGTTGTTGCATTATCAATGGTGGAGGATATATATTATTTTTGGATACTGTTTCGTAAGGCCAATTTAGTTGGTTTTAAAGTTAACCGAATTGTTTCTGTTCCTTTTTGTTAAACGTTTTTCCTCCTTCAAAGTTCTTTCTCTACCGTTCCTTGGTTCTAATTTTTATTTTGTCTTTCTTCTTTTGAATCCTTCTGTACGTTTTGCTATTGAGCGCTTGAGGAAAAACTGTTTAAATTGTTGTGTTTGTTTGTAGGTTTGTTCTGCGTAAGTTTTGTTGTTGAGATATCGTCATAATGTTTTAATTGAGTTGTGGCCAGTTGGGTTGTTGTTAGTTGTTCAAATGCCCTTTTTGAGTATTCAATTGATTCTCTATGTTAGGTGAATGAGATGCTTGTCTTGATCCTCTGCCGAGTTAGGCTGTTATGTTGTGTTTTGTGTGAGGGTAAGCATGTTTCTGAATTTGGAGTTTTTACGTCGAAGTTTTTTTTTTTTTTTTACGATCTTAGTGTTGCACGTTAATTCAACGTTTGTGGGAAGAATAGTATTATCGGTCTCTGTGGATCTTTGTTTTAGACTTCGGGAGTCCGGAATGGTTTGGCATTGTTGCTGTATCAAATAGGTATCAAAACCCTTTCATTTTTTGTGTTTTTCTTCGTTGGAATGGGACTATCGAAGGCACACGGGCGTGTGTCCAGGCCGTGTATGACAAGAAATAAGGTGCAATGGCCACACGAGTGTGTGCTAGACTATGTGTGGCACACGAGCATGTGCTAGACCGTGTGTGGCTACTGTTTTCTAATTTAAGGTGCAGTTGTCACACGGGCAAGCCACACGAGCATGTGCTAGACCGTATGTGGCTACTGTTCTTTGATTTAAGGTGCAGTGGTCACACGGGCAAGCCACACGGACATGTGCTAGATCGTGTGTGGCTACTGTTTTCTGATTTAAGGTGCAGTGGTCGCATTGGCACTCACACGACTGTGGGCTAGGCCATGTGGAGCCACATGGGCACCCACACGGGCACCCACACGGGCATGTAAGTCTGTTTTGTGAAATTTTCATTTTAGCCGTAATCGTCGTGTGAGTCGAACGTATGTCTCCTGTAGAATCTCAATGATCTGTATTAAACTATAAAGTCGATATTTGTGATTTGATAGTTTATAATCTGCTATATGTATGCATGTTATATTGATTAAGGATGCGTTATAGTATGTATTCTATTCAGGTACGATTCGTATTCTGTTAAGCATATAAGTTCGCTTTTGTGTTACTATTTTGATTAATGATATGTGATATTTGGATAACTGTATGAAATAGTTATGAATAATCTCAACATTGTTATGTTGGAACTGTATGATCACATCTATGGGTGAATTATATATATCTGTAATCTATTCTCTACATTTGCATGGGTCGAGAATTATGAATTAAAGAAGGCGTTCTGTATTGAATAGGTGGCTAACCCACCCTTGACTATATCTGAGCTGGCAATGAGATTGCAAATACTACAATGTGTCATACCGACACTATATGATGTGTAGGGTTAGATAGGAATTATATACCTATATGGTGTGTTGGGTTGGACGGAGATGGTGTGTAACGGATGGGGGTGTTATGTCTACATTTGTAATTGTATCTGTATCATGTCTGCATTTGTAACTGTAACTGTATCCGTATTATATCTATATTTGAAATTGTATTCATATTATGTCTGACCTTCTACTATGTGTATGAAATGAACTGTTGTTGTCGCTTATGAAATGTGAATAACTGAGATCTGAAGTGACAATGAGTCTGACTTCTCATAGAATTCCTTTGGTTCGTAAGTTGACATCTCTGCGATACTCTAGATCTGTTCTGTACCGGTTGTGTAAATGTCATTAAGTTTACTTATCCTATTACGATTTAATTATATTTGATTTTGGTTATATACTGAGATTGGTAGCTCACCATTTATCTTATCCTTATTTGTTCAGGTAAACATCTGACTTGGAATCAGACGACATATGGGGGCTCGAATTATTTTGCACTGAGTCAACTATGACCAGATTTATCTGGTTTGAAAATCGTTTTGCACTCATCTTAGTTTTTGCGTAATTCATCAATAACTAAAAAATTTTTAACGTAAAAACATCACATCACTTAAGTCGACAAAATGATTTCTATTTTTAAAATAAAACTTCGAAAGGGCTTTCCATCATAAGTTAAGCAACGTTTGAGGGTTTCTCTGAGCATTTACTGAAATCGATTTCCAATGCATTAATGTAACTCCGTCAGGTTCGATCATAACTTCTAGACCGAGTATGAGGTGTTACAGCTTATTTTAGAAAACAGACGCTTGGACCTATTTATGAGTCGAATTATTCATCCAAGCTTGAAGGCCCTCCCAAAATTTAGGAGGATTTAGGAAAAAATATTAAGTTCGAAAATAGGTTGGACAAAAAAACAATTAGGCTCATTTAAAATATGGACCAAACTCGGGCTTGAACATTCAAGGCTTTAGCTTGGCTCGGCCCGATCCGTTTTAAATTTATAATATTTTATATTATGTTATTTTTATATATTATATAGTTTAGAACACATTAAAAAAATAAACTTGTATTAAATACATAATACTACTCTGATGTAAACATTATAATGTTAAGATGACTATATAAAAAATTTAATAAATAAAAAATATATTAAATTAAATATTAAAATAATATAAGAGTTATCATGAACGTATTGAAGATATTTTATATGCTTATTATCTTACTATTTTGATGGGAAGATCGATGGTAATTGATTTTTATGTTAACAAGCCTTAAAGTCTTATATATTAATGGTTTGTGTAGGTAAAAGGTGTGGAGAAGTTTAGCACATTTTTTTGTTATTTATAATTTGTTCTTTAGAGTTTATTTTGTAAGAAATCAAGCGAGTCTCTTTGTTTTTATCCTAAGTTCTCCGAGAAAACTTAGAGTCAAAAGCAAGGTTGTTAATCTAATGAATTCTTCTTGTAATCACTTGTTGTATAAGGTATTAAGATAATGAATTATCTCTTTGAACAAAACCCCAACAACCCTACAAACGTAGAAACACGGAATTGCATAAACATTTTGAGTGTTGGTTGTTTTTCCACTTTGTTCTTCACTAGTGCCGTAAGTAGTTGGCATTGTTATTAAGCATTGCTTCTGACGCTGCTCAATCTACTTGCAGTTATCATCTTTGTTCTTTCATAATGAATTTAATATTCAACTAATGTAAAAAAAAATTATTGAAAAGTGTTGAATATTTAATTTTCTATTATACATTCAATTACTATATATATATAAGAAACGATTGTGTTAGGAATAGATTGGCTTAAGTCATATCGTGGTATTGATCACCCTATTATTTTTAAATTTATGATATAATTTGTATACTTTTTATTTTATCTAATTTACTCCCTTTATTATTATTATAATTCAATTAATTAGTCTAAATAATTAGCAATCTTAATGATTCCATAGTTGATGTAGATTCTTTAAAAACACTTATTTCATGTTGAAGTAGGATTTTTTTTCTTCTAATAGTGTTTTTTTTATCAAAATTATGTCTATATTTTAATCTAATTAATTAACAATATTAATTATTTGAACTAACTAATAATATTATAAAAATATAAAAATCAATTAAATTAAAAATTAAAATAAATCTAGGCATTAAGAAGGACAAAAACTAAAATATTTCCATTTTATAATGTGAAATGAGAGCTATCTTCACAGGTCCTTGTATATATAGTTTATAGATTAAAGGGAATTGGAGTAGTGATAGATAGGGGACCAATGTCAAGACTAAAATAGATAATGCTAAAATTAACCTATTGATAACCAATTATGTGGTCCCATTAAATGTTGCCTCCACTCAAAGATCAAGTAGATGGATAATGTAGGTTGAATAATTTAACGGAAACAATGCCTAAAATAGATAATGTTAATGTTTGTTTTCGAAAATTATTTAATTATGACTTAATATAATATTTGGTATTTAAATTTGATTTTTTTCTAATTTGATATTTAAATTTTTTTTATTTAATTTGGTACCTGAACTTAATATTTTTTCTTAATTTGGTACCTAAACTTGGCATTTTTTTTCTAATTTGATGCCTAAGATTTTATTTTGATTCAATTTGGTACCTAAATTTATTAAATATTATAAAAATTATGCAAAACAATAATGGTGTTGAATTTTTTTTTTTATTATGCTATAAAAATATTGTCAGTTTTAGAGAAAATTCATGTTAAATAGGTATTGAGCTATGCTTAACAAATTAATATTAAAAAAAAATTAGGTATCAAATTAGAAAAAAAAGTCAAGTTCAGGTACCAAATTGGACCCTATAAAATTTAAGTACCAACTTAAAAAAAAGTGTCAAGTTCAGGTACCAAATTAGGAAAAAGTGTCAAGTTTGAATACCAAATTGGACAAAAAAATATTCAGGTACCAAATTAGGAAAAAATGTCAAATTCAAGTATCAAATATTGTACTAAACCTTTAATTATTAAAATTTGAGATGTCTATTTTTGTAATGTTTTTAAATAGGTTTAAATGGACAATTTTATTAGTTATTAATTTTTTTAAAACAAATTTAAGCATTGGATTGACTTGTAAATTTATTATTAATTAAATATTTCTTATTAGATTTTCACGTGACTCTAATCATGTTATCAAATAATAGTTAAAAAGTTTGGACTTCCTCACTTTAATGGAAAACAATGGTGAAGGACTTGCGTTGATTTCATTTGGGGTAGAAATAATCATGGGTCGAATCAGGTTGGGTTTGAATAGAATTTTAGGTACTTTTTTATGCTGAGGTTTGGCTCAAAAAAAATGAGTTTAAAATTTTACTCAAGTTCGATCCTGATAAAAATGTTAAAATTCGTTCTTGACTTGGCCCGCCTGTATTAAAATTTTTATATATTATTATTTTATATAAAAATAAATTTAAAAAATATAATACATAAAATACACTAAAAATATTAAAATAAGTCTTTCCCAACACATTGAAAATTGTTATAAAATAAAGAGACAGAAAGTAAAGAATAAAGAGAATGAGAGAGCGAAAGGGAGAGCGTATTTTATTTATCAATAGAAGTATCTTACAATGATTCTCTAAGGACTATATTTATAGATATAAAAAGTATAAATGGAATAGAACTCTAATTCTAATGACAACTAGAACTTAAATTTCATCCAAACTTATCTTGATCTTGATGGACACCCACTTATTAAGATATTCATAACACTCCTCCTTGGATGTCCATGGGTAGATAATGTGCCGCGTTAAAACTTTTACTAAGATAAAAACCCTGTGGGAAAAAAAAATTCCTAGTGAAGAAAAAAAAGTACACATATCTATAATACGCATAATATGTTGCCTCATTAAAAATCTTACCAAAAAAACCCAATGGGACAAAACCTTGGTTAAGGGGAAAAAAGTACAACGCGTATTTACTCCCCCTCATAAAAACTTCATATAATATCTCATATTCTATGTATTCAATCTTGAATACTAGTCTTTCAAATGACTATTTGAATGTATCTACTAAGCATTTATATCACCATTCTTTTGAAAGTCATGAGAGGGAAAATTTGGGGGAAATATATTTTGATCTCTTCAAGAGTTTCAACAAACTTTAATCATGATTCTTCTACAAAAACCCAAATAGGTATTTTGGATCATTTTATAATCCTCCTTCAACTACTATTGACTAAGTCAAATTTATCACATGTTCAATTATTTCAATTCATATAAATGAACAATTTCTCGATAATTTCAATATGCTTTTGGCATTCCAAATCCTTCAAAGATTTTAATATAAACTTTACTATATGGTGATTCACAAAAGGTTGTAACAACACCATGAGACGCAAGTATGATCTGCCAGCTTAATAATATATCTAAAGGTTATTGCATCCACCATAACAGAAAATTATATCTTCTCATAATTAACGCTAGGACTTAGCGAAAAACTTCATTTTTTATTTCGCCTTTGCAAAACTACTTCATTTGTACACTCACTGCCTTTATACCTTTAGATATTTGGACTGTTGGTCCAAAAACTCCATGAATTTAATTGTATTTGAGTTGCTTGGCCAATTTATTTCGTATCTCTATTTCCCAATAGATTTATTCAATATCCTCTTTTTATTTCATTATTTCCACAATAATATCGCATGCAAAACCATTATCGATCACTTTTATTATTGGTTCGACTTTTTCTCAAATTTACATAACTTATCGAGATATCTTATTTTTACTATTTTAATCTTCAGTTTCAAGTACCTAAATCTCTTCTTAACTTTTACTTATTAGTTATATGTTGAGTCTCTTCTGGAGCACCCGCCTTCACTATATGACCATCTAGATTTTTTCTTTTTATGAAATTTATATATTTGAAACTTTAATGAGTTATCTTTGTTGAATTTCTGGTTCAAATTACTCTCCCCCTTAACTCATTACAAGTTATTAATTCTCTCCCCCTAATGTCGAGAAAACTATAAAATCAAAATAATAATCACAATCATGTCATAATTGTATCTCCAATACATTTAATATATCATAATAAAAGGAAGCTCATAATTAATATATATTTTCAACTTTCTTTGATAATTCACTCATCTTTGTGCGTTGTGGTAGAGCAATTTGAACATATACGCACATACAAAAATTCAAAGATGAGAAATATTTAGCTTTTGACTTAAAATCAATTGCAATGGGGAGTATTTAAAACTTATTGGCTTGATGCGTACAACACATAAATCAACATAATCCCATGTTGAAAGAGAAAGTTCAGTTCTCATAAGTAATAATTAGAGGCGTTCAATCAATAATTTCTTTAAACCATTATCCGCATAAATAACAAATTTTTGCCAAAGTTTTTTAAACTTAATCAATAAAAGACTGAGATATAAACTCATCAATATTAGCAAGATGAATAGTCTTAATTGCATGATCTGAAATTAATTATTCAAACAATCTTTCAAATGACAGGTTGCAAGTTGATAACACATATATGTTTATTTTGTAGATGCAACTACCAAAATCATATAATATCAAAACCATCTCGTTTAAGAAATGCAAGACATTAAATCTCAACTTTAGTTAGTGTGTTTTTAACAACCAATTTTCTTTAAGAACAACCAACAAATGAGAATTATTTAAATTAAAGAATCTTCTGATTCTTTAATAAATGTCTATATAAATTCTTAATTAATTTTCGCATCATATATGATCCAGGATGGTCTAACTGGACATGCCATGCAATAAATATATTTGTACTAGTAAACGTTTGGTTTACTTTAACATGCGTTTCAATTTTAACTAAATCGTAACAAATTGATAATTTTATCATCATTCTTTTCACTTTGTATCCACATACAAGTACCATTGTGACATTTACTATTAGAAATGTCTAAATCAATTTAAAGTTTATAATGACATTAAGTCATATTATATAATTTCCAAATAATTATATGTAATATTCACTTTAGGAAATATGTCAAAATATTCACATGTCCAAAATCTTTAGGTGCATCCAACCATAACGAGCTTTAGATAGAATTATCATATTCTATTGCTCATATTTTTCTTCTACAATTTAAGCAGATATTTCACAGTCAAATATTTTGACTTCAACCCCTTAATGGAGATAATGACAAAAGAATATCACAAAGATAACCACAATCAATTCAATATAAATCAATAATCCAATCATTTTTTGATTCATATGAAATATAATTTTTTTCTCATTCACAATCTCAATATGAGATCCATTATGAATATTTTTTAAAACCAATGGATTAACCATCACAAGATATTAATATATTAGCTCTTCTAGAGCTTTTGACTAATTTAGTGCTACCAAATATTGGAATAATATTGGTTTGTTTTAACACCAAATAAGATAAATATTTTTTTATATGTAATGATAGAATTCATTACTAAATTCTCATATTCCTCCTCAAAGAATATTAACTCAAACAAAATATTTAGGCATATACCACATATGTAGCTAATAACCTTTTCATATCACATTGATAACATAAGTTATCTTTACCCTTTGAAGAGTTTTTTGAGAACTCATTGTTTTTTTTATTCCTCACTATGTTCTTACTTTTAGTGGCCCATGATCATATCTTTCATTTTCTTTATGTTTGCATTCACTTCTGGGAATTCAACAAATTTAGTAGGACGAACTTATAAATATCTCACTAGATTATTTATTCCATAATCACCATCGCAAACATGCATGGATTTCAAATCAGAATCTATCTATTCATGTTGTCATGATTAGTCTCAAATTATAATAAACATGATCTAATAAATAAATCATAGAAAAATATACCTGAATATCTTTAACATCATCGTTATCACCATGGCTATTATCATGAGCACTGAGTAGTTAAAAGCTCTGGTGATTACCCATAGTACTTCGGCCTCAATTGACGACTGAAAGAAAAAAATAATTAAATGAGAATCGTGCTGATAACGTGTTATAAAACAAAGAGACATAAAGTAAAGAACAAAGAGAATGAGAGAGCAAAAGGGAGAGCATATTTTATTTATCAATAGAAGTATCTTACAATGCTTCTCTAAGATCTATATTTATAGACATAGAAAGTATAAATGGAATAGAACTCTAATTCTAATGACAACTAGAATTTAAACTTCATCCAAACTTATCTTGATCTTGATGGACATCCACTTAATAAGATGTTCATAACAAAAATTAATTAAAAATTATTTATACTTAAATAACAAATAAGATAGATGCAACTTAGCAAACAAATACCTCTAAAATAGTAGCAAAATTAACAATAAAACAAGAGTTATACAATATCCAAACAATAACAATAAAATAGCAATATAGTGGCAAAACGACACAAAAATAGTGGCAAAACAGCAGCAAAAACAGTGAAAACAATAGCAAAAAGTAGTAAGATTTTTTTTTTTTGCAAATTTGGGCGGGGCCAAAAAAGCTTACCCAAAGCCCCTTGTTTTTTTACTCAAACCTATTTTTCAAACCTATATTTTTACTCAAACCTTCTCGCTTTTTGAACAAACCTTCAAAATATGGTCATGATCATATCTAATTTGAGGTTGAAGAAAAGAGGATACTAACCTTAAGCTAACAAAAATCACACAAGACAATTAGGGTCATGGGTTACACCAATCATGTCTCCTAACACATCACTCTCCACTAATATAGGAGCTTTGTTGAAAATTTGTAACCATGATTCATTGTTGAAAGATAGTCTCACCATTCAATTGACAACTGTGTTTGCTTCCCTAAAAATGTGTCTGACATGACCATCAACTACAATACTTCTTGATAGTTCAAACAAGGACTTGCATTGATTTAAGTATCGCGTTTAAGTGTTCAATCGGTTAATCAAATTGAATTAGCATTAAATGAATTAATTGAATTTTTTAAATCCTTAATTGTTAATCGAATCGAAATTTTTCAATAAAAATTAATTGAACCGAACTATTTCAGTTAATTCAATCGGTTAACTGAATTAACCGAAATTTTTATGTTTTTATTTTTATTTTTAAAAAAAAAACATATCAAAAAATAAATTGATAATGTTCATTTAACTGAATTAACTATATTAACCAAAATTAACCGAATTGATAATATATAATATTGGTTTTTTGAAAGTTTGATTAATTCGGTTAATTACCCGATTTCGAACAGAATTAACTGGTAACCAAACTTTCAAAAACCATTAACCGACCTTCAACCGAATTAATTCGATTCGATAGATTAATTTGATTTTAACCAAAATTTGAACACCCCTAATTGCGTTAACATCTAATCCTAAGTTAAAGCCCTGGATAAACCATTCCCCCCTTACCTTATAAAGAAAGTTTACTAATAATATTATAAAATTGAAGAGATCAAATTGTATTAGGTTAAAGTATAAAAAATCTTATATTTAGGGGCGGATTCAAGGGTAGATCTATTCATGGGCCGAGTTACTAGCCCAAGCTCGAAGGCCTGTTCAAAATTTGAGATGGTTTGGACAAAAATATTAGGCTCGAAAAATAAGTTTTGGTAAAATATTAAGCCCGTTTAAAATATGGGTTGGGCTCAAGTTTGAACATTTAAGGTCCAAGTCACCTTACTCATTTTTAAGTTTATAATATTTTATATTATGTAATTTAGAACACATTAAACAAAAAAACCAATACTAAATATATAATACTACTCTAATGTAGACATTAAAATTATGTTAAGATGATTATATAAAAATTTTCAATAAATAAATATGTAGAAATTATTAAATATTAAAATAATATAATATAAATATTTTTTTAAAAATAATATGGGTGGACTTAAAATAGGTTTGAATTAATCTTTTGTAAATATGAGCGGATTTGAACAAAATTTTAGGCTCGTATATTGGATTGGGCCGGGCTTGGACAAATATAAAATATATTAATATCATGTTTAAGCCCAGATCAAAGCCTACCTCACCCAATCCATGAACACCTCTATTCAAGTGTGGCAGCCAAGGGTTTTGCCTCTTAGTTCAAATTGTTATAATTTTCTTTTAGCACTTTCCAAAATTTTATAGTTTAGTTTAACTTTGTTTTAGATACAATTAACTATCTCTATAATTTGTCCATTTCTCTACCAAAATTTTGAAAGTTAGAGAGGTGATTGTTATATACCTATAATAACATTCAAGACACTTCTAACAATATTTAAGAATTATATCATATTTAAATTTGTTTAAATTAAAAATTAAAATATATTATTAATACTAATTATTAAGTTTTAGATAGCATCATTAATAAAACTTACAAATGTAATTCTAATTATTAAAGATTATTGTCAGTTAATGATATATGATTAATAAATTTTTATATAAAATTTAAACATTTCATTGAAATAATACCTCATGCAAAATTATTATTATTATTATTTCACTTAGGAATAGAACTAATTTTACTAAAATTTAAGTTAAGCAACTAAGGTTGTTATAGAGAATTTATTTGGTAAAGAGTATAATCCATACTTTATATCTGTTATTGTTATATGTTCGGTATTATTTTGTGCATGATATTTTTGCTCGTGGTGATATTATTGTGAGTAAAATTAGCACTAATGATAATCTTGTAGATATGATGATTAAGTCACTTCCTATAGTCAAGCTTGAGCATTGCTTGTATTTGGTCGGTGTTCGTTGTTGAAGAATATCCCTTAAGGTGTTTCGTGGAAGAGTTGGAGAACTTTTTGTTCTCGAGAATTCGTGTAAAGGAGGAGAGTGTTAGAGCTACGTGACCCAAATCTCATCATTTGTTAAAGAAATAATAGAGAGGCAAAATAGGGAGATATGTAGGGGTGAAAGATCATACCGCACAAATTGAATCCGCATAAGACTATACTTTTTCTATTAGACATTGATTATAACATGGTTGTTTTTTCCAATAAGAATTTTTCACGTAAAATCTATATGTTTTTATTTTTTTTTCTTATCGCTTTACAGTCATTCTAACGTTATTATCGACATTTATTATACGATTATAGTTGAAAAGTTTTTATATAATAAAAATTATAAAAACAATCAATTCTACAATAAACATGTTGTTATAATAAAATACAATTATAGCAGATGGTTATTATAAAGAAAATTGTTTGTATAAAATTTATGCTTTTAACTCGCTAAAATTTTTTAATCTTGTTTCAACTTCTAACATAAAATTTTTGACATCACCATTATCCATATTTCGAAATAATGAAAACCCTAAAAGGCTAAAACCATGATTTTACAATGAGATCCCTAATGTCCAGCTGTTGTTTCCCTCCCAAGGAGTCTATAATTCTATTGGATGCATTAAAGTTGTGGACTTATGCTGTCTCGGTGTCTCGTAATTGATTGACTGGATTCATTTTACACATTCAGGGGTGTAAAATATATAGAAAATTCTTAAAATTATACATAAATTTTGATTTAATGTATAATTATATATATGAATTTTAATTTGATGTAATTATACACATAAAATTTTATTTGTGATTCAATTGTATACTTGAAACTTTAATTTTAATTTAATAATATACATTTAAATAAATAAATACATCAATTTATTTAATACATATATATCACATTAGAAACTCAAGTATCAAATTATGTCTTTAAAATATTATATATACATATTTAACAGTACTTATGATGTTCGATTTACGATATATGTTCAAGGTTCATTACTACCACTTCCAACAATGCCATCTCCAAGTTTCGAATCTATTTTCTCCATTGAGAATGTAAATTACTTTACTATACCACAGCCAACACTTATTGATATAATATTTTATATATTTAGCAACTATTATATACAATATTAAGTAAGGAAATCAAATTTGTTCCGAGACTGTTTATATCGGTTGGAACATTCTATTTTAACTGTAAACCGGAAATTTTTTAAAAATCATAATTTTCATTCTAGTGTAAATTTTGATCAGCATAGCTTGTATTGATGTGTTTCGATCCATTAATTAATATTGATTCATTGATGTATATAAATATAAAATTTTAATAATTTAAAATTAATATTTTAATATTTAAAAAGGTGAATTAATTTTTTTTTAAATAGTTATTGCTATTAGATAATTTCAATATTTTATTTTATTTTTTAATTAATTCACTTACCGAATTAATGTGACAGATGAAAGAACACCACAACCATAGGAAAAGTCAAACCAATAAATAATACACATGCAGCATATTTCTATTATTTTATTTAGGTTGAGGTAGAGCATAAATGTCTAGCGTGGAAAAATTGTAGTAGCTGTTATTATTAACTAGTTTTAAAAATTAGCCCACTTAGCTGAACAAGATCCTGGATCATACCTAACCAGCTTCAATTAATATATTAAAAAATAATTTTCAAAATATTAATATATTATGGATTTATTTTATTTTATTTTTATTTTTAGGTAATAATTTTTAAAATTTATTATTGTTAGATTTATGATACACTCACTATATTAGTAAAAAATATCTCACAAATATATTTATTAAAAATTCATATGAAGATTGATATCTCATTTATTGATGATTGTTTTATTTTTATGGTTTAATTACCAAAAAACAATGATTTAATTACTCAATTTAAAAAAAGTTTTAATTTATCCATTAATTACTCTAAATAAATATCGTTCTTATTTTGTTTACCTTAAAAAAGTTTTGTGCTTTGATAAAAAAAAAAAATTCGTATAGATGCATTGTTAGTTACGTTACCAAGAATCTCACACCCATTTAAATTACCGCATACGACTTGCAAATTGATCACACAATTTTAGGGATACGGTGAATATCATCTTTGATCAATAAGCCAAACATTAAGATTTAATGATGTCATCACTTTAATATTAATGATTAATATTATTATCAATTTAAATCTACTAATAATATTATAAAAGTAAAAGGATGAAGTTTTACTAAAATAGAGGCACTAAATTTTATATTTCAATGCAATAGAGAAACTAAAAATAATAAAAATAGTGGACACGTCACACCTTTTAAAGCTTATTTATGAAGTTAAAAAACTCCAACACCATTATATAAAATAATAACCCTTATGTATGTGGTAAAAGCACTCTTATACAAAGATTCGGGTTGTATTTTATCTCATTTATTAAAAAAAAAAAATTGATTTTTTTTGTTAAAAAATTCATCCGTTTTTACAATTATAAACTAATGTGGCTAACAAAATAATCAAACAGTTACGCGTTGTGTGCTATATGTACCTCATTATGACATACAGAGACTAGTTTTTAATAGTAGGAATGGATGAAATTTTTAACAGAATGATCAATTTACTCTTTGATCTAATGAACAAGATCTAATTTACTTTTTTTTTTTAAGTAGAGGGACTCAATATAATCTAACTCTTAATTCAATAACCTCCATAATACTTTCACTTGCACATATATATAAGATACCTAAGTTTGTTACTTAGTAACTAACATGGAAATGCACCATTAGACTTCCGTTACTATTTAACAGTGGAGGGACTAATTTGATAAATTTAATTTTTTGAAATGACTAAAATAGAAACTGTAAGCATTTAGAATGACTACGGGGTAGTTTATTGGACTACAAAAAATTAGTCCAATCATCTTCGAATTCAAGCAAAGATGATAAGTCATTGTTGAACTCCGTTTCAAACATTGGTGCAAGCTCATCACTTTCGAGCATGTTACTGTTCCCAAACACGTCCGCTATCCCATTTTGTGAGAAACCAAAGTAATCCAAAGCGTTATCCATGTCGAGAACACCGTTATCCTTGGAAGATTCCATCGTTAACCCATCATCGGTATCCGTCGGGGTTGACAAAGGAGGGCATTGGTTCTTCTTAAAGTGTTGAACTTCGTCAGATGAGAATAAAATCTTAGTGTAACGAGTGGCCTTTGGTACAACCGGAGTAATAATGCCGGCCGATAAATATTTTCCGATAGATTTCATGTCTTCACTTTCAGATGTTTTCTTTGAAACATCGGCATTCAACTTTTTTGATAGTATGGTGTTCCAATAGTTCTTGATCTCGTTGTCTGTTCGTCCTGGAAGCCGTCCGGCTATCAAAGACCACCTGCAAAATTCCAATATACAAATAAAAAATTCAAGAAATTAAAAGGTCTAATTGTAGTTATAGTGCCACTACTCTGTTGAAAAATTTAGGATTTAATCTCTACTTTAATTTGATATAATTCCATCCCTCTACTCAGGGATGGCGGGAGGAGAGGCAGGGCTTAACCCCCAAAAATTAGAAAATTGCATTTTTACCCTTTACAATGTATAAAACTACAAATTAGTAATGATAAATTTGCATTTTACCCTAAAAAATGATAAGATTTTAATTTAGTCTTTTAAAAAATTATAAAGATATTAGCTAATACAATGGTGAAATTACATTTTAACTCTTATAAAAATTTATAACTTAATTCCATGCCCATCCCCAAAAAAATTATTTTTTGCCTTCGGCCCAAGCTCTACTTTTATAATGTTATTAATAGCTCCAAATTGATAACACATTGTTAATTGCTATCTTTAAAGTGTAAATTAATGGTTAATTGATAACTTTTGAAGGTGTTAAATGCAATTTTATCACTATATTAATTTAAAATTTTACAATTTCTAGAGCAGGCAAATTAAAATCCATTTCTGGAGGGGGCTTAAATTTCAAGATAATAGAGGGACTTAAATCAGAAATAGACCAGAATATAAAAAAAGAAAAAATGAAAAAGAAGTTACCTGTTACCAAGAAGACGATGAAGTCTAATGATAAGGTCTTCTTCATCAGGAGAAATGTTACCTCTCTTAATACCAGGTCTCAAGTAATTCATCCATCGTAGCCTACAGCTCTTCCCACACCGATTCAAACCTGTTTTTTCAGCCATAAAAACCAGGTAAGAAGATAGGTCATGAAGTGAAAAAAAAAAGTGTCTGCCATTATATAAATATATATATATACATACCGGCTTTTTGAGGGAGAGTTCTCCATTGGCCTTCACCATGGAGATGAATGTAGTTGCTTAAAAGTTTATCTTCTTTGAAAGACCATGCTCCTCTATTAACTCCTTCGAGACAACATGGTTTTCTGCCCATTGTTTCAGCTCTTTCTCCCAACCAAGTATTCTTCCCCTTCTTCTATTCAACGACATATATTATAGATGAAAGGGGATTTGCTAGCTTCAAAATATGACAGCTGCTAATTTAGTACTGTGTATTCAAGGAGTCTCTTGAGGTTTAAAACATAGGTGAGAGGCAAAAGCTTGGGAAAGAAGTATGAAAAGAGAGAATATGCATTTGATTATTTAAAGATGTGGTAATTTGCTTTATGTGTGGTAAAAAAGTGTTGTACATGCATGCACGTAAGAGAATAGAATGAAAATAAGGGTAGAAATGAGAGAAGAAAAGGTGATAATTAAAGGTAGGAAAGTAGGTATGAGAGAAGAAAAGGTGATAATTAAAGGTAGGTCGGCAGGTATGTGTTTACATTTACAACATTTTTTTAAATATTAATTCCATTATATGTTTTTTGATATAATGTGTTGAGGATCGACCCAATTAAGTAACGAACAAGTAAAAATAGCGAAAGAAATTAAGAAATTGAACACACAAATTTAACGTGAAAAAATCCATCTGAAAAGGATAAAAAATCATGGGCAAATATAATTTTACTATAATGGCAAAAGAACGAATAGTACAAAAGATTATGACAAAAACTAAATTCTGAAACTCGAAATAGAGAACCCTCAAAACGAAAACACAAAATTCTTTAAAAGTGTTATGGGTTCTAATATTTAATGGGTGTATTTTCTAAAGTTGTAAAAGAGCTTATTTATAGACTAAATTCCTAGGTGAAATAATAATAAAATAATCTAGACTAATCAGAGTTTGATTGAAATAAATAAACAAAATTTAACTAAAAAATTATTTCTCAAATTTGACTGAAATATGAGTCATACTTAACAAATCTCCACTTTGACTCGTATTTTCATAACGCCATCTTTGTCAAAGCCCACCATGGGCCTATCTTGAATTATGCAGAGAATTAACTGACTTGAATTTGTACTTAGAAGCTGGAAGACTTCTAGCCTTCGACTTGTGTACTACCAAATCAAATCTAACCTAGGTCTGATTTTCACGAACACAGTGTCCTAACTTTTCAAAACCTGCATCCAAAAAAAGAGAACCTATTTTCAACAAAACGATCATACCTTTTTCCCTCCTATGACCAAGTTGCTTCCGCTCCAAATGAGTTGACTTCAACTTCGTAACGGACGAGAGACATCAGATTTCACCGGTCACTGTAGAACCTTATAGAATATAAAAATTGTCGATCCTTTTACCTTTTGACAAAATAAGAGCCCCATGAGACACTTTAATGTCGCTATACTTGATATTGATCTTGCAACCTTTCGAGTCTAAAATACTCAAGGAGATGAAATTCTTTTGTAAATAAGGTAACATACATGACATCTGAGAGTGTCCTAATCGTCTCAACGTGCATCCTAATTTTAATAGTACTAATACCGATTACCTTACTAGATGAATCGTTTATCATGCGCAAAACTCCACCTTCAATTGAACTATATGTGGAGAACCATTCTTTGTTATGACACATGTGGAAAGAACATCCAGAATCTAGGATCCAATCGGACGTAAGCTCGGAGCTATCGCTCGTTGACACTAACAAGAAATCATCACTACTTTTATCAGCCAAATTAACACCAGTTACATCTTCCTCGTTTCTCTCAACAACCCTTTTATTTCATAATTTATAACAATCTGCTTTGATTTGACCTAACTTCTTACAATAGAGACACATTTTGTCTCGCTTCTTTGATGCTACCAAAATGGAAGTTTGCATATCTACCTTGCTATCTGAACCAAAATCATTGTCGAGTTTTTCTTTACTCAATAAATGACTCTTCACATCCTCGAACGAGAGTTTGTCTCTGTCATAAATCAGGGTCTCTCTGAAAGACTTGTATGAAAGGGTAAAAAATACAATAATAACAAAACTTGATCTTCATTGTCAATTTTAACCTCAACATTCTTTAAATCATTTAAAAGGGTAATTAATTAACTGATGTGATCTCTAAGAAGCTCACATTCGTTCATGTGAAAAGTAAATAGACGTTATTTCAACACTAAACGATTAGCCAAAGACTTAGTTGCATAAAGAGTTTCTAACCTTTTCCACAAGGCGGATGAAATCTTCTCCATCAATACCTAATGTAATACCCTATTTGTGAGGCACATCTTGATTGTAGACAAGGCTTTTTCATCAAGCTCTTCCCATTTTGATTGGTCTAGATTCTCGAGCTTTTTCCCAGTAACGACTTTTTTTAGGTCGGTCTGAACTAGAATTGTCATCATCCGATCTTGCCACAGATTGAAATTTGTGACATTATCGAACTTCTCAATGTCGAACCTTATTGTTTTCATCTTTGAACAGGTTGATTTGCGAAAAACGAATTAGCTTTAATACCACTTGTTAGGGATCGACTCGATTAAGCAACGAACAAGTAAAAATAGCAGAAGAATTTGAGAAATATAACACATAAATTTTATGTGGAAAAACCCCTTCGAATAGGATAAAAACCACATGCAAATATAATTTTACTATAATGACAAAATAACGAAGAGTACAAAAGATGGAGATAAAAACTAAACCTTAAAACCCTAAAATAGAAAACCCTCAGGTCATAAATACAAATTTTTCTAAAAGTGTTATGGGTTCTAATATTTAATGAGTGTATTTTGTAAGGTTGTAAAACTGCTTATTTATAGGCTAAATTCTTAGGTCAAATAGTAATAAAATAATTTAGACTAATTAGAGTTTGATTGGAATAAATAAACATAGTTTAACTAAAAGATTATTAAAAAATGACTTCTTTGGAAGAAAGTTCTCTCTCTGAAAATCCTCTCTTGAAGACGTTGCCATGGCAGATTTTATCCCCAAAAAAAGTTCGATTTTGTTGTGATGAGAAGGATTCCAGGGTTGAGTCATCACAATAAAATAACAATATCCCAAAAGTATCCTGAAAGGACAAGTTGATTGGTAAACCCAACAATGTGGGTAACACCAAAAAAAAAGAAAAAGAAGATTTTTAGTTTTTGGAAGGTGATATCCAAAAATCGACGATCAATGGCACTCCATCAATAGAATTCTCAGATAGGATCACTCAAATTATGGTTAAGGATATGAAGAACACGGTCATTCTTAAGCTTTTGGGTCGTAATATCAGTTTTATTACTCTCCAAAGTAAAGTTTACAGCCTTTGGAAACCGACCGCTCCCTTCCATCTCATGGATATTGAGAATGATTATTTTCTAGCTCAATTTTAGAACCAGTACGATTGTGAAAAAGTGTTAGCTGAAGGGCCATGGATTGTTTTTGGTCAATACTTAACGGTTTAGCATGGTCAATCGAATTTAATCCCGCATAAGCCTTTTGGAGCACTGTAATGGCTTGGATCAGACTTCCGGGCTTACCAAGCTATTTTTACAGGAGGAAAATTCTCAAAGAAATTGGAGGAATAGTTGGACAAGTCGCCAAATTAGACATGAACACTAACAGTCGGGCAAGAGGGAAATTTGCTTGCATGGCGGTGTACATTAATCTGAACGCTCCTTTTCTCTCTCAAGTCTTTATTAATAGGAAAAAAATCAAAAAATTGAAAATGAGTTTTTACCCACAGTCTGTTTTAATTGTGGAAGATACGGTCACTTCAAAGAGGTTTTTCCTAGTAGAATTGGAGAAATAAATTTAGAGAAAGGGGAACCGTCGGTACCTTCGTTACCGGTGACTGAGGAAAAGATCGATGATGACAAAGCAGAGGAGAGGGGCAATTTTGGGCCTTGATGTTAGTTGAGAGCAAATCTCACTATAAAAATAGGGAATCAAATCAATTGGGATCGAGATATGGGGCTAATAAGAAGGAAGGATCACGCTTCAAGGCTCTCGTAAACTTGGAAAGCACCGTTGCTAATACTAATAATTCACAAAGTATTAATTCTGGTTTTACAGATAGTAAGGGAAAGGGAATTTCATTGAATCCCAAATTGAGTGCATGTGATAAGACCGTTGCTTTGAGGAATAATAAGTTATTTAATAAAGGCCCAAGGGAACATATTTCAGTTGCCCCAAAAGAGTGGGACAAATGAGCAATAAAATAGGCCACTTGGACCAACCAAGGAATCTGAAAATTCCCTTAGCAGATCGCATATGGCCCTTAAACAAAAAATCAATGAGAATAGTTTGGTGACAGCGACAGAATTTGAAAATAGATTCGAACCCAATCAAGGGTCAAGTGACCTGATTCTGACCTCTAATTCGCAGTAGGTTGACGGTAAAATGGAGTAGACTTTGATTAATGGACAGAGCTCCATTGGCAGTGATCTAATGGACGAAAGGTACTTAGGAGATTCATATTCAAAACCTCATTTCGACAGCAGCATGGAGCGGTCTGTACAGTAGGCTCCAGTCTCTGTTACGATGCCGAAGGTGGTGGACGTTACCCTTTCTAAGTCGGCTAAGGGTTTGGATCCCAATCAGTATTTTGTTGTCCTCTTTCGACCAGCTGCTGGAACAACAATGGATGAGCGTAATTGATGGGGTTTTAGCGGTGGTACAATGAAAGGAAAATTAGGGAAGAAAGGAATTGGTGTAAATGTGGGAAATTCTAGGTTGACCAAGAAACCCACTAAAAACACCATTATCGAAAGGAAGAAATTTATTGGCAGGGGTTACTTCGAATGTCTGTCTGAGAGACTGCATGGTGAATTTATCAGAGGCTATAATAGTCCAAGTAAATTCAGTGATGGACTTGGAAAGCCTAATTACGAGTGATGCACAGCAAGAAGCTATTGAAATCACAAACTAGTAAAATTTATGATTTTTCGTTTTTCTTGTTTATTTATTATTTTTATTTTACTGTGTTTTATTAAATTTTTATGATGGATTTAAACTTAACCATTTTTTCGTGGAATTGTCAAGGATGCGCGAGCAAAAAATTTATGCGAACCTTTCGTGAATTTAACTTACAATATGGTCCAAATATTGTGTGTCTGCTAGAGCTGAGAGTAAGTGGAGAAAAAGCTAATTCCATTATCGAAAATTTGGGTTTTTTCTATTCTCACAGAGTAGAAGCTACATGATTTTCAGGTGGTATTTGGGTAGGATGGAAGGAGGATCTAAACGTCTGTATTCTTCACAATCATCCACAATTCCTCCTACTTCGTGTTTTCAGTAAAGTTGCTTCTTCTATTTTTATTATTTTCGTGTATAGTAGTCAAGATAGGTAGAAAAGGAAGACTCTTTGGAATGATTTAATGTTTATTTTACCCCATGACTCTTCACCTTGCCTTCTAATAGGAGATTTCAATGCTATTTTGTCCTCAAGTGAAAAGAAAAGTATCCATTCTACTGGGAAAAAATGTAACATTTTTGAGAATTTTGTAGAATCTTGTAATTTGTAGGACCTTGGCTTCGTTGGGCAATCCCTTACTTGGGAGAGAGCGGGCACTTTGGAGAGGTTAGACTGAGCTTTGGTGAATGACTCTTAGATATCGACCTTTCCACAATGTATTGTCTCTCATTTACCTCGCATCAAGTCAGAGCATAAACCTATCTTTTTGCAAACCAAACCAGTATATTCCTTGGCTCATGGGAGGCCTTTCAGATTCATTGCTAGCTGGACTAATCATTCTAACATCCCTTCTTTCCTTAAAGGGAATCGATACTATTCTGGTAACATGACCCACTTTTTATTTGAATTTAGTACTAATGTCAAAGTTTGGAATAAATCTATCAATGACTTTGTAGGTTCTCGCAAAAGGAGACTTATGAAGGACCTCTCTAATGTCCAACGAGCCTTGGATCACTCGAATTTGGATAATTTAATTTAGGTTGAAGCTGACATTAAAGATGAGCTTGAAAACTTACTTGATCACGAAGAACTCTTATAAAAGCAGAAATATAGATGCAAGTGGTTACATTCGGGAGATCGTAATACAAAATACTTTAATGGGCGTATGATCTAGAGACGTAAATTTAATCGTATTACTGCACTGTGCACTGGGAATGGTGATTGGTGTTATGATCAGAATATTCTTCAAACTGAGGCAGTAAGTTTCTTTGAGTCTTTATATGGAAAAACTCAATTACCTATGAAAAATCTGCCGCTCAATATCTTCTTTCGTTTTAAGAACCAAGACATAGACTTTCTTAGTAAAAGGGTGAGTGATGAAGAAGTGAAGAGAGCCCTCTTTGACATGGCCCCCTTGAAAGCACTAGGAAGTTATGGGTATCACGCACTTTTCTTCTAGAGTCAATGGGATGTTGTGGGTATGGATGTCTGTGATTGGGTGAAGGGGAATTTTAATGGTAACTCCATTGAGCCTGAGTTGAACAACACGTTGCTTGTCCTCATCCTGAAGAATAATAAACTTGAACAATTTAGTCAATTTCGCTCCATCAGCCTTTGCCCAGTAATGTATAAAATGGTTATGAAAGTAATTGCGAATAGGTTTAAATCTGTCTTTCCTAACCTTATTTCATAGGAGAAGCAAGTTTTATTGTAGGGCGTAACATCTCCGATAACATTATCATAGCGTAGGAAGTTATTCATTGCATGCGTAAGAAGAGAAAAAATAAAGAATGGATGGCCATCAAATTGGACTTAGAGAAGGCGTACGATAGAGTTATCTGGGAGTTCATTGAAGCTTCTCTACACTTTGTTGGAGTACCGGCCTTCTTAATTTCCGTTACCATGCAGGCTATTTCCTCCTCGACCATGCAAATCTTGTGGAATGGAGTCTTCATTGAGAAGTTCAAACCAGCTTGGGGAATAAGACAGGGATGTCTTCTTTCTCTTATCTTTTTATCCTTTATACGTAATGGTTAGGACGTATGATTCATGATAAAATAGGAGAAGGACAATGGTGTCCAATTCGTATTTCATGATCTAGCCCTAACATTTCCCATCTTTTCTTTATAGATGATTTGGTCTTATTCTGTCAGGTCACTATGAACCAAGCTAAGCTTTTAGTAGACATCCTGAGACAATTCTGTGACTTTTCTAGACACAAGATTAGTATGAGGAAGAGTATCATATACTTCTCCAAAGGGATTGAGAGTAACATTTGCTCCCATATCAATCAAATGTTCGGTTATCAAGTAGTTCAAAATCTCGGCACTTATTTAGGAGTTCTCCTCCTCCACGAAAGGGTTACAAAAAGCACTTTGAGTTTTGTGGTGGGTAAGGTTTGATAGAAACTGCAGAACTGGAAAACTCGAAAACTTTCCTTTGCAGGGAGAATCACCTTAGCTCAATCGATATTGCTTATAATTTCGAACTATTTCGTGCAATCTATGTTAATTCCCAAAGGTGTGTGTGACGAGATCGAGCGCATTGCAAGACAATTTATCTAGGGAGCTTTTAATGGCAATTAAAAAATGACGTTGGTAAGATAGGATTCTTTATGTTAACCTAGGTCTCGGGGAGGTATTGATTTACGGAAGCTTCATGATTAGAATAATTCCTTTATGATGAAACTTGGTTTCAACTTGGTTACTAAGATAGACGCTTTATGGTTGAGAGTTCTCCGATCGAAATATGGTACGAAGGAACATCTGCCTAATTCCATCTCTAGAAGCCAGTGTTCTCATCTCTGACGTGCTCTATCCAAGACTTGGCCTCTTCTCCGGGAAAATTTAGCTTGGTCAGTGGGTAATGGTAAAAGTATTTAGTGTTGGAAAGATCCATGGATTCTGTACATTGGTTCTTTATTTCCCTTCATTCTCGTTGTTGCTAATTTGGATTTGGATTGTTCTCTTTCGGATATGGTCTTAACTGATGATGCTTGGAATTTGGACCTCTTTCGGGTTTGGCTTTCAGAAGATATCATCCAATGAATTATCAGCATCCCTCATTCTCATCCCAATTTAGGGACGGATAGAGTTATTTGGAATGCTTCTAATTCAGGGACTTTATCTGTTAAGAGTGCTTATTGGTCCTTAAAACAAAATTCTTGGAATCATGAGGTTCCTCAATGGAAAGGCATTTGGAGATTTCAAGGTCCGCAACGTGTTCGCCTTTTCCTTTGGTTAACTCATAAACAGAGATTTCTTACTAATTTTGAACGCATGAGGCGGGGTCTAAGCCCAAGTGAAACTTGTGCTGTTTGTGGCTGTACGGTTAAAGATATCTCTCATGCTCTTCGGGATTGCAATGCTGCAAAGGATGTATGAAAGCTTATCGTTTCAGGAGACCAACAAAACAGGTTTTTTTCTGCTCCTTTTCAATCTTGGTTATCTTCTAATCTTTGTGAGTTTGCACGAAGGTAGGTACATGGAGTGACGTAATACGACTCTATTTGGGATCATAGCATGGCGTATTTGGAAGAGTAGAAACTTATTCATCTTCTAAAATATGGCTTGGGCAGCAAGTGAGATTGTTAAAGCTTTAATGAGTTGGGCAAGGCAATTTGAGACAAGACAAGTGCTACCCAAAGTGAAGAGTCCTCAATCATACATTCAATCCCACTTTGATGGGCGATGGATTGTCCTTTCTACTGATGGAACTGTTGAGAGAGCATCTGGGAAGGCAGTAACCGGGGGCATGATGCAAAATATGAATGAACGGTGGATTATGGGATTCACCCATTATCTTAGTACCCGTTCCTCTTTCGAGGCAGAATTATGGGGCATATATGATGGGTTGTTACTCATGCTAAATAAGGGATTTAAACAGGCTTTTATCCGAACAGATAACTTGGCAATGATCCAAGCTTTGCTTAAAGAGTGTGATAATGACTTTGGCATCACAATTTTAAGAAGGGTTCAAAGACTCATGCATTCTGACAGACAATGGCAAATTCAATATGTACTAAGAGAAAACAACTTAATCGGAGATTGTTTGGCCAAGACGGGGGCCTTACATGGAACTCAGACTTCCAAGTCTTCGAGAAGCCTCCATCCGAAGTGTTAGGAGTTATTCTTAAGGATTTCCCTTGTAATAATGCTTAGTTCCCTAATGATTTTTTTAATTATATGTTTTATTTCACCAAAAAAAAACTAAAAGAGTATTTCTTAAATTTGACTGAAATATGAGTCATACTCAACACAATGTTTAAAACTATCCATAACCTCTTCCCAACTCTTAAATAAGAGGATAATGCGCTTCAACATGCTCGAACCCACGTCCTCCTGTACTGAAAACAATGCTGATGCAAATTGAGCTAAGATTAAGGGCTTGTTTACTATTGCTGTTGACTTGAAAAACATTTTTTGGAGAAAGATTGTGCTAAACAAGTAACTTTTTGTAAGATTTTTTACTTTCAAAAGCATTTTTGGCCAACAAAGAAGCTAAATTTTTTAGCTTTTCTTCTCCGAAAAGCATTTTTGAGTGCTTAATTATTTTTTCATCCCTTATCGATCATACTTTCCACTTTTTTTTCTAGTTCTCCCTTCTTTCATTTTCTTTGCTTCTTTCATTTTCGCCAAAAGTTTTTGTTGTTCTCTCTCTCTCTCTTTCTTCCTACTCCCTTAATCCCATCTTATCATTTCAACTCCCTATTTAACTTCTCGTTTCACCCCCATTTCAGGTTAAGCTCTTTTTGCCTACCTTTTTTTTTTCTTTTTATCTTTTTTTTTTTGTTTCTGTTTGGTTGCTAAGAAACATCTTAACGACATTGATTATGTTGTTGGATAGTATTTACAAAAAATAGAAAAAGAAGGCCAAAAGCTCTATTGCATGTGCATCTAGTTCGTAGAATTTTGATTTTCCTTCTTGTTTCTTACTGTTTCTCTGGAACCAAACAATTCAAAAGGTTTGCTCTTTTCAATTCACTGAAAAGTAGATCGTTCAAAAGTAATTGATGTTATGATTGATGAGTGTTGATTATTTTGGTATAATGATTTATGGGTTTGTAATTTTAGTACTACATGCTAGGCGTGAGTAAAATCTGATTCAATTCGAAAAACTCGATAAAAAATTTCAAATTTTGAATTATATAGTTCGAGTTATTCGAATAAACTTGAATAAAAAATCAATTTTTTTGTTTAACTCGAATATGAATTACACAATTCGAGTCATCCGAAAATCCGAATAAGAAAAGGCAAAGTTATATCGTTTTGAAAAATATTTATCTTTTCTAAAGTTAAAAGTCAAAACCATTAAACTAAAAGGAAAAACTACGTCATTTTGATAAATGTTTACCTATTAAGTTAAAAGGCAAAAATGTTATATTGTTTATGTAGTTAAATAATCTTTTTTTTCATCTACTATTTAAATAATTGGTCCATGTAAACGCAACATTGAATATAAATAATATGATTCATTAACTCGACTCGATTTGGCTCAGAATTTTTTAACTAGACTCGAAAAAATTTCAAATTGAGTTCAATTGCTAAAATAAGATTCGTCAACTTGACTAACTCAAAGTTTTTTGACTCAATTCGACTCCACTTGATTGAATACTCACCCCTACTACATGCACATCTGATTTTTTTTATAATAGATTTGCTTGTCCATAACACATCCGATATTTATTTTCTTAATTTTGTTTCATTATTAAGCTTGTCGAAACCATTTTTTTGAAAAAAATCTTGAAAATATTTTTAGAGTCGAAAATGGGAGTCGCCACCAATCTTTTAATTCAGTGTGATTGGACCACCTAAAACATTTATGTTTATTTTAGAAAAAACAATTTGGTCTTCGAAATCCAGAAAGTAGGTTCGGGAATCAGTTACGTGTAAGGAAGGACTAGCACCCTCACACGCCCAAAATTTGGTACCTAATCGATTATTCTATGGTCTTAATTGTTGAAAATTGAAGACTCGAGTAAAAATTCAAGATGAATGAGACATTAAATAAGATATTCAATCATTTAGGTTCAAAGCAAAATCATACCCAATACGTTATGGCACAATTTTGAATCCCCTAAAATAACGGAATATCGAGTGACTATTGATTTTGAATAGGATACTCGATTATTTTAAGTTCAAAGAAAAAGTTGTATCCATCACGTTAGGGCACAATCTCTCGTATTCCCTAAAATAAAAGAGCATTGCCTTTGTTTTTAAACAACTTATGTGTTTTTTAAAATATTTGTTGAAAAATGTTTTAGCAATTTTTTCGATTTGAAGTGGGATGTTCGATTATTTAGGTTTGAAGAAAAATTGCACCCAACACATTAGGACACTATTTTCGAATTTCTAAAATAAAGAACATTGCTTTAACTTTTAAAACAAATTTTGTGTTTAAAAGAATTGTGTACATTTTATTTTGTTAATAATGCTTTGCAAAAAAAATGGGTAAATTAATGTAATTCACGAGTAAAACAACGCTTATTGAGTTGAAGCGAGACATTCGATTATTTAGGTTTGAAGGAAAAGTCACACCCAACACGTTAGGGCGTCACCTTTCGAATTCCCTAAAATAAAAGAGCACCGCCTCCTTTTAAAAAAAAAAATGATTTTATACATCAAAATATACACTCATCAAAACAAAGGTTTAGTTTAGTGATGTTATTTGAAAGAGTAAATAGGTTGTGTTAAATGTTGCGAAAGTTATGGTGTTCGAAGTTTTAATTTGGACGATCAATGCCCCGTTGGTTGCTGAATATTTTTGTTAAGTAAGACAAATTAAATAAGTTAATGACGATTAAATATACTGATTTGAACGAGTGTAATGCTGTCCAAACTTAAGACAAATTATATGTATTCTGCAAGTGAAATTTTGTAAAATTGTTGTTGCTTGTTTTGTGTTGATATCTAATTACATATATATATAAAGGTTATATTTAAATATTTAAAATATAGTTTATATATTATAATTAAAATTTATAAATAGTTAATATTAATTACTTAAAAATATTTAAAATTTACATTTTATATATTAAAATATTAACAAGCTATAACAAATTATTTTTATATTCTTACTAAAATATTATAATATTAAAGAATTTTAATATTATTTAAATGCATGTTTGTTGTTTTATAATATCACGTCTAAAATAGATTTTTTTTTTTTTTTTTAAAAACTTCTAAACAGATAATAAACTATTAATAAAAATCAACTATTGCTTTAGCCTATTCCTAGAGCTTCTTCGAACAACTGTTGACTGCCCATGCAAGATGGGTTGGAAGGATCCCATTTTTGACTGATTAAAGATTGTCGTGCCCAGCAAATGGACGTTTCTATTGTCTCCATAATGCTCCATGCAGTCATTGAAACACACAAAGGTTTCTATTCTTCAATAATCTCCATGCTATTATTTCAAAGAGAGTCCCTCAAGTGATCGTGGCTTGTGGTCTCCATGTGTTTGTAGCAAGTATGGTTATGATCCAGTCATGCAAACCCATCGTGAAGAAAAGAGTCTTTCATGTGTTCAGAATAAGCTGCAACCATACCTCATTCGCTGCAGGATCGTCCCTTAATACATGCAGTACATCCTCTGTATGAAACTGACAGATTGGGCACACCGATGTTTGTCCAATCGTCCGTCGAACTCGTTCAAGGTTAGTAAGTAATTTTTGTTTGTACGCTAGCCACAAAAAGAATCTCACTCTATGTGGGCCCTGGTATGACCATATTGCTTTCCAACTGGTGTCTCTTTCATTCCATGAAGCTTCGGTTAGCTTATTATAACCATTTTTTACTGAGAAGCTCCCATGAGAACCATTCAACCCTCGAATTCTATTGGGTTCCCCTTGACTGTTTGGAGGCCTAATTATTTGGACTATTTCTTCAGGAAGGAGCTTTCGAAATTCATCAAGTTTCCACGTTCCATTACTACCTACCATATCTGTAAGCATGATATTCGGGACTGGACTATTCACTTCTTTTTAAGTGGTTAGCTAAGGGTCCTATATTGGGGAGCCAATTGTCTTTAAAATTGTTTACCTCCACCCCTGTACCAACTACCCATGAAAGGTTTTCTTTTAAGAGAGGCCAGCTCCTCATAATTGCTCTCTATAAATTCGAACAACAATTTTTTGTTATGTTCTCAAGGATGAGCTCTGGTCCTGAGAACCTTGACACACAACATATCCTTCTTTGTGACCAGACTAAGTCCAATTTTTAATAAAAAGGACTTCTTCTGGGCCTGAAGTTTCCTTACACCTAGCCCATCTCGGTCTCGAGGCTGGCATATCGTATTCCAGTCAACAAGGGCGGTTTTCCTACCACTTGAAGTTGATCCCCAAATAAACTGTCTTGCTAGACGCTCGATCTCCTCACATATTCCTCTTGGCAGCTGCATTGCTTGCATGAAATAGTCTGGTATAGCAAGTAAGACAGACTGTGCAAGGGTGAACCTCCCGGCTATTGAAAGCTTTCTTGCATCCCAGTTGCCAAGTTTTGCCCAAACTTTTTCAACCACAAACTGGACTATAGAGTTTGTAATTCGTTTGTGAAATAATGGAATTCCAAAATACTTCCATAAATCTGAAACTTGATGAAACCCTAAAGTTCTACTAATACTTTCACACCTAGCCTGCTCGACCCCTCTTGAGAAAAAATATTTGTTTTTCTTGCATTTACTCGATGACCAGAGAAGGAGCAAAACTTGTTTAAGATATTTTTTAAGGTTATGCTATGCTTGTTATCTGCTTTAGCAAAAATTACCAGATCGTCCGTAAAAAATAAATGAGATAAGAGAGGACTAGAACGTGATAATTTAATTGGGGACCACTCTTTACTTTCAATGGCCGAATGGATGCTATGACCCAGCCATTCCATGCATAAAACAAATAGATAGGGAGACATTTTACATCCTTGCCTTGCTCCTCTAGCTGGACACTTGCATAGTTGAAGTAGATATGACCGACATGATTACTGGCTGCAGGTATATCAGGATACTTGTTGTTTCCAAAGATTTGTCGGTAAAATCCCAGCAAGCCTATCATATGCTTTTTTGAGGTTAATTTTAACTTCCATCCATTTTTTATTTTTCCCTCGCCTGGGTTATGATGATATTATCTAAGATATTCGACCCGTAATAAATCCTGTCTGTTCTTGAGATATGATTTTAAGAAAAACAATTTTAAATCTATTAACAATAATTTTCATTACCAGTTTGTATAAGATTGCACAAAGACTAATTGATCGGAATTGTGAAATCTCCTCTGAGAGATCATTTTTTGGAATTAAGACGATGAGAGTATTATTGAGCCTTTGATCAATCGGTCGCCCATTGAAAACTTCTTTAACCCATTCACAAATGGTTGACCCAATTTTATCCCATTGGTTTTGAAAGAAAAAGGCATGATATCCGTCACTACTAAAAGCTTTTAAAAGTGCCGTATCGAAAAGGGCTTGCTTTATTTCTTCGTTGGTAACTTCATTTCTAAGGGATTCAATGTCCATCTGTTTAAATTAAGGAATTCTATGGGCGAGCAAACTATCTTGACCATTAGGTATTCACTATAAAACTCTTTAAAGTAATTAATGGTTTCATTTTGAACCTCATCGAGATCATATAGCCATTCTCCACTTTTGGAACGTAAAACATTAATACGATCACTCTTCGTCTTGCATGTAGTGCGACTGTGGAAGAATTTTGTATTTTTGTCACCTAATTAAAGTCAATCACACTTAGATTTTTGGGAATTCCTCTTGCCCGAGAACTTCTTCAAGCTCTTCTCTAATTCTTCTCTTTTTGGAGCATAGTACCTGACTGTACTCTTTCAAGGTCACGTTGCACCCGACTTAAGCTTTTGATGAGCTCCTTGTTTTGATTCCCAATGTGATCAAAGATGTTTTTATTTAATTTTCACTAGGTGAGTCATCAAACATTTGGGAAAGGCTTGCCCCCAAGCGTCGTTACTAATAACTATCTAGCCGTTCGAGAGTCCTACCTCGTTGCCATGTAAAAGATGGACGTTGAAAACCCAAGTCATAAAGCTAATTATTTTCCAAAAAATTCCCAAAATACGGGCATCTTTTCCCTCTAACATTACTGCCCCATTTCTCCGATTTGGACAGAATGGCGTTAAAGTCTCGTATGGCCATCCAAAGAATATTACCGTTTGGGATAATTCGTTCCAAGCTCTCCCATAAAGTCCTTCTCTTCATTGGACTAGGACTTTCATTCATAAATGCTACCAAGGGGTGTGGAGTACTGTGTAATTTAGCTAAAACAAATTGAGGATGATCTTATACAATGTCAACCCTCATAGTGTCCTTCCGCCCAAGCCGAACGCCCTTGGAAAACCCTTTTGCTTCTATTCGATGGGAAGAAGGAAAGTCTAATTTGGCGATTATCTCGTCCACTTTCCGACCACTGACTCGAGTTTCCAGTAAACAAACAATATCGGGCTTGTAATCCACATTGTATTCCCTAAGGATACGGGGAAACCTGCTATGTGCACAACCTTGACAGTTCCAAACGAATAGAGAGATATTTGTATTCATTATTGATAAAAAGAGAAAAAATGGAACCAGACCCTTATTGCGGGCTATCATCCGCTCCTTCTTTGTCAACTCCTCTGTTTTTTTTCAAATTTGGTGACTAAATTCTGCTGGAATTGCTCTTGCAAAACCCCAGCTAATCTTTTCATTGTGGTAGTCACAGAAGCTTTAGGTGGGGATATCTTGATGGAACTTCATGCTCTTTCCCTTGAGATTTTTTAAGCTTCTGCCCTTTAATGGTGCCATTACTTTTCCCCCTACTGTTTCGAACACCCAACACCCTCTCCTTTGATCCTCCCTCTTTTTTCTTACTACCTTGTGTACCTCTGTCTCGTATGGTTGCACAGGCATCTTGAAAACAAACTATTGAATGCCTGTTAGGGTCTAAAAAGCCTTTCAGTTGGAGCCACCATCGTGCCTTTCGGTTCATTGAATGGTTCACTGTTAGGATTTGAATATAATTCCTTAGTACATTTCAAAACACCAGGGCAGTTGGTATTCTTTTAATCACAGGTATTAGCAGAATTACTGCCGTTTTCATGTATTTCTTTGGGTCGTGTTCCTATTTCATTCCTCATGTTCCTTTTTCCATCCCTTGAACTACTGCCTTTGTTCGGAGAAACATCTTCAGAATTACTTCCAGCGATTCTATTCTTTGAGTCAATACCTATTTGGGCAGCCCTTTTTTTGTTTCGTGTTTGTTGGATGCCAAGTGGATACTAGCCCACTCTTCCTTTCCTTCATTAGTCTTCCTCATATGAGAGTGGCCCACTTGTTTTTTACCCGATCTAGGCAAGTCCATCCCACCTAGAGTAATGCCTAAATCTAGACGATTGCCTTCCTCTTGGACCTGGTTTTTGTTTATGTTTACTGGACCTAAACATGCTGGCCCGATTTCCTCCAACCCTAAATCCTCATTTAGACCCTCTAATACTAAGAATCCAGATTTACCTTGGTTTCCTTTTTTGTTTGTTCCGCCGCCATTTTTATACTCTTTTGTCCCCCTTCTTTGCTTCCTCTCCACAAGCATCCAAGGGTCGAATTTCTTCCCCTCTTGATCTTGATTTTTAAGCCCTTGCAAGGGCCTTTGTTCCGAAGTTGGCATATCGATTTTGTTACTGCCTTTTAACTTTCCAGGATTGTTGCCTATGTTAGGGAAAATATCTTGATTATGCCCATATCTACCACAAGCAAAGCACACAACAGACAAATTTTCATGTTCAATTCGTTGAAGATTTCCATTAACAAAGATCTGGGAAATTAATGGTTTTCTAAGATCAACAAAGACCGCCATTCTTGCAAATTTCCCCCTAACACCATTGTGGGTGTTAAAATCCAATTTTGCCACTCTTTCTATTAGCTCTCCTATTTCTTTCAATATTTTTCGATTATACATATGCCTAAGAAGCCCAGGCAACCGAGTCCAAGCCACCACAACATTAGGGTATGGTTGTGTCGGGTTAAAATTTGTACTCCAGGGCTGTACTGTGAGATATTGCCCGTAAGCTATCCAAGGCCCTTGACTGATAACTTTCTCAAAATCGCCTTGATCCTAGAATTTAGCTAAGAATTATCTGTTTTCGATGTCCATTAATCGGAACGGCTTTGCAGGTTTCCATAACAAACTAATTTTGTTTTGTAATGGTATATACCCGATATTCCTACCCGGTAATTTGACGATTACTGTGAGCTCCATGTCTTTGATTGATAATCGATTTACCCTCTTCGAGAAATCGATTGCCAAGACGCCATTAACCTGAGATCGAAAGATGTCTTCCTCGAAGAGGTCAAAATCATCATCCTCATCCAAAAGGGACGGCACCTTACGCATCTCCTCTGTCTTCAATCCTGTCCCTAGGAGCCTATCTTTCCAGGATCTTGATGTTCCACCCTCTTTTGCGGTTTCCATAACTACTTCAAGAGTATCATTAGAGTCTAACGGACTCTCGAATTCCCCATTGGTGCATCTCCCCCACCATCACCTGCTTTCTCTTTCTCGTCGGACTTCATGGGGAAATGAAACATATCGTAGGCGGTGATAAAAGAAACCCTTGGATTTTTTTTTTGTAAAAGAATACTTTAATAATAAAAGTTGATAGTTTTATATAGATATTTTATTTTTAAAAAACACGTACTAAACATTTAAATTTTAAATTAAATTTTTTAAAAACACTTTTTTTATATTACTTTTTAAAAGTATTTTTTTAAAAGTAATGTTAAATTCGACGACATTTACAAGATTTTCTTCTTATAAAATGTTACAGTGGGTTACCAATACCTATTTCTATACTAAATTATATATTAAAGTATTGATTGAATTAGTATCACGAATTAATCGAATATTAATTTAATTGGATTGATAATAACTAAAATTATATTATTGCTTTGCTATAAACCTATGTTGTGCTTTTATTGCATTCCCCATCATGCTAGAAATTAAAAATAAACTAAGTAACAAATATATGGATTATTATTTGATAAATTTACAGTGAATTTTTTAAGTTTCACAAGGAAAGTTAAAATATCATTGTGTGTCTCATTTATTTTTTTTGTCATCTTTTAGTTCTTCAATTATGTTGAAATATAAAATTCAATTCCTCTATTTTAGTTTAACAGAACTTCATTTTCTATTTTTATAATATTATAAGTAGGTTGAAATTGATAATACTATAATTGCTATTAAAGTGATGGCGTGATTTTTTGTTATTGCAAACGGTATAAAAATAAATAGCGACAATCATTCCCTACATTAAAGATTACGTTTTTATATATTGTTACTTTCATTTTATGGAATATAAAAAATTGAAAAAATTTTCTTTAACAAGGTCTCATTAATAATATTCTCTCACATAATTTTAATTGAAAGTTTATTCTATAGAGTTATTATATTAACTCACAAAAAAAAAAAGTCATTTGGTATTTTTTTTTTTGCATGGTCAATGTGTCCTTCATGTTTATTTTAAGGTCCACGAAAATTAATCATTTTGATGTCAATGGATGCTCCTCTCAAAAGTCACAAATATTATATTATAAAAGTGTTTTTCCTTCTTATATTTTATACAAAATTTACCAAGACTAATTTAAAGAATAAGTATCAGAACTTTGATGCAATTATATTAATGAAATTTTAACTGCAATTCAAATGTATGCATGAAATTTTGATTTTGATTTAATTATACGTATTTGAAGAAATAAATACATTAACTTATTTTTTATATTGAATAAAAATAATTATTTGTGTATGTGGTAGGTTAATGTAAAAATGAGGTTATATTGATAATTATGTTGGTGATTTGTGAATATTGAATCAAGTTAACATTTAATACATAAAATTGCATGAAATCAAAGTTTATATATAGCATTGCATATAGAGGTGCTCATGGGCTGGGTCTAAGTATGATATTAACATATTTTATGTTTGTTTAAGCTTAGTCCGACCCGAAATATGGGTTTAAAATTTTATGCAAACTCACTCATATTTGCAAAATACTAACCCAAGCCATTTTAAACCTGTCCATATTATATTTTAAATATTTTTAAAAAATATTTATATTATATTATTTTAATATAAATAGTTTTATTTTTTATTTATTGAAATTTGTTATATAGTCATCTTAACATTATTTTGATATTTACATTAATATAGTATTATATATTTATTATAAGTTTTTTTTAATGTGTTGTAAATCACATAAAATATAAAAGTAACATGATATAAAGTATCATAAATTTAAAAACGTGTCGAGTCAGGCCAGACTCGAGTCTTAAATGTTCAAGCCTGAGCTCGACCCATATTTTAAATTAGTCTAATTTTTTTTGTCCGAACCTATTTTTCAAACTTAATATTTTTGTCCAAATCTTCTCAAATTTCATATGGGCCTTTGAGCCTAAACAAATAGCTTAACTCCTAAACAAGTCTAATTGTATATTGGATCAAAATTCGTATATAATTTTAGACATTCTCCCTCAATTTAAACTTAAAAATTATCCACAAATTTAAACCCTGGACATTATAAACTTTATCATTTCAAAAACTCATTTGCTTTTAGATGTAAATAAAAAACATAAATTAAAACAAAAAAATTATATTACTTTTATATAAATTATATTAATGGTCCTTTAATTTGAAGCTGTTGTTAGTTAGGAGTTGACTTGAAATTTTATATTACTTTGGCCCTTTCTATATATATTATTACTCGATATACAAGAGATGAAATATTTTTATTTTAAAAAAAATTGAGAATCTATTATGTGTGCTTTGATATTTAAAAGAATAAAAATAAATAAATAATATAACAATTTTCTAATTTTATATCATTTTATTTATAAAATTAAAAATTTTCACCGCAATATATCAAATAATAATCTTATATATATAATATGTAAAAAACAGAGACGTATACATGTATGCAATTGGTCAGTCAATTTTCTCCTCCTCTTCTAGAATTTTTTAATACATTTTTTATTATTTATGAGCTTTCAAACTTTTTATCTGCTGTTTTTTATATAATGTTTAAAATTATCTATAATCTCTTTTCTCAACCTTTAAATAAAAAGATAATGCATTTCTACGCTCTCAAACTCACATATTTCTACACGAGGTAATAATGCAAGCCTTGTTAACTAAATTATATATTATTTAAATTGAATTCGCTTCCACCATATTCCATTCAAGCCTTGTTAACTAAATTATATATTATTTAACTAAATTATATATTATTTAAATTGAATTCGCTTCCACCATATTCCATTCAAGCCTTGTTAACTAAATTATATATTATTTAACTAAATTATATATTATTTAAATTGAATTCGCTTCCACCATATTCCATTCAAGCCTTGTTAACTAAATTATATATTATTTAAATTTAATTAATTAAGAAAAATAAACCGAAGCGAAGGAAATCAAAGTTTCTAAGAATACAAAAAAACCAAAACATCAAACCAGGAAAAGTTTCAGAAAACTTTAATATAAGAGGAGGCTGACACTTGCTTAATTGACTAATCTTTCTGTTCACATATATTGCTACAATATATATATACGGAGGTTGCTTTCTGCCATTTTCATACGATTTGTTGAAGCTAAACTATCTGAAATTTGGAATTAAATATAAAGGAGAAGGTTTCCTAGCAGATACAAAATGAAATAATTCTATCGGAACCCGGTCAAAATATACATAAAATCATCAGTTTCTAGTGATGAACAAAGCAGATTCCAAGAAACAAAGTTCTAAAATGGAGTTCATGTATATATATTGTACACCTTTTACGTTCACGTAAATAAAAAAAATAAAAAAAGACAAAACAAAACTAGTTCATGATGTTTCCTCAACTGATGAACGTTGTCCCAGGAGTTGCTCTATCAAACATAATAAACTCATTACTAGAATCCGTAAGGAAAGCAAGGAGGACAGAAAAAAGATTCAAGCCACTCCTGGATCATCTCAACGACACGGTGAATTGGGTTAGGCCGAGGGTGGTGGAGATAAGTCGGTCCACTGACTCGCATGAGATCGAGAGGCTGTTGAATCATTTGAATCGAGCTAAGGAAATAGTTGATAAATCAAATAGGGTGGGTTCATGGAGCTATGCCAAGAAGTATAGGTTTGCCAAAGAGCTGATTGAAGTGGATAATTCGATTCGGACGATGTTGGATGTCTTTTTTCCGGTTATGATATATGAAGATACTAGGCAAATTCTGGATTCGATGGATGAATTGAAGATGTTGGTTATGATTTTCTTTTCTATTGTGGTTGAAGATCTTCATTCGGGTGCTAAAAATACTGGTGGCATTGTTTTTAATTTGATTCGATCCAAGGCTTCATTTGAGAAAATTGTTAATTCTCAGCCTGCAGGTCAGTTCCTGATATACTCCTTTTGGTTCTGACTTTGGTCTTTGTGTTAGGAGGAGCAGATTACTATCAGTTCACACACCACAAACATGGTTGTCGTTGTTGTTGCAGAGTTTGTAAACGACATAGCTTTATGGAAGAGAAAGAAGATAAGTGGATCACTTCTTGCAAGCTCAACTGCAACATGGCTATTACAACAAGTTTACGAATACAACTTCCTCACTATTGTTTCATGGGTAGCCATTTTTGCTATCACTGCATTGTTCATTTGGAGATATGTGAATCGGTTTCTTGACCGGTAAGTAATCTCCATTTCTAAAGTTTCGATCAATTAAATCCCAATTTTGTTTCATCCTCCTCTTCATCATCACTACTTTGATTTAATTAGGGAAGAAGCAACCAAACTGAGATTGGAAAAACTGCGAGAACAGGTTGCCATGGAAACTGCAAATGCTTGTTGGGAAGTGACTGATAAAGTGATAAGATGGGTGCTTTATATGACTGATGTTGAGGGGAATTGCTGGTCTGTATTTCCACAAACGATTGCTTTTCTTTTGCTTTTCTCCTATGCCGGAACCTTCTTTGATTTGCCAACGCTTTGTAGAGGTAAATATATGCCCAACCTGGTTTGATTCGAACATAAATTGGTTCAAATTCGAAATGATTCCAATCTGAAATTTAAACATGATGTGATTAAAATTTGAAATGATTCGAAAGGATTATGAAATCTTTTAACATGAAATGATTTGAATTTGACTTACTTGATTGAAGAATGTTGTTGGTGTTGCATTATTGCAGGTGTTATGATGGGTACAACATTTCCTATGCTGGTGGCCAAGAACTGGGATCGAATTAAGCCTTTTTTTGGGAGTGTGGTGGCCAAAGTTGGTGAAAAGTAGATCAAGAAGAAAATGAAGAAACAAATTTGATATATATATATATGTAGAATTCGATATTTAATCTAGTTGGTTCATATACTCACTCTTAAGAAGTGACATCCAACATATAAAAGAAATTGTATCTCAATATTTGCAGCTTCCTTTTGTGTGATGCTTGGTTTTTTATGTACAAAAAATTGATATATATATATATATATATATTGTAGTATATTATATTATATTTGAATTACTTGATTGAATTGATTTCACGAATTAAAAAAACTAATATACGTACAATACATAAAAACGTTGATTAAGATAATGTCACAAGTTAACGGATGCAGCTGGCGGTGTCAATGGCCACATGGAGAAGGGTTAAGGCAGAAGATGAAGAGCCTCGAGACAAAAGAAAAAAGGTTTGTATTTTATGAATGGTAAGAGAAACACCAGATACTATCATCTCACTGCCAACAAACGAAGATTTAGGAATATGATTCACATTATCAAAGATGAGAATGGCAAACAATGGAAGAAACATGAAGACATTGAGAAGTGCTTCAACATTTTAACAAGCCGAAATCCAATATGTTAGACGATATATAGAACTTCTTCAATGAGTTGGAAGTGTTGTTTAGGGTTATGATATATAAAGATACTGGGAAATTTCTGGGTTCTGTTGATGAACTGAAGATGTTGGTTTCGATTTTCTTTTATATCGTGGTTGAAGATCTTCATTTGATTCGATCCAATCCCACGTAAAGAAGACAGAAAAGATCAGACCACTTTCCCATAATAAAATATAGCACTGCAAATTCACAGTACATAATCAATTACTCCCACCATCAACCTCAATCCTAGGAAGCTACAATAAATTAAAGAAGTTCAATCCATGACAACATAATGTAACATAGCAATCAATTACTTCAACAGGAAAATTAAGGAGTAAGGATTGGATCAAAAACTTACGTACGAAGATGCAAATAAACAACATAAGAACTTAGGTACCTATAACTATTAATTAATAGTTGTTATACATCAATGATCACCGACTCGAATCTCATATAGGATTCGAGTCACCTACCTGCGACTCAAGTGGGTCCCTCCAAACGATTGAGTGTGAGGTGAATCATGAAATGACAGTAAGGGGAGTTCGTGTACCTAACTCGCAAGGTGAGCTTTGAGATCCAGCTCGCACCAACCAAGAGAGGATCGCAGTCTTAGTTCAAATATACCCAAAGAGCAAAATTTCTTATTCGATAATATGTCCTTTTTCGTATGACATTTGCATTATTATCCCCCATAATTATGCTTGATATTTTAGTAGTCGGTAAGTTGTCTTTATTTTTTTAGGGTATTTTGGATAAGCGTTTACTTTCAATGTGATTCGTTTAGTTTTTTTTTCTGTTTCACGTTACAATATTGTTATAGTATTAATCTCACCGCCACCGTTATTTTTACACTAACCGCAAGTAAACACATTGCCCATCTAAAGGAACCCTTAGGTTAAATTACTATTTGGAGTTTAAATTTGAAGACAATTTTTACACAAGGGCCTGAATCTTTTTTTTTTGTCAAGTTAGTCACTATACTTAGTAACTATTCTCGCATTGGGATTTAACTTTTTTACAAGTTCATCTTTAAACTTGACAATTGTTTTCATATGAGAGCTTGAACTTTAGGGTTTTCAAGGAATATCAAGAATTAACATGAATTAAAAAAATTCAAACCCCCAAATCCCAATATAAAAATAATTATCAAATTCAAAGAATAATTAAGACAACAATTTCAGACCCCAATGTAAGAATAGTTGTTAAATTCAAGCCCAAAAATTATTTAACCTTTTTTATTTTTTACTAACCATTCCACATTTTTTTTTCTTTCGTGTTATATCATTTTTCTGACTAAATTAAGAAAATACCATGATTATCATGATCTTAAAATGAAGAAACAGTGAATTATCCAAAAAAAAAAATGAAGAAATAGTAAACGAATTATAAAAAGAAATAGCTTTCTAATCACGGGAGTTAGGTGAGATGGCAAGGGTCTCTCCTATCTTAACCAGTAGTCGAGAGTTCGATCTTTATCCTGAGTATGGAGCAGCTTTAAAACTCGTGACCAGTATCCACTTTTTAATGGACCTACAGAATGAGGAAAATTAATTACTAGACTCATTCCAACAGATATAAAAACATTCATCTTTATAGCTATGTCTGCCCATAACTTTTAAAATTTTTAAATCGAAATAAAATATGTATATTTTTTTATTTACTATAATAATTATGATACTAATTAAAATAAAACTCAATTAATATTAACATTATTAATTTACGGAAATATTAAATAAAAATATTTTATAAAGAAAGAGAGAAAGTTATTTTGATAGTCGAATATAATCCCCAAAGTTGTTTAAATAATTGATATAATAATAATGGCAGAATTTGATGGTCAGAAATGGTTTGTCATGTTGCATGAAAAAGGCATCTTTATCTTCTTCTTCATTTATCAAAGAATTCAATGAATCCTTATCTTCATTACCTTTAAAAATAAAATTATTTTCCAACATGTAGAAATATCAAATTTTAAATTAATATTTTGACACGTGTCTGTTTATAATAAAAAATCTTGAGAGGACAATGAAAACAAATTTTAATTAATTAATGTCGGTACTGAATTAATATCATCTATAAATCGAGTCTCAAATTAATTGTAAAATTATGAAAAATTCATAATTTTATAAATAATAAATATAATTTATATTTTTTATATAAAATTTAAAAAAGAGATTTATAAATTATTTAATAAAATAAATTAAATGCTATCTTTCAAATAAAAAAAAGGCCATTCAGAAAGGATGCCTTCGAAACTGGAGTGGAATAATATTATAATAGTCGTTAAGGTTTATTAAAATTTTATATAATCCCTCCATTTTTCTTGAGAGAATCTAATGTTTTCATTCTAAAGTTACATTTGGTAAATTGTTAGTGAAATTTTTAAATTTTACAAGTAGGGTTAAAAGATTTGCAAGTGTCTTATAGGGGTATATAAAATATTAAAAAATAAATATTTAAAAAAAAAGAGACATGTGTCGATTTTCTAAAGTTATTTGTGGAAATAAAAAAAGTACACTGCTAATATATCAAATAACCACGCTTATTTTTAAGGAATAATATCTTATACATTATAGTGGAGTTTTTATTTTTTAAACTCCACAAACAATACGATGGATTGACAAATGTACTATAATAGTGTAGTAATATTTTAAAACATAAATATTCAAAGAAATTGTTTTAGGGATTACAAGACTTTCTTAATTGCATAATCAAAGAAATTGTACATGTTAGACTTATAATGGCAAAGATTGATAGATAGGATCTTTGTACAAATTGGAATTTAATTATTAGGATAATTGTGTATCAATTTGAGAAGATTGGAAAGTTGTTTTTAAGCAGATCTTGAGATAAGTGAATTTTATCGCTCATTCATTGGCCGGTTTGATGAAACACTACCCGATTGGTGTCCAAGTCTTCCATAGGGCTCCTCATTTATGCAGTTTACAGTTATTGGATAGTTTACTTGTGTCTTTGAGTCCTGGTATTTTCTGTTAGTCTGATGAAGCAAGGGCATCCTCAGTTAGATGAAGAAACTCTCATCTCAAAAATGATGGTTAAAGCCAATAAATAGCAAATAAGGGTAACGAATGAATCAAACCTACAAAACGAGGCATCGGTTATTAGATTGGAAAACCTTTCACTAGTGTCTAGGGTCGTGAATTTAAACTCGTAAGAAAGCACATAGAACATTCATGAAAACTCATTTGACTCACACAAATTGATCTGATTCGTGAAACACGTAGAGAAATTCATCTATTTAAAATTTTGGTGGTTCAATAAAACATTTCAATAAAACTGGAGTTATGAAAGTACTTATTGTAAATCCTAAAGAATAAGAATACATAGAATTTAAATTTTTTTAATACTTTTATTTTGTAGATCTACACTAATTTCTGTGGTTGATGTAATATTTAATGGATTGCTTTGGGGGTGGAGGGGTATGAGCAAAAGAATCTCTCATCTTCATCAACGGTTCCTTACCATTTGCCATCATTCAATTGGTTGTTTTACTTTCTCTAGGAGATTCTAATTTCTTGGGCACACAAATGCTTAAAAAAACTATTAAATATATATGTTAATTGAACACCAATCCGAAGAAAAGGGAAGACAAATAAGTATCCCAAAAACAATGAATAAAGTGGCTTTGTCAAAAGGAATCTTTCGCATGCCTTGTTTTATCTTTTTCCATCTTGAGTCTTAGGTGAAAGGACAGAGCCTTCAATAGGTGGGGGGCACTTCATGGATGGTTTTGAATTAAATTCATTACTCATTGTTCACATTTGCATTGAGAAGGAATAAAGAGAAAAGATATTTGTTATTCAATGAATAAAGTTAATAAATGTTAATATTTTATTATCAAGGGTGAGTTTGAATGGATATTGTGTTTACTTGCGATTAATGTAAAAATAATAGTGACGGTGAAATTAGATATTGTAATAATATTGTAACGCGAAACAAAAAAATAAACGAAACGCACCACATCGCATTGCACATCTAAACCTACTCTATAAGTTTAATATTTTAGTGACAAATCACCTAAAAATGTTTAATGTTATAATAAGAAACTTATTAGGTTAAAAACAATTCAAATTTGTGTTAGGTTATAAAACTCAAGGTGTGTGTGAAACCTATGTTATAAGAAATTTTATATGCATTCGGTACAAACCCCAAAATTACAGAAATCCATTTTCATTTATTCTACAATATGATATTGAAATTTTAGTTTGGTGAACTTTTATATATGATTTTTAATTTTAATTCAATTTTTACGTATGGGTAACATCTTTCTTTTAATTCAATTTCAATGGAAGTTACTTAGCTGGTTTTAATATTATTTTAATATTAAAATTAAATCAAAATTAAATTTTTTTATATAATTTTACTAAATTAAATTTTAATTTGTTTATAGATCAAATATTTGTAAAGAAAAACAAACACTTAGCTATAATTTGGTATCTCCCCTCTCTAAATATTAAACTAACAAAATATTTTCTTACACTAAAGCCCATAGCACTTGTAGGCTTGAATTTTTTTAATATAATTATACTTAAATTCATTTAATATTAAATTAGATTTTTTACATTAACTTAATTAAATTGGTGTTAGATTAATTTTTGACATTAATGCAGTAAAAAATTAATATTGATACAAATAATTAATAAGTGAAATAAATTAGAAATTGTGACACTCGCTCTCGCTTTATGGGTGAAAACAATGAAATTATTTAAACAATTAGTTGTCAAGCAAGTTACTAGAATAGTGTTGCTATCTACGGATGTTGTTTATAGTCAACTAAAATAGTTAATGAAAGTGTTTGACTGCAGTGATCAGTATAGCTTAACACTAGGGTTGTAGATTTTGAACGAATAAATTTCTGCTCATGTTCATTTATTTATTTTTAAGTTTGTTTGTGTTCAGTTTGTATTCGTTAATAATTTCAAATTTTTATTCATGTTCGTTTATTTAAAATTATGTGTGTTCATGTTCATTTGTTTAATGTTCACGAACATGTTCATTTAACTTAATCGAAAATATTAATGAACATATAATTGAACATGTTCACAAACGATGTTAATAAATAATAAATAAATAAATATATGCACACATATATTATTTAAAACCAAACTTGAATTAAGAAAATCATGTTAATAAATGGATATAGATTGACAAATATCTATAGATGCAAGGGTATCATTGGCATTTAAGTAACATTTTCTTGGATTTGAAATAGAAAATCTAGGGACACCCTTTCCTTGCCAAACACATATGTTTCTTAATTATTTCATGACTAAATTATCCAATACAATAATAAAATGACCGAGATACCCCTCACATATTTTTGACAAAGCATCCCCTATTCATGGGTCAACTATTTATGGTAAATTTTTTACACCTAAACAGTATTTTCATTCCAAAAAGTGGAGGAAAAAAATTAAATAAAAAAGTTTAAAAATGTTCATATTTTCAACAATTCGCCGCGTGGCCTTTACGGAACCTGTAGATTCTTTACAAACATCACTGAGTTAAGACTAACGAGTCACCGAGTTATATTCTTATAAACTTTAAAAATACGCGACGATCCGTTCGTGAAAAACAGGCAGCGAATCTTGAATCTCTTTTATACTATATAAAAAATGTCTGGTTGGTTACCGTCATGTTAGAAAAGAAGAGAGAGAGAGAGAGAGAAAAAAAGAATAATGGAGTTGAACATGGATATGGATTTGGTTTATGTACCAGAAACTGTATCTGAGTTTCTGAAACAAGCTTCAAAGATCAAAAATGGGTTTCAAAGATTATGTAAGATTAGTGATTATGTTGAAAGAGTGGAAGATGAGATGAAGAAAATTGATGCCTTCAAACGCGAGCTTCCTCTTTGCATGCTTCTCTTGAAAGAAGGTATTTTTGTTTGTTTAATTTTTTTTCATTTTTTTTGGGATTTAATTTGATATTTTTTTATGGGATTTTAGTGATTAAGAGATTGAAGGAGGAAGAAATGATGTGTAAGGAGCTTGGTGATGGATCAGTGGCCATTGATGAAGGAAATGGAAAGGTAAACAAGAAAAACGATGGCGGCGCCGGCGACAAGAGAAACTGGATGGGTACTGTTCAACTGTGGAACTCTGATTCCGACAACGTTGATCAGAACAAAAAACCAAACAAAGTTCCAGGACTGAAACTGGTAATATCCTAAACCAAGTGTGTGATTTTGATCTTGTTTTATGGAACAGTATTTTACTAATGTTTTTAAGGGGATTTGAGTTTGACAGAGAAGTGAAGAAGAAGAAGATTTGTTTGAGGACCCAATTGAATTTTTTAGTAACAAAAGATCCAAGGGACAAATGGATAAGGAAAATCTAGAGCTTTCTCTTATGACCCCAAGTTTTGGTTTGGGTTCTTCTTCTTCTTCTCCTAATCCAATCTTGAAGATCAATGGCAACTGCAAAACTGGTTTTCGTTCAGATCAAAACCAAACTAAGTTTCAGCCCAAACATCAGCAAGATATGCAGAATTGTAAGAAACAAAGACGGTGCTGGTCACCTGAGCTTCATAAACGATTTGTTGAAGCTCTTCAAAAGCTTGGTGGTTCAAAAGGTTAGGCCTTTAATCAATTTTTGATGTATTTTTATTTGTGTATGGTTGTTATCAAAGTTGAACTGAAAAGAACCCTTTTTTAGGACCAGGAATCTGATTCTTTTGTTGGTGTCTTAATGGTTTTTCGACAGTGGCAACCCCTAAACAGATTAGGGAATTGATGCAAGTTGATGGTCTTACCAATGATGAAGTGAAAAGCCATTTACAGGTACCATATGTGAAATCCTAGACTTGTTATGGTCTTGTTCTATGTCCTTTACGTTTGTAAAAAAGAAATTTTGGTTCAATTATGTGCAGAAATATAGACTTCATTTCCGAAAGGTTGCTTCGGATTCATCAGCTCAAAATCAGATGAAAGCAAACATTTCGGAGTCTGATTCCCCACAGGGTCCACTCGGTGCCGGCGGTTGGGCTAAAAGGCTGTCGAGTGGCGGCAGCGTCGTGGAGGGCGAAGACGATGAGAAATCCGATGGGCGTAGCTGGAGAAGTGGGGGTACAAAGACGGGGGAGATTGAGCATTGATGTGTATACACAGAAAACTTGGTTTTGTTCCCATGAATTTTGCTGAAACATGGGGAAATGGACCATAATAACAGTGATTTAGGCAGATTTATAAATAGATTTTTGCAGATACCTTTCTCCATGGATTAACTTCCTGGTCTGCTACATGAATTTGTGTAAATTCATGATTTTGGACTTTTACAAACTAAAATGGCTATCTTTCACAGAGTTTTTTCTTTTTCATTCTTCCATTTATGCTTTAAACTCAATTCCTTTTAGAATTTATCTACTTAATTTTGGGCTTATCCAGTTGATTTTGAATCCCATGAATTTGGATTAAACCGGTTTAAAATTTTCTGTCTAAAATATTTTCATCGCCGTGACTTTCAATTTTTCTTTTATATTTTTCATATTTATTTTATGATTTATGTTTAAAATTTATATCTTTATCATCTTTAACGTTCAAATTTATAGTCTTACATAAGAGAAGAAGCCAAATTTTTTTTGAGAAGACGAAACTAAATTGTATGTTTTTACGATAGCAAAAGTGAAATTTTATCATTTTAATAGTTTATATATCTATCATTTTTAAAAGATTAAATCAAGTTTTTCTCATTTCTGAGGGGGTTAAAGTGTAATTTTATTATATATTAACTTAATTTTTTTTAAATTATAAAAAGATTAATTGTGAAAATTTTCATTTTAAAGAGGATCAGGTCCCTGCCAACCCCTCTTGGCATTGCCCCTGTCTTTCATTAAGAGTAAAATCTGTCTTACCGTTGCGACCAATCACTTGAAAAGTTTTGATTATATTGGGTTCAAGTAATTCTAGTTTATTTACAATTTGGGTTATTTTAGATGAAGTCCTATTAAGTTCGAATAGATCATTTTGAGCTATTTCATGTTTGGGTTTAAATAATTTCGTATTTGATATTAATCGCATTTTTCAGATTAGGTCCTATCAAGTAGAATTATTATTAATACAATTCTTATTACCACTCAAAATCTCTAAACTCTTAAAGAAGAGATAATACAAGTTTAAACATGCTCAAATTTACTTCTTTTTAAGTGTTACAACAACAATGATGCTAAATGATTTAAAAGACTCAATCAACAAATTTAATATTTTTAAATTTAAATAATATTGAGATAAGCTAAGTCTAAATCCAAATATTTTTGGATTTAGCTTATTAATTATTTTTCATATTCAACAATTTTATCATTCACCTTTTAAAATAAAATAAAATAAAATCGAATTTCCGATAAAAAAAATATTATATTTAATTTCTTTTATAGTAAACGTCGATAATGACACTAAAATAATTGCAAATCAATAAGAAAGAAAAATAAGAACACACGAATTTTACGTGAAAAACCCTTATCGGGAAAAATCATGAGCAGAGAAAAAATTCACTATGTTGAAAAACACACGATACAAGAGGAGTTCAACTACATCTATTTAAGAGTTAAACAACATGTTATAATCAATATCTAATAAAATAAATATAATTTTATATGGATTCAATTTGTGCAACATGATCACACAAATAAGAAAATCATTTACTTCGATCCTTTACCCCTACAAATTTCTTCTATTTCACTTCTTTATTTTACTTTTAATAAATATTGAAATTCAAGCCATACAATTCTAACCATTTTCCAAAACAATCCAGGTAGAAATACTGGGTGAGTGAAAATAGTCATAATTTGCCATCATTGTTTTTTAAATCATGATAGAATGGGGTTTGAGTGGAGATTTTACTTCATGATATAATATATTCTGCAATAGTGGTGACCCAATTCAACCACCCATAAAATTTCCATGTTCTATAATATTTTATTTACATATTTTCTTATTTCATCCCCAATAAGTGAAAAGACTGGCATGTCAGCCAAAGTCAATGCTTCCTAATTTCAAATACATGTGTCAACAATTTTTGATCAATCACCAACCGACACAGGGAAGAAGTGGTAATAATTTTTTTAATTTTTTATTTGGTATATTAATTTAGTAATTAGATTAATTTAGTCTTAAACTCGAAACATATAAAAATTTGATACTGTGACACTATAAAATTATACCATATTATCACTTAAAAATTAAAAAAAATTATATAAATTTTCAAGTGATGACATGATACAGTCTTAAAATGTCATATACAATGTTCTAATAATTGAACCCATGATTGAATGGGTTAGACTAGTAGTTCTCGATTCAACCGTTTTGATCAATTCAACTATTAAACCAGTAATGATTAAATAATAAATTAAAAAATCATTAAAATGTTAAATATTAAATCGATTCAACTTATTCGACTATTGGTTTTTATCCTAGTTTTCAAATTTTTTCAGGTTGAGTAGTTTCTGATTTAATCGATTCAACTTCTTTGTTTGGATTTGTACACCGATCGGTTCTTAATTCAATTGATTTGATTGTCCAATCCAATCATATTCCAACAATACTAATCACATCATCAAATCTTGTAAAAATTCAAATTAAGAGTCCAAAATAGATTGCAAAATTCAAGTATCAAATTGATTTTTTTAAATATTCCTTTTAAATAATTTTTTAAAGAAATTCATTAACCATCTTCATTCCAATAAAAAAATAAATATTTTTTTTACTTTTTAAAAAAATTGTTTTTTTATTTTTGTTGATGTTATCTCTTATATGAAATGTCACATTAATGTCGTTAACAGTCACATCAACGTTGTAACAATCAATATTAGTTAAAGAGTTTATTTAGTTAATTTTGTTAGTTTAAAAGCTCCATTGGATGCAAAAAGGCCGCAAGGGAATAATTGATTTTTTCAAAAAATTTGAGAGTATTTTAAACCAATAAACTTTGTTTTTAAAATATAATTTTCATTTTTAAACATTTTAATATTTTAAAAGGTAGTTGATTAAAAAAAAAAAACAAAAGTTGAACCAATTCAACTTCCAATTCGAATTTTATAGTGATCCAAATCCAATGTCTATTTAATGTAGATAGATTCAGATATTCAAATCCGATATTTAAATACACTTTCTTTATACATCTAACATGTTTAGATATTCAAATTTAATATCCGATAGTTTTTTTTGCCAATAAAATTATTCTTAATTTAATTTAATCTTTTAGTTAAAAGATATTTTAATAAATCTAGATATTAAATAGATTCAAATAGTATTATTTAATTCTTTTACAGATTCAATTAGTAATACTTTCCTAACATTTCGGGAAAAATAGAATAAATAAGTAACGATACTTTGAAGATGATATTATTGAGAAATATAGTTACAAACCTCTAACATGAAGGCGATACTTTTTGTATCATGGAAGATCTTCTATCAGGAGTAGATTGCATTTTTTCTCCTCAACACAAAAAAAATAGGTAAATTAGTTATTGTATATTAAATCAAAAAGTAAATTGATTATTTTGTTAAAAATTGATTTTTATATATTAGCATGAGATACATGTGTTATTGTTTGGTTATTCCTTTAGCTACATCAAATTTTAACAGTACAAATGAATGTACTCTTTAATAAAAAAGATCAATTTGTTATTTAATCTAACATACACGGGTTAATTGAACAAAATTTTGAATAAATGAAACAAAATGCAATTTAACTCCATATACTTTTACCAAAATTTCTCATCTAAATTATTTACATTGTTTAGTTTTTTCATAGAAGTAGAGCCAAAAGATTGACAAGGGCCTCGGTTCTATAAAACGAAATATTTAACTTTTAGCCCTTTAAAGTTTATAGAATCTTAAGTTAGAATATGATAAAATTATATTTTTAACCCTAAAAATAATACTCATAAAAATTTACAATTAAATTCCTACCTTGGAAAAAATTTCCGATTTCGCTCTATCCATTTACAAAAAGAAAATTTGGAGGAGAAAGCAATCGCTTTCTTTCATTACAAAAATTGCGTGAAATTTCTTTTGCTTGAAAATCGAACAACCCGAAAAGACAATAGCAGAAATTTTATTGGGAGTATTCTCTATTATTTTTCTTTCATCTTCAATGGACACATATTGGTGTCCACAATCGTATTCTTGACCCTAACCCAAACAAAGAAAGCCTCAGCCATGGCCCAAATCCTTCAACAATCCAAATACTCTATGGGCAATAGAGTATCAGTCCAAAATAAGAGGTTGGCTTGATTTATTGGTGAACCGATGAGATCAATTTTCAATTTTTTTAATTTTATAATTTTTAATAATTTATTCAATTGAATCAGATCGAATTGATTAAATTAGGAATCAATTGTTTGATTGTTTTTATAGATTCAAAATTGGAGAAATATTGAAATTTGGCTGTTTATTTGGGCTGATGAAGTGACCAAATCCTTGAACATTCTACAATCATTTGCTTTCTCTCCTAACTATTTGAACTCGAGTGAATTCTATAATAAACCTTTCTATCCGCTAAGCCAATTACCTTAAAAATTTTATTAAAGTTGCTCCTTTTATTTATTTTTATTTGATGTTATTCAATGGTTTCAATTTAATTATGATGGTAAATTAGTTTTATCTACTGCTTCATTTAGATGAGAATCTTATATTTGTTAACTATATGAAATTGTTTTGATAAAGAAAGTAATTAAACATCTATTTCTGAGGTCTTAGAAAGATAAATCGAAAAATTGTTTGTTTTTTTTTTTTTTTATAAAATGATACAAAGTTTTTGATTATTTACGATAATGATTTGCCCTAAAAATCATGTACGTAAATGATTCGTTTTAAACAGTAAATCACGATGTCATCGTTGCCATTGATAGCACCACTCATCACAATCAACCAATGATTGGATCGTGACATTAAAAATGACTTCTTTAGGTGTTGCAGTTGACATTGAAGGCACTAGTATACGTACACTTATACCAATCCATTAAAAATACCCATATACCAAAAAAAAAAAGGAAAAAATATTTTTTAATAGGTGCCACTAATGACAGTGGCGACACTAGTATTTTTGGTGGTGTCGTTGACATGGGCGGCACCTGTTAGAAATATTTTTTTTCAGCGAATATGAATATTTTAAACAAGTGAGTATACGTGTATTTATACTGGTGCCCTCAATATCAACGATGACACTCAACAAAATCATTTGTTATTCCAAAAGATCAATCATTAGGTGATTATGATGAGTGGGGCCGCTAATGACAACGACGACATTAAGATTTATTGTTCAAAACAGATCATTTACATATATAATTTCCAAGGTGAATTATTTTTATAAATAATCAAAAGTTTTGGATATTTTCATACAAAAGCCTCGAAAAATAGTAAAACCATTGTGCTTTATGAATTGTTACTATCTTTCCCTTTGTTTCCACTCAATGATGTTACCTTACAAGATATATTGGTGAAAGCAATAATGCATGATGACCCAAAGTGTGGCACATATCCTTTCCTTACCATTTTATGGTTGCCTCCATGCCATTAATGGTTTTTTTTTTGTAGAATCCGAATATAATTTTTTCATGATTCATAGTTACTTTTATTAAAAATGTTATATTAAAACTCAAACATCTATTATTTATTTAAAAATACAATATAACTTATCACTATATTCAATATTTACGGATATACCATTAATATAAACCAGATAAGTACAAATATTCACTGGTTTCCTCATTCTAATGCTTGTTTTAATGCTACATGCTTGTTGAAACTTCTTATTGCCTTCCCTTTTTTTGTTATATAAATAAATACATGTGCATACCTCAAGATTTTTACATGCTTTTATCTCGTGCAAGCCTTCAGCACAAGAATGTAACAATCCCTCCATTATTGTCTTGTGCAGAGTTATTTTGGTTTAAATTATGTTGGATTTGTGCTTTGTATCAATTACTTTATTTGTAGTGATTTGGATATATTATCTTAGTATAATATGATTATATTTGTATCACTTTTATTTGTAGTCAATCATTACTGCTATACTCTTATTAGAACATGACATGTGGCAAGCTATTAGACAATCAACAAATGACTCTATGCAAGGAATAGTTCGCAAGTAGCCCTCTACGTGAGACAATTTAAAGATGACCCTTCGTAGACCTTGTCATAGTCGACTTATAAGCAGCATGCTATGCACCCCATTAGGATCATCAAAGTCTAATCATCTCATACGGTCTTAAGGATCGAAATATCAGAACAAGATCACACAGTACACTCAATGTTGACAATTGACTTATAACAACACTATCATTTAATTGGCTCGCACAACCATGCATGATATTGTACTATCAATTACGTGGCAACATAAGACAAGAGTTGACCCCCTATATAACCCTAAGTGCACGAGGGACTAAGGATTGACTTATTTCCTTAGTATCCCTACACAACAACCTTAAAGTAATCTCCTCCTTCCTCTCCACTATCTTCTCTGCCTTGTTGGTTACCTATGTCAACAATTACAAAAAAAATTAACTTAATTTTTTAAATTAATTTATCATTGATACTATTTTGGGGTTTTTTATATCTAATTTGAAGGGACATTTTCACACCATTTTGTTTTGGTATAATATATATACACAAATTTACTTAACTATTAAAATTTGTTGAAGTCTTGTCTACTCTGTTTTTAGGTAATAGAGCATTGTCTATTCACCTTATCTTATATCAACCAATTATCTTATTTTGGATCAATGCTAGATATGGAATGAAAGCAAATATAATTGTTACAAATATGATAGCACTATTTCGACACTATGACAACATCAATGTTTTCTTTCTCTTATATAAATAATTATATCCTGAGATTTTTGAAACACACATGTGAACTTTATTATTATAGATCGATTGACGTTTCATGATTATAACTATAATATAATGAAGAGCGTTTTCCATTTCCCAAAATAAATAAGATATCAATTTTTGATACTATATTAATAATAATGATTAATTCATTCATCGTGAATTTTTTTACTTAATATTTTTTATGTTAATGAACAGATATTATATTTCAAATCATATAATTGAAGAGAAGATCAATATGATAATGTGAAATTTTAATTTTAGAAAAGATGGTATCCAAGAAAATTAGAGGATGGATGAGTTCTGATACAGTACTAGTGTACAACCAGATGATATATGCCAAACCAAAATCCTGTCTTTTGGATAGCCTCCTAACATCAACATCCCATCCTTTAACCTCAAAATTCGAGTCACATAACTCCCTAAACAAAAAATCTGACGATTCCAAACCTCAAATATATCATACACGAACCCACAGATTATAACACACCCTCCACCCTTTTTAATAAGAAACAACTAAAACGTACAGTCAAAGAGCAGTTAGCAGCAGCTACAGCTACATCAATACCGTGGGGTCAGCACTTTCAGTAGCCAAAAAAACCCAACACGGCAAACGAACAAATTAAGCCACAAAGACCCTTTTTTCCCTTCTTTCATTGGAGAGGAAAAAGTTGGACTATGGTTGTTTTGGGTTGGAATTAAAAAGTTGTGAGAGAGAGAGAGGAGAGGAGAAAAATGGTGAACTCAAGATGTTATTTGGACATAAGTACAAGTGGAAAACTAGAAGGAAGGATAGTGATTTGAGTTGTATAAGGATATTGTGCCCAAAACTGCTAAAAATTTCAGAGCTTTATGCACAGGTGAGAAAGGCATTGGACCTAACACCGATGCTTCTCTTGATTACAAGGTTTTACCCTTTTCTCTCTCTTTCTTACATACAACAGTGATATTTATATATATGTAATTTGCATGGAGTCCATGTCTTGTTTATGTTTTACTCTTTCTTTTTTTTTCCTGGTTTTTCAAAAAGTGTTAGTAGTAGCACTCTTTGATTTGAATTCAGTGGATGATAAAGTTGAGGGGGTGGGAGAGGGGTTGTTTTGACTTTTTTGTTAAGTAAAAAGCCTTTTTTTTTTTTTTGTATTTCTTTAATGAAAATTTAGGTGGAAAGCAGTTTTAGATCTTAATAAATGATTTTTTGTTAGAGCTTACATGTTTTCTTTGCATTTTGTGTATTATTTGATAATAAAAAGAACAACTTTTTAGGATTAAAAATGTTTAGGTTTACTAAACAACCTGGAATTGATGTAAAAGTGATAAAATGATGCAATAGTAAGTAACTAGACATTTTTTTAAATGCAGTCTGCTTCTAGATTCTAATGTTACTGCATGTATAAACATAATATTTAAAATTGAGAATAGAGGGAAGTATAATGATGGTATGGTTCTGTGCTTTGGTTGAATGATTGCATGCACTCAATTCACATGTTTTTACTCATTTCATTTATTACAGAGAATTAGCTTTGTTCCCCACTTTCTCTTTACCTTCGTGTAATCAATTTCTTGGGGGGTCCTATGTTTATAAGAACACAAGCTTTCTTATGCAGATAGCCTTAGAATTTGTTTTATTCACTTTTTTAAGTGACAGTGTAAGCAATGTTAGTCTACAGAGTGTGCAATTTCATCGCATTATTCGAGGTTTCATGATACACGGTGGGGATGTATCAATTGGTGATGGAACTGGGGGAGAATCCATTTATGATTTGAAATTTGAAGATGAAAATTTCGAGTTAAACCATGAAAGAAAAGGGATGTTATCAATCGCTAATATGGGGCCTAATACTAATGGATCTCAATTATTTATTACGACTACTGGAATTCCTCATCTTGATGGAAAACATGTGGTGTTCAGGAAAGTTATAAAAGGAATGAGTGTTGTTCGTTCTATCGAGCATGTTGCTACCGACGACGGTGATTACCCCACTCAAGAGGTTGTAATCGCATATTATGGAGAAATTCCTGAAGGGGCAAACGATGGAATATCAAATTTTTTTAAGGATGGTGATATTTATCCTGATTGGCCAGTTGACCTTGACAAGATATCTGATGAAATTTCTTGGTGGATGGAGGCAGTCGACTCAATCAAAGTAGTTGGAAATGAACAATACAAGGTATTTGATAAAATTATAAGGTCTTTGTGGTATAATTTGCACCTTTTGTTCCCTTTTTCTAGATTGTGCATGGTGTATGCTCTATTATGAATGCTTAACAATGGTGCATTTTCTCACTAGATGTTCCTAGCTATTTCTTGTTACAGAAACAAGACTATAAAATTGCTCTTAGAAAATATTGGAAGGCTTTGCGCTACTTGGACGAATGTTGGGAGCTGAAAGGCATTGATGAAGGTTCATAGTTTAGTTGCTCGCTTTGATGATCATGATATTTTTGCCAAGAATCCTTTTCAATTTGCCATGGAACAAGGAAAAGCTCATCGTTGTGGAAGACCAAGTCTTAGATATTTACAAACAGTTCTGTAAGATTTCAATTTCCCTGAAAATGTTTCAATAGTTCATAGGTTTAGGCATCTAGCATGGAAAATTTTAGATCATTTCAATCTTCTTTCTCATATTTTAGATTCTCATTAATGGAATCAGCTCTGTAATGTTTAGTTTGACCGTATGTGATAGTAAGAAGTTTCTCTACTTCAATGCTTGTTGTTGCTTATGCATATTATTTTCGCGAAATCAATGTTCATTTCCTTTCGTATAGCTACTGTCTTTGTTGTTGGTTTTAAGCCTGCTTGTTTATTTAGATATGTGTTTTTGTCGGTTTGGCATCGCTACTTGTTGTTATGATAAGATGCATGCATGCTATGTGTTCGTAATGAAATGCTAAATGTTCAATTTCTTAAATGGTTGATTGTATTTTTACATTGGATGATTTTCTTATTCTTGAATGTTCAAATTCGTTTGTGTTTTTTTTTTCTGGTTAGGTGTATGGAAATGCAAATTGCTTCGAAGTCTTAAATGGGTGATTGTATTTTTACATTGGATGCTTTTCACAAGTGCTTTCAATTTTCATTGATGTTAGGTATATATGGCACTTAATGACATCAATGCTATGGTGAGAGCTTTAAAAAGGCATTGCACTTTATTAGCCCTAATTTTTCAAGTATTTTGATATAACAAAAAGTATATTAAAAATTCTCTACTTAAATTTGTAAAAGTTGTTTATAAGTCCTTAAAATTATATTCAAAGTGTTGGACAAAATAAACTTTTAAAAAGCATTGAAATAACTTAGTTTTTGACAAAATTTTAAAGTCTGGAAGACTTCTATCGGTAGAACACAAGGTAAAAAAACCTTTGGAATGCTTCAGACTTCTATCGATAAAACAAGGACAACTACCGATACAACCAAGATTTCTATCGTTAGAACAAACTCCAGTATGTAAGGAAGTTTTAGCCTGGGAATTCTACTGATACCTTGGCCAAGACTACTGAAACAACTTTTGTTCTACCGATACCTAGAAGGCTTTTACCGAAACAAGTCAAGTTAGTAGCCAAAGTTCAGCATCCTCTGCACTTCTATTGATACTTTGATGGGTTCTACCGGTATCAAATGAAACCCTCAGAGTTCTACTGAAACAACAACTTCAACGGTCATATTATGCAAAGGTTTCTACCGATACAAGTGTGCTTCTACCGGAACAACGAAGCTGCTGTCTACATTAAATGCTGGTTTTAATGACTGCAACGACTCTATTTTATTTTTAACGACTACAAATGTCCACAAGGTTGTTAGAGGACTTACATATAAGGTCATGTAACATCCCTAAAATTTATAAATAATAAAAGAAGTAATAAGTTGAATAATGTATAATTGATTTTTCTTTGTAAGATGAGAAAATGATATAAAAGAGAGGATTGAGGAATATAAAAAATAATAATAATTAAGAAGTAGGTTTTAGTATATTGATTTAAAAGTAAGGACTAAATCATAAATATGTGAAAAGTTTTTGGCTCAAGTATAAATATTCAAAATTTAGAGGATCAAAGTGTAAAAAATGAGAAAGTTGAAAGACCAAAAGTGAAAATATACCAATTTACTATGATATGGAATTGACATGTTGGGACCAAATTGAATAAGTGAAGAGTCATGAGGGATAAATTACAATTTTTCCAAATTAAATAATGACTCAAGGACGTAATTTTGAAAGACCAATAAGGGAAAAATGATCAATTAGCAAGAGGGAGAATTCTAGAATGTAATGATAATGTTGATGATATTTGGAGATATTTTTCATTAATTAATTAATTAAATATTATTTTATTAATATTTTACTTAAATATTTATTATTATTTTATTTAGAAAATGGTAGTATAAATAGAAAGAAAGGATGAAGGAAATTTATCATCCTTTCAACGTGAGTAAAAGGTTGAAAAAATGAAGTTTTATTTTTATTTTTGCAATTTGGTCCTTTTTCATGAAAACCTATCTTTTTACCCAATTTTTTTTTAAAAAATTCCTTAGATATTAGAGAGAGAAGATGAAATAGAGATTCTAGAGAATATGTTCATCAATTTAGAAGCAAGAAAATAGTAGATGAAAGTGGAAAAAATGAGAAGAAGAAGGAAAGAAAGTGGTGAAGAAGAGAAATGCATGAAAATGAAGAAGAAAGGAAGAAATTCTTGATAAAGGAAGTAAGTTTCATACTAAACCTACTTGTATGTCAATAGATTGAGTTAAAATATTTTGAGTGAGATGTGTGATACATGTATTTAATCTAATACTAGAAATAAAAAGTATTTGATGAAGAATAAAGACTTAAAAACACTAAATTGGTAAGAGAGAATGTGATTTGTATGGTAAAAAGTACTAAGATTAAGAAATGAATATGTAATATACACATAAACATAAGTGATTAAATTGCATAATAATCAAAAGTATGAGAATTATGTGTGATTGAATGAAACATAATGCAAAGAAACATGGAAAAGGAAACATTTTCATTAAAACAATTTGGACAGTAGCAGTGAATTAACTTTGAAAATTCACCAAAACTTATAGAAATTTAGTTAGAGGTTGAATTAAATATTTAATTAAATATTATTGAGTCTAGTTTCATATGGAAGAAACGGTGAAAGAAACAGAATTGTATATTTTGAGATATATTAGTTTTTGTGAAACAAGACCGGAGTAGAATCGGGTTCCCCTTTTCTGACTTTGGGAAATCATAAAATTTTTTTTTAAAAATGATTAGAGGCTGAAATTTATTTGCTTAAATTTTTAATGAGTCTATTTTCAAGAGAAACAAATGGAAACATCACCCGAATCCTGTACTAATAGATAATTAATTTTTAGTAAAAAAAGGTCAAAACTGTCAATCAGAAGAGAAGGGGAAACTTTGAAGAATTTTTTTGTACGGATTGACTAAAGTATAAATTCTGAAAATTTTATGGTAAAATGATATTGAGTCTAGTTTCAAAAACATCAAGTGGATCTTAATTTCGAATTCTGTAGCTCAAGATATAAATAATTTAATGACTATGACTCAAGTGGACAGCTTGAAATTAACACATAAGTAAATAGTGGAATTATAGATAATGTATTGTTACGTATAAGCATGCACTATACTAAAAGCTAAAAAATCTAATAAATATATATATATATATAAAGCATGTGGAATGGAGAGGAGGAGGAGGAAAAATATATATATTAGATGAATTTGAAATGTTTCGAAATGGTTATAAGTGATTGAATGATTAATACATGTGAGTATATTTAAACGAATTGATAATAATAAGTGAATAATGGTTAACTGATGTGATATTGAAATCATTATTAAAATTTTATGAAGAATTAAATTGATTGGCAGAATTTAGAAATAAATATGATATATACATAAAGTGAGTAAACTACTTTTGAAAGTACAAGTCCTCCAATGGTCTTATTTGTAAAACTTAAATATTTGTGTTAATTTTATAAATTTCGTTATTTTTGATTGAATATCATGTCTTTATAAGGACTTGAGATTAGAAATAAATGTAAGTGGATGATATGTAAAAATGAAGTGACGATTATGATATCTGAATACAGTTTAGGTAACGAAATAAATAAATAAATAAATAAAAAGTGTGAACCTGTAGGAAAATGGTGACGACGTCATGATGACAAATTTGCCAAGTCACGACGTGAAACCCCAACGTCGTGACAACAGTCCAAAATTTTTATAGACTTTACAATTTGGTCTTTGATCAATTATGGATATTTTAATGAGCTCATTTAACTCATAATTAGTGCTGTCGTAAATTTAATATTTATTAAAATGAGTAAATGATCTACATTAATTAAATAATATGATAAATTGATTCTGAAATTTTTAGTAGTTACTTTGGTAACGAATGTAACATCCCGGTGACTTGACTCAGCGATTGGGTCGGGTATGGGGGTTGTTGGGGAACGAACCAATTAAGCAACGAACAAGTTAAAAATAGCGGAAGAAATTGAGAAATTGAACACACAAATTTAATGTGAAAAAACCCCTCCGAAGAGGATAAAAAACCATGGGCAAAGATAAATTTACTATAATGGCAAATAACGAAGAGTACAAAAGATGGAGATAAAAACTAAACCCCAAAAACCCGAAAATAAAGAACCCTCAAAACGTAAACACTAAATTCTCCAAAAGTGTTAAGAGTTCTAAACTATGATGGGTAAGTCTAAATGAGTGTGTTTTCTAAGTTTGTAAAAGATACTATTTATAGGCTAAATTCTTAAGTCAAATAATAATAAAATAATCTAGACTAATAAGAATTTGACTCAAACTTTGACTCAAACTTTGACTTAAACAACTAAACAGAGTTTAATTGAAACAAATAAACAGAGTTTAATTAAAACAACTAAACAGAGTTTATCTGAAAGATTATTTCTCAAATTTGACTTGAAATAGGGGTCATAATTCAACAAATCTTCACCTTGACTCATATTTCCACAATGCCATCTTTGCCAAAGCCCTTCACAGGCCTATCTTGAACTATACAGGGAATTAACTGAGTCGAATCTATGCTTAGGAGCTGGAAGTCTTCTAGCCTTCGACTTGTGCACTGTCGAATCAAAACTAACTCGGGTCTGATTTTCACGAACACAAGGCCCTAACTTTTCAAAACCTGCATCCAAAAGAGAATCTCTCTTCAACAAAACAGTCATACACTTTTCCCTCCTATGACCAAGTTGCCTCCGCTCCAAATGAGTTGACTTCAACTCCGTAAAGGACGAGGGACGTTCGATTTCTCCGGTCACTGTAAAACCTTCTAGAATATAAAGACAGTCGATATTTTTACCTTTTAACAAAACGAGAGCCCCACGAGATACCTTAATGTCGCTCGACTCAATGTTGATTCTGCAACCTTTTGAGTCTAAAATACTTAAGGAGATGAGATTCTTTCGTAAATCAGGTACATACTTGACATCTGATAGTGTCCTAATCGTACCATCGTGCATCCTAATTTTAACAACACCAGTACCGATTACCTTACTGAATGAATCGTTTCCCATATGCATAACTTCACCTTCAATTGAACTGTATGTGGAGAACCTTTCTCTATTGGGACACATGTGGAAAGAACATCCTGAATCTAGGATCCACTCGGATGTAACCTCGGAGCTTTCGCTCGTTGACACTAACAAGAAATCATCACCACTTTCATCGGCCAAATTAGCACCAGCTAAATCTTCCTCGTTACTCTTAGCAGCCCTTTTATTTCGCAGTTTGTAACAATTTGCTTTGACATGACCTAATTTCTTACAATAGTGACACATTTTGTCTCACTTCTTTTATGCTACCAAAACAGAAGCTTGCTTATCTGCCTTGCTATCTGAACCAAACTCATTGTCGAGTTTGTCTTTGCTCAACAAATGACCCTTCACATCCTCAAACGAGAGTTTATCTCTATCATAAATCAAGGTCTCCCTAAAAGACTTGTATGAAGGGGGTTTAGAGCACAACAATAACATAGCCTAATTCTCATCGTCAGTCTGAACCTCAACATTATTTAAATCATTCAAAAGACTAATAAATTGACTGATGTGATCTCTAAGAAGCTCACCTTCGTTCATGCGAAACGTAAATAGACGTTGTTTCAGCACTAAACGGTTACCTGGAGACTTAGCCGCATAAAGAGTTTCTAGCCTTTTCCACAAGGCGGATGAGGTCTTCTCCATCAATACATCCTGCAATACCCTATTCGCGAGGCATAACTGGATTGCAGACAAGTCCTTTTCATCAAGCTCTTCCCATTCTGACTGATTTAGATTATCAAGCTTTTTCCCGGTAACGACCTTTTTCAAACCGATTTGGACTAGAATTGCCATCATCCGAACTTGCCACAAATTAAAATTTGTGTCACCATCAAACTTCTCAATATCGAACCATGTTGCTGCCATATCTGAATGGGCTGATCTTCGAAAAATGAAGTAGCTCTGATACTACTTGTTGGGGATCGACCCGATTAAGCAACGAACAAGTTAAAAATAGCAGAAGAAATTAAGAAATTGAACACACAAATTTAACGTGAAAAAACCCCTCCAAAGAGGATAAAAAACCACAGACAAATATAATTTTATTATAATGGCAAAGAACGAATAGTATAAAAGATGGAGATAAAAACTAAACCCCAAAAACCCAAAAATAAAAAACCCTCAAAACGTAAACACTAAATTCTCCAAAAGTGTTAGGAGTTCTAAACTATGATGGGTAAGTCTAAATGGGTGTGTTTTCTAAGGTTGTAAAAGATCTTATTCATAGGTTAAATTCTTAAGTCAAATAATAATAAAATAATCTAAACTAATAAGAATTTGACTCAAACAACTAAACAGAGTTTAATTGAAACAAATAAACAGAGTTTAACTGAAAGATTATTTCTCAAATTTGACTTGAAATAGGAGTCATAATTCAACAGGGGTGTTACAAGTCAAGACTCCCTATTGAAGTCAACAAAGACAAGAAACAAATGCTTAACTTCAAAGAACTCATTTTTCAATCTTTCATCAATCTTCTACCAAACATTTCTTGTACACACTTGTGGGTTAAGTTTCAATCATTCTTTCAAGTGTTGTAACTTTGTGTGAGAGTGCTTAATTGTTTATCACTTACCTTTTAGAGGTATATTCTCATTCATTATTATTTTTTCTTATTTTATGAGGTGTTACTTAAGGTTTTGGATAGAAAACCTTAAAGGGTAGTGTTTCTATTTTACCTTTGAAAAGATAAAGATTTGTAAGGTTAAACTTTACCCTTAAATTTTGATTTCGTAATTGAAAGCTTACATATATGAGACATGAAGCATTGGAACTGCATATTTATAGTAAATGAGAGAGAATTTTGAACATAATGCCGTCCACCAACATTATTCTAAAATGGAAAACATTAATTAATTCAAAGTGAATAATAATTGGTGATTTTTACCAACTTCACATGGATTATTTGCTTTTGCTTAATTAATTAATTAATATGGTTTAGCAAGTAGTATTTATTTAAGGCTTTATAATTCACTAAAAATAAGAGTTGTTATCCACTTTCAACCTACTTTTGAGTTAATTTAAGATCACTAAGTATTGTTGGTGAACTTAATGAGTGGCTCCAGTAAAAAAGAGGATAATGTACATTGTCAAAAGATTAAGAAAATATGATAAATACTATCATGTATTCACATCAATTTATTTATTAAAAAAAAGTATTGCTGGTCATCATTATCATGCATGCATGGGATTTAAACATAAATTTTATATATTATAAAAAATGTTTTTTTAAACATATTTAAGATCATGAAGACACCTCTTTGAATAAAAGAATTAGGCTTAAAAGGGTTCAAAATTCATGCAAAGTGAATGTCAACTAAAAAGCTTTTTGATGCTTAAATTAACAATTAAAAAAATATAATCGGAGAATCCTGTATATTGATTTGATGGTCAATAGTGTTTATCGTTTCAAGTGTGATCTGAATTCGAGTCGTACTAATCGCTGTTTGTAATTCACAAAAAAATATAATCGGAATAAGAAAGTAGCACTAAAATTAAAACCGCGATTAACATGACTTGAATTCATATCACATTTGAAATGACAAACACTTTATCTATCAAATTAACACATGGAATTCAATGCTATTTGAGTTTTCAAACACTGTTTTCACCTACTTTTTGATTTATTCATATGGGCGATAGGGATTGGCCTTACAATTAAGTTCATTAGATAGGGATTGCGATTACATTTATTTTCATAATTTATATTGAGTCAACTTTGATTTATTTATTTTTAACGTTGAATCTTTTGCATTTTGCTTTTATATGAATATAAACTTTTGACGAATTTTTTTTATAATACTCAAAATTTGCCTTGAATTTGGACTCTATACTTATATTAGAGTCAGCAATATTTATAAGGTTAATTGCAAATTTTGGTAATTAAAATTTTCTTTATATCTAATTTTTTTCAGTTTCATGTTAATAGCAAATTTGGGACTAAGCATATATTATTATATCATATTTTATTTAAAAATTTATTTTATATAGAACAATAATTTGTTTATTTATTTTTTTTAATATTTTTCATATTCGTTTTATGATTCATATTCAAGATTCGAAAATGCGACACCCAATAATATTATATCTATAATTCAAATCTATATTCTTTATTAATAATATAATGTTTCTTATTATTACACTTTAACACAGTTGAAATTCATTTATATATATGAATACAGCTTGTAAGGTTTACCTAATTGTTTCAGCTATAATAAATGCTTGGTGTTGGGAGTCATGGAGACTGATGACGGGTGTCTCTCAGCTCTCACTAAGAAGAAAAACGGAAAACAAGGGAGGGACCTCAACAGCCATTAATACGAGTTACTATGCCGATTTATTCAGTCAACCTTTCACACCTATGCGATCAATTTGTATAACCCACCATTTTCATGATCTTTTTCTTCTTCTTCTTCCCATAAAATTTCATGAATAAAATTTTAATCACTTACATAAAATTATTCAAACACTAAAGTATTGAAAATGAATCAAATTCTTCTTCCCAAATCGAGGGCCACGATGAAGGTTAGATTTCCAAGGGGATAACTGGTAGGAGGATGTTGCAATGGTCTCAGATTCACAGAAGAAAAATTTAGAATCTAATTTCATTCTGGGTAGGGACGAAATCAGAAGTTTATCTTTGGGAGCCAATTAAATTATAAAATTTTAAGGAGTTCAAAGCACAATTTTATCTTTGTATATGTTTGTTATTTTAAAATTTTAAAGTGATTTTTTTTCATCTTTGAAGGGCCAAAATATATTTTTACCATTGACTAACTTGTAATTTTAAAAACTTAAAAGAGACAAAAATGATAATTTGCCATTTGGGGGAACCCTTCCCTGCCCTCTTGGCGCCGTTTTGGGCCCGTATATAGTCTGGGACTTTTGGATCTGTTATAAGAGCTGGTCCAAGTTTTGATAAAGCACATTGGTCATCTTTTTCTTCTGAGGGGCTAGGGATTTTGTTAAGCATTAGGTGAATAAGGAAAAGACTGACTACTGACTGCAGCCCAAGCCTTGAGTGAGAGCCTATGAACTTTTTGACAAGGCTAGAGACGGAGGTTTTGTGATTGAAGGGCTCCTCTTGTTTGACTGAAAAACCATTTTGTATGTATGTATGTATGCCCGCTTTGGATGATTATTTATATCTTATTATTGCCATTTCACATGTTATTTAGAAGATGATGTGGGTAGTAGACAAGCACACAAAACCATTTCAAGTCAGATATAGGTTTCCATCTTCTACAAGAACTAGATTTCAATTTTACCTCTTTGACACAATGATTTGCTAATCGGCATCAGTTGTAATTAAGAATGTTGTGCAGTCTCTCTAAAGTTTGCTGCAGAATTGTCTAGTGTTTTTTTATTTTATTTTATTATATATATATATATATAATAAAGGAGTGATTTGATGAGACACTTTATTTTGGTACAAAGGAGGCTATAGCTTGAGTCCTCCTGCAAGAAAATATTGTAGATATTGAAATTTATTAAATGTTATTTGAGTAAATTACATTGATAATTATCAAATTATAGGTTTTTTTTTTGTTACCCAATTATGAAAGTTATCAAATGGTCACTCAATTTTTTAAATTTGATTTTTTTGGTCATTCGACTATTTTGGATTTTTGAGTGCTTTCATTTTTACGTTACCCAATTGGTGGTCAAAAAAGATAAAATTGAATAATTTAATGATCATTTTATAACTTTTCATAACTGGATAACCAATAAAAAAACTATAGTTAAGTGACCTCTATTGTAATTTACCCATGGTATTTTATGCATGATTATATAAATCAATTGAGTTAAGCTCAAGCCCAACCTCTATTTTACTTTAGTGGGGTTTAAATCTCATTTAATTCTCTTCTAACCCATCCTTAATATTTTTGGGCCAAAGGTCAAATAATAAATTGGGGCTTTTTAAAAAAAAAGATTTAATGATAAATTTAGTCACTAATATTTGCATGTTTTCTCAAAATGACATTAATTATATTTTTTAGCTTTTTTGGGCCATCAACCTTTGTTTTTTTTTTCAATCTTCCTTTTCTATCGGATTTAATGAAAGTACCGTTAAAGAAGTTAACGAGGATGATGTTGAATTTTTATGTGGAATATTTTTAATGAAATGTATTTTATTATTTAGATAACCCAATAAAATAATTACATGCAAAAAATAATAAAATAAATAAATAATAAATTAAAATTTTAAAAAATAGCTCTTAATTTAAAAAAATAAACGTAATTATCTAAAAAAAATAAGTCAGTAGAAAAACTTCTCAGTAAACAAACATATGAAAGATTAAAACCTTTTGAAAGAAAAAAGAGATTGAAACCTTGAATTTATTAATGAAATCTGTTAGAAAAAGTAAATTGAAAAAAGAACAAAGGTTTATAGCAAAAAAAAAGAAGCTCAAAAATACAATTAGGACCATTTTGACAAAATAGGCAAACGTTAGTGACTAAATTTATCATTAAACCTTTAAAAATTATAAAATATAATATGATAAAAGTTGATTATTTTTTTTAGGTCCAGGAGATAAACATTTTTGATGAAAAATTGAAAGCTCTAAATATTTAATTAATTTATTTTAATTTAAAAAATTTTCTCCACATTTAAAAATAAAAAAAATATTTTTTTATCTCTTACAGCACTGAACCTTGGACGGTTACATTCTCAAGCAATCTAAAAATCGGGCCTGATTCTCTTTTATTGATGTATTGATGGTGTATAGTTTTATCCACAAACAGTTAACTAAATGATAGTGATGAGAAGTTATCATAAAATTATAGAAAATAAATATTAATCCATAGATGAGTGGGTAATATATTTGTAACTGGAAAATTAATTAAAAAAGAAAAAAAAAAAAAGGAAAATTAGTATTTAGATATTCATTTTGTCAAATTTATTTTATTTGTTGTTCAGGTTTTATTTTATTATTGTAATTAAAAAAATAATTTTATATTCAATATAATTTAAACTTAATACGAATAATAAATTTTATAGATATTCGAGTGGTTGTCACTCCTATAACTACCTAATGGGGCCAAATCCGAGGGAAATGGGTTTCGAGGATAAACTTTGTATAGAGTTATGGACTTTGGGTTTTATTAGTAGTGGGCTTTTACTCCTTTATCTATTGTTCATTAATTTTGTTCACCAATATTTGTCCATTGCACTCATCATGTATTATATTCATAATATATATTTCTATTAAGTTATTGGATTGATTTTATGAATTAATCGAATATCAATTCAATAGAAATATTATAGACAAGGTGTGCTTCAACTTGGGAGTTTTGTAGTTGAACCTACAAGGTTTTGTCCTCATAGAGACCAAATCTAAAACTAAAAAAATAGACATATATATTTATTTGATTCAGTAATCACATATAAATCGTTGGAAATCTACCGGTATAAAAAATGAGATAATAAAAGTGGGGTAGAACGAATACAAATATTTTTTTTGTGAAAAACCCTTAAAGAGGGAAAAACCTAAACAAGTAAACAAACGAGAGTACGATATGAAAAAATTTAACCTAAATGTGCTAAACGTACATTACCCAAAACACTGAATATAAAACTCAAAATCCCAAAAAGAAAACCAATAAACAATCCCTATATCTCATAGAAAACTAACAAAAAGGGGTATAAAATACTCTCCATAATTACCACGAAATTATCACAGTTCTAATCATACTAAAATATTCCTGGACTAATCAAAGTGTTAACTGAGAGAACAATATGATACACACCCCACTAGGGGTGAGTATTCGATCGAGTCAAAAAATTTAGAGTTAGTCGAGTTAACGAATCCTATTTTAGTAATTGAACTCAATTTGAAATTTTTTCGAATCGAATCGAGTCAAAAAATTTCGAGTCAAGTCAAGTCGAATTAACAAATCCTATTATTTATACTTAATATTGCATTTACATGGACCGATTGTTTAACTAGTAGTTGAAGTGCAATATTATTTAACTACATAAATAATATAATGGTTTTGCCTTTTCACTTAACCGGTAAACATAAAACAACGTAGTTTCGCCTTTTAACTTAATCGGTAAACATTTATCAAAACGTAGTAGTTTTGCCTTTTTTTTATTTGGATTCTTGGATAACTCGAATTGTATAATTCATATTTGAGTTGAACCGAAAAATTTGATTTTTTATTCGATTAACTTAAAATTTTTATCAAATTTTTCGAATCAAATCAAATTTTACTCACCCCTACACCCACATAAATCTTACATACTATTAGCATTAAATATAATCCATATTTCTTTTAGTTTATTCATTTGTAAAGCTGTTTTCGAGTAAGTAATCTATAATATCCAGCTATTCCACTTATACTCTACGACATGCTTTTGATGCAGTTGTGTGCGTGAGCAATTAAATTATATCTGAGCATGCGTAATCAGACCTAAAAGGCTAATCAAAACCTACGACATACATACCTATGCATATATAAAATCAATCTAGCCCTACCCTTCAAACAGCCCAAAGGCTGATCTCCACCAGGGTTATAAAAAAATGGGGGAGATTAGTACTTCACCATGCGCCTCCCCACTATCACTGATGTATTTGGCCGGTTCCTACAGTTTAAAAGGCTGCGGCAGCTGGAACTATTCAACTTTACACCGGTTTGGCCCGTCCCTACGACATCCGTAGCCCTATAGCCACCACTTGAAGCTTATAGGGTCTATGCATGCATTAAAAAACACATGGGACAACATCTCCGTAGCCTGTGGAAGGTAGTTGCCAACTTGGGGGCTTTCTATATAATATAATATCTTCTTCATAGACAAAAAGTTTTGGAGTTGGTCCAAGATTCCTTCAAATGTTTAGTTTTATTGGTAGTGCCTTTTGGAAAGTAGAAACTTTGTTAATTTCCATCTGTTTTCTTTAATATTTGTTGAACCGAAATTCGAAACTAAAATCCAAAACAACTCTTGTGTGTGCACGTATTATTAATTATTACTTAACACACTGTCATATATGGTATGTCGTAACTTTTTTTTGGCGGGATTCGATAGCCGACATTTAAATTAGAATTTTGGCATATTTATTTAATAGACATCCAACCCTTTATCTCTTATATTTATAATTTGTCAGAAATTGAAAAGAAAAAATGGATTACAACAAGTGCATGTGAGGCCGCCTGAACGCTGAAAATGAAGTGTAGAGAGAGAACCCCAAGCATCAAGGAAGATTCCATGAGACAATTTTCGATACATGTGAAGTGTGCACAAAGAGTGAATATATAAAATGGAGTTTGTCGAATGTGGTCTTCATGTATATGTTAAAAGCCCCCAGACAAGGTGAAGACTTTCACAGCTAGCGTGCAAAGGCAAACCTGTCAGGGAAATCATTCATGTTTTTTTTTCTTTCAACGTTTCTTTCTTTCTTTCTTCTATTTAATGAATCGATCAATTTTAGCCTTAATTCAAACATTAGTAATAAATTCGTTTGGTTAAATTTAATTATTAGTCCTGTATTATGTATGCAGTTGTAGTTTTAATTCATTTTCTCCAATTGGATAATTTTAAGTTCTTAAACTTTTCAAAATTTGAAATTTCAGTTTTTGAAACAAACGACATTTGTTAATCCATTAATTAGATTTTCAATGACTAATATGTGAAAATAATAAGTTAACATGACATTATACATATGATAATATGTTTGACACATTAGATTTTGAAAATAATAGAACTTTACTTGATGAATTTAACAGTTTTTTTTTTTTTGATGAGGATTGAAATTTTAAAATTTTAAAAGAACAAGAACTAAAAATGATCAAATAAAAGTACATGAACTAAATCTACAACTTTTGTAAACTACAAGGACTAATAGAAAAATTTATAGTTAATGCTGTCTTTATTTGATTATTAAATGTTGAATGACACAAATGAGTTTGAGGAGGCTTCTATTTATAGTTACCAATTGTACATATTAAATTACATCATTGACTTATATTTAAAATTATGTATAAGATAAAGTTTTAAGGAATTTAAACTCTGTATTTTGTGCTTTTAGAATTCAAATTAATTTAGATCTTATTTGATAAAGTGTTGAAAAATTTCAATTCCTTAAAAATTAATATTTTCAGCAACTTAATTTTTTAAACAGGTTTGATAAACCACAATGTGGACTACTAGATAGAATTATTTCTACAAAAAAGTGTAAAAAATGATAAGTAAATAAGAACTTACTTATCACTTAATAGAGAATAAATTCAATTGTTTTTATTTTATTCTATTTCTTTTAAGATTATATATATATATATATATATATTTTTTTTTTGATAATTGGGGGAGGGGAATGAGGTTGCTTGAAATTGAATCCAAGCTCTCATACGTACAATATAATGCTTTTGCCATTGAGTCAAGAGATTGTTGGCAAATTATATTCTTTTTTATCAAACAATCTAATTATATTTAATATTTAATTTTAAATAATATACCAAACACATTTTATAAATTAAATTCAACGTTTAATTTTTTCGTACTCATTTCAGCACTTAATTTTTCAGTTTATAAACATAACTTTAGTAAATTATAAATTATTAAATTGTTCACCGGATTACTAGACTTCACAAAACAAAGGAAAATGTGAGAAGATAAAAAAGAATCAATAATGGAATATGCTACACTATATTGTGAAGGAAAAAGAAGCATAAAAAATGTTGATCAAGTAAGAACTCAAAGATTCATAACAATATAATCATGAGGAGTGGCATGGAGGTTGCTCACCTCATCTTTTAATCATGTGGTCGGGGATTCGATCTTCACTTGTGAGAATGCTCTACATTTCATGATTAATCGTTTATTTTTCCATCCCAAAAAGCACCACGATATAAGAATTAATCACTATTACCGATGGTGGATACTTTGATTTCGAAAAAAAATTCAGAAAAATATATAGAATAACTTATCATTTGAATAAGCGTAAGCTCTATATCATTCATTTCAATGAAAAAATAACTTTAATGAATCACATTTTATTTTTTAGTTTTATAACTAAGACATTTTCATGTCCATTTTATACTTTATAAATAATAATCTTTTGATATTCGTAATTTTCTCTTTTAATAATATCACCTCTAAAATTTGAATGAAGTTGCATGTATCATGCAAAGTATCGGACCCGAAAATTTTGTAGAGAAGTAACTTTGACCATATTCTCTTTTCATAACTTTGTTACCTACCAGTTCTCTACTTTGACTAACGAACTTGTTATTAATAAACTTTTCACTTTTTTTTTTTATAATTTGATTTAGATGATATTAGGATAATTCACTTTTAAAATTACAAATATATTTTTATTTATTTATTTGGAGAAAATAATTATAAGGTAATGTTTGATATTGTGATATGATTCTCAATAGGCATTGGAGTTAAGAGAGACCAAAGTTAATTGCAAAAGATTTTTATTAAAAAGGTAGAGATACAACAAATACAAGCAGTAATGCAAGAAAAATGAAGGTGCATACAAACTAAACTAAGAAGTACAATCTTAGTGGTGAATCAATGGCCAACACCAGGGCTATGGCCAGGGGTTGTGGGTCGAAAAGCGTCTATATATCCTTCTAAGGACCTGAAAACATGGTGCAAAGGACTTGGGATGGCTACATTAATGCTCTTCCCATCGCCATCACCATCACCATCATCATGACCGAATAAATTGCCATGCCCTAACCTTGTCTTCAGTTCCAAGCTCCTTCCCTCAGTAAAGACAAGTGTTTCATGGGACAAAACAAGTGTTATTAATAGGAAAAACAAGCAGTTGCATCTCAAATTGGCCATGGCTAGCTACAATGGTGATGTTATGGAAGGAAGTATTAGTGGTTTATAGCTCTAGCCTTTTGAAGCTATAGTTGGATTCAATGTGTGAGGTCTATTTATAGAGGATAAAAGGTAAGGGAAAAGTGTAAAAATGATTATGGGAAGAAAGAGAGAGAGTGGAAGAAGTGTGCAGTCATGTGGCTTGTTAGGGTTCCAATGGAAATAGCATCTTTTTTTAGAATTAATGTCCTAAAGTTAATGAAAATATGCATGTATTGAGCAAACCAATTAAAATAACAAAAATGGTTTCGCCACTTGTTTTTTTGGGTCAAATTCTATGTTGGAAAGCAATAAATTTAATTAACTTTTTTTTCATGCAAAGTTTTACTAATGACGTGATTGGCGCAACTCAAATTCAAATCATATCTGAGTTAATAAACACCCTTAATTATCAAACCAATACACGGAATTAACCTTTTTCAATGCAGCACTAAATTCTCAGCTTTTGCTAAATATAAACATAGAATTTTTTTCCGATTGAAGTTATAATATTCATTTCCAATAACCATAATTAATTTTTTGTCGCGATTTTAAAAAAAAAAGTAAGTAATTTCTTTTTATTTCTCAATATATTTATTAAAAATAATCTAATAATTAATTTTCCTCATTCTGTAAACATAAATGATAGATGCTGACAATAAATTTTAAATTTATTTCATATTCAAAACGAAAATCTAATCTCCGATCACTTTCAATTCCTTTTACTTATAATATTCGAATGTCTTACTGGTCCTTTCTTTCCAAGAGGCCAGACAAAATACCCGACTTTCATGGCCTCTGAAATAGCACTAAACTGACCACTAAACGATGATCAATGTCTAATTAATGTTTTTTTTTTTTTTCCTTCTAACTCGATAAAAATAATGTTTTAAACATAATAAGTTATTAAATTAACAATGCTTAACTATTAATATTATCTTTGGCGCTATTTTTTTGGTCTCAACTACCATTTATGTTGTCAAGGAATTTTTTTATTCATATAAATATAAATATTTTTTTTTATCTATTTTAAGATTTAAACTTAAAGTTTATTTCACTGAAAAATAGTTTTCAAAAAATAATTTCTAAAAAGTGATTTATTTTTGTGGGAAAATTAATATTTTTTAGTGTTTGGATTAATCTATGTAAAATATTTTATATTTTTGGTAGATTTCTTAAAAATATTTCATAAAAATTATTTTCAATTAAACAAATCTACGTTTGAGATTTTTTTTTATATTTTTATTATTTAATTGAGTTTATTTTATATCTATAAATTTATATTTTACATTGTTTTTTGTAAAAACAAACACAACATAAATGTATTTTTTATAAAATATTATAGTGCAATTTTCTTTTAGCAATCGAAATTTATTTTATAATAAAAAATATTTTGTAATAATCAATGTCATATATAAAATTAATAGTAAATAATGCTTAATTAAGACTTAATTTAAATTACATTTATGAGAATACATATTGACATGTTAGAATTGTAAGTGATAAATGAAGCTAAGCCTTATTTAAACAAATACTTATATTTATATAATTAAAATATTCATATTTTTATTCTAGGTTAAAATATGTCATAAGTCCTTGTACTCTTCGTAAATTTGAAATTTAGTCAATGTACTTTTATTTTTGGGTTAGTCCTACTTTTTTAGATGTCAGAATTCATGTTCAGCTATTAGCATTATTAAAAATATTTTGTTAAATTCGTGTTCATTATAACTTTTTTTTTAATTACAAGAATACCGAGTATTTTTTATTTAAAATGTGACATCAAAAAAATTGACAAAAAAATTAAAAATGTTAACAATTGGACTGGATTTTCAAATTTGAAACATAGAGGGATTAAATTCTTGAAAATAAAAGTATAGGGACTGAATTCCAAATTTGCGAAGAGTACATAAACTTATGGCATATTTTAACTTTTATACTACAAAACATTTATTATTAATATATTTATAAATGTAAAAAATATTTATTATTAAAATATTAATATTGAATAGTTTTCAATAATATATTAAGAATATTTTTTAAATTTATTATTTTTAAAAAATATTATTAAATAAAATTGAAATATTAAATAATTTATTAAAATAATAAATTATATTTATAATTTATTATATAATTAAATATGTATATTTAATAATATTGAAAATTATAATATTTTATATTAATATTTTATTAATTTTTAATATTTTAAAAAATAAAAATAACATTTATTATTAATATAATAATATTAAGTTTGACTTAAGTTAACTTTTATATAAAAATAAAATCACGCCTAAAGGAGTTCTTTTCTGAAAAATGACTTACGCTTTTAAAAAAGGTAAAGCATTTTATAAGAAAAAAAACTTATTTTTTGTTGACCCGTAAATTATTTTCGTTAACCAAACTATTTTTCATGAAACAAATACAACAAAATGCAAAAAGTATTTTTCGAAAGCTATTTTCAATGAAACCAACGAAACCTTATTTAATTAAGGTGATATTCAAATAAAATCCTCCTAACAATGATAAATTTAAGATTCAAATTCAATCCAGTAAATCCATTGCGACTTCTTCTAACCATTTATTAATGCTGTCTAGACACTTAACTTTAATTTATTAATATTCGATCTCGTACTTAAACTTGGACACCTCTTTCTCCTACCCCATAATATATAAATATAAAACTACAGGTGGAGTTCAAGAGTTGCCATTTTATTTGGTTCTTTTTGACCCTAGTCCTTTTGTTATTTTGTTTAGACAAAATTGATCAAGTTGACAATACTAAAATAAGAAAACACATGATCATATATAATTCTTTATACACAATTTTAATTTGTTGGGGGAAACGTGACTATAGTTTAAAAGTGAAGTAAAACACCACTAGCTGGCTGGTAGATTCTTTTGCGGCCCTGAACCCTATGAAGTTACTGCTGAAAACACTAAAAGGGTCTCACATGGAGAGGTTCTTGACCGTGAATTAATGGGTTTTCTTTTTTTTTTTTTGGCCTTCATCTCCTTACTGGCAGGGACAGGACCCGTGAGGTTCCATTGATCTTCTGACAAAATAAAAAAAGAAATAACTTATGATACGGCCGAAAGGTCGAAAAGGGTGAAGGACGATGACATTAAAAACTGATGTCTTTGCTGAAATATGGACGAATCTATGCAAACTAACGGTTATCATGCAAAGATTCCTCAGCGAATCTTCCCTTTAAAATGGTTTTGCGGCTGCCCCTCTTTCAATTCCCAACTACTACTAAATTACTTTGGGCAGCTGTTTACGCATGCAAATAGGTCAGTTTATTTAGGGTTCCGAGAAAACCTACGCTTGTACTTAGATTTCTAAATTCCCATACCTTTTACGTCTGGTTTTAAGGTTTATTTTTGAGATTCGTGATTATTTTATTAATAATATTATTTTTAAAAATTAAATTTGTATTATTTTTTAAAAATATAATGTAATTTATCATTATGATAGTATTTCAAAATTTTTATATTTACATATCTAAAATTTTAGAGTGTTATAATTATTTTAAAATTATTTTATATGATGAATGAAGTTTGGGTTAAATTGATAATTGTTGAGGTCTTATGATTTGAGCGACTAAGCTTGAGTCTTACATTGTAAATATTATGTGTCGGTTAATTAGTTGAGTTGAATTTAGTTAATTAAAGTTGAGTTAAATTATTTACTATAATAATTTTAATAATTGATTCATATTTAAAATGATAATGTAACTAATTAGCTGTAATTTCGAACCTTTATATTAATATAATCTTTAATGCATGCTAATAATTTGGATTATAGATAGTTTTTAGATATTCTTGTAATTTGGATTATAAATCACAAGGGTTAGATGAGATGGTAAGGGTTCTTTCGATCTTAATCAGTTGTCGAGGGTTTGATCCTCACCCTGGGTATGGAGTAGATTTAAAACTTGTGGTCAATGTCTATTCCCTAAATGGGCCTACAAAATGCGAAAGATTAATCATTGGGCTTGCTCTAGTGAACACCTTGATAAATCGATTTTTTTTTATCATATTTACCAACCCTTAACCATGTGATCGGGGTTGGATCCTTGCTCATGAAAATGAAACAAATTTCATGGCCAACTATTTATATATTTGAAGTGCACCCATGGCGAGGAATTAATCATAACTACTAACGGTGAAAATCTTGCTTTTAAAAAAAAAAAAAATATATATATATATATATATAACTCAAAATTTATAATTATATTCTCTTAATCTTTCATGTCTGTTTTACGATTAAGGAAGATTAATCTTTTTGGAATTGTAGATTATTCTTAACAATGTCATCTCTAGAATAATATGCTCTAATTTATTAAACAATATTATTTAATATAAGTAAATTAAAAGTACTGCCTGGAAATTTTTTAAAAACAAGTCTTATAAAAGAATTGGAACAATAGGATGGATTGGACAATCAAGTATGAAGGTAGGCCTTAAATTTTTTAATTTCTGGTTTAGGCATATACTTTATAGTCTTCGATTCCAAAAGTTATGCTCTCTTTATTCCTTTCGGGTTTATATATTTTTACTAAAATATATGTTAAAAGGTGATTATTTTACTTATTCGATATAAAATATTAATCAAAGTTTAGTTTTTATAGAATAATATATATTCGTTTTACAATTCATAAAAAATAATTTTTTTGAAATTTATAGTTACTCCTTATCCTTACAATAATATTATCTTTAATATTATTTACTTTTGGAGCACTGTTGGATTGATTTGCAAATATTCCTTTCTCCTTATTATAATAAAGAAAAAGAAAGGTTTAATTGGCCCTTATTCCATGTCCATGAGACCCTTTTCATCTTCATTCCTTCATATTATTTAATTGCCAACAATTAGCTTTCATACTCTCTTCTTTTTGGTTTTTAATCAATATTTTTTTTAGGATTTTTTCCTCAAATGGAAAAGCTTTGTCTATACTTTATTTGATGGTCTCTATCATAAGCAGGACCAATGGAGTAAGAGAGATTTTAATATTAGAAATAATTTATTTATTGTTTTGATACAATATATATTTCTTCTTATAATCCATCTCCAATTCTTAAATTGGAAGAAAAACGTGGTTAAACACACTTCAATCCACGTTTTTGTTGTTGCAATAACATCGATGCTAACTTAATTAAAGCACAATCAATCATTAAGAAAATAGTTGATGGAAGACACAGTGATATACATAAACACTTAGAAAACTAAATCAAACTATAGCTAGCTAAAAGCTTCATACCAGTTTGCTTTTCAGTCCACATCAAATCCCATGTTTACATGCATGTTTATGCATTTGGTTCAGAACGTTGGTTCGGATAAGCATGACCAACTCCAGGGCTGTGCCCTGCAATTGAATGCTTACCATTGCCCTGCTTGCTAATGCTTGATGGTTTTTGCTCAACATCTTCATCATTATCTTCAATAGAATGTCCAGCACCAGGGCTGTTCCCTGGTGTGGTGGGTCGAAAATCATCTGCATCTCTTGCAATTGACTGCTTGTCATTGCCCTGCAGGCTAAAGCTACCTGGTTTTCGTTCAGCAATATCTTCATCATCTTCTGGAAAAGAATGTCCAACACCAGGGCTGTTCCCTGGTGTAGTGGGTCGAAAATCCTCTTTGTAGCCTTCAACTGAGGCACCAAAATTTGAGGTTTCAGTTGGTGGAGGGGGTGGGAATACTGGCTTTGGATCATCTTTGCTCACTAATTTTAACATTCTTCCCTCCACTGAGAGAAGTAAATGACAGGCAATAAGAAGAAAGACAGCAAATGTATGCATGGGTCTGAATTCCATAAGTAGGAAATCAATAAACTTGAATGTCTCTTTGTAAACTTTAAGTATGAGAAAGCTAGGAAAGAATGAAGTGAGTTCTCTGGTCTCAATCCCCTGGTATTTATAACGTGGAAATGAATTAGCTACAGCCCTTTAAAAAATATCAGTTCCTGGTGTAGCATCAATTGCAATAATGGATGATTTGAACTTTTGAGAAATTAAAAAAAAAAAATCACCTTTTGTCAACAATTTTTTTATTCAATGATGAGGAAAAGAAATTGTATTTGATCTCTTGAATATTAATATATATAAATCATAATTTTGAGATTTCATGTTTTAAGTCTAACATCATGTAAATGTGTGAATTTTTTTTTAAATTTATTTTGATTAGTTCGTTGTTTAATTAGAGTTAAATTAATTATTCATTTTAGTGCTTTGAATAATTTATTACATTCAACCTGTTATATATATATATATATATATAAAAGAGTATTGTTGTGTGGCAAGTATTCTGGTTTATGTCCCACCAAATATATTATTTTCCTCAATTGAAGACAATATCTTCCTATATTTGGTTTGCATATCTTTTAAATGCCCCGCTTGTTTAGGTCTTAGTATATTTTTTTTGGCATGGTATTATAAAAAGAAGTTAAGAACATTTAGTATGAAATTCAGAATGTGTCTAATATGAGTATTTGGAGGACCATAAATTACCAACATTTAGTTCTAAACATGGATTAGTGTTGGGATTATGGACAGATTAAACAAATAATGCAATGTCTTGAGCTTAACGAAGACTTTTGGAGTGAAAATTGCAGAGAAAAATTGAGAGTAAAAAGCTGTACAAATGTAATTTGATATTCATTCATAATATGAAGTATACATTAATTTTAGCAACCATAGAGTATGATGCAAGAGCAAATCAGTCACATAATCTTACCTAATCAACAGTAAAATGTATTACTCACATTAACATAGCTTGTGAACCTAAACTAGCTGATTTAAACACTTCAAATCAGCACTAAATTAAAGACAAATACATCATGAACTTAGTTCAAAAGAAACTAAGGTAACAAAATACAAAAAGAACTAGTTTCTTCAACTAGTGCTAGTTGCTGCTATAGAATGTTTCCAAAAATAGGTTGCAAGTAAGCCATTTTCTTAACACTCCTCGGTTTCCATGCTGCAAACTCCCAATTTAGCTCTTAAACTAACAAACCTTGTTGTACCAAGTGACTTTGTCAAAATGTCTGCCAACTGATTCTCAAAACTATAATGAATCAGTTTGATTTCTTGAGATTGCTTTGCTTCCCTCACAAAAGTGAAATTTGATCTTGAAGTGTTTCGTTTTGTCATGAAACACTGGATTCTCCACAAATTCAGCATTGACAGGCCAGCTCTATTTTCCTACAATAAGAGAACTCGTAACATTAGTAAGTTTTTCAACTTTATCTTCTAAAAAGGAATTACTTAGCTAGTGAACCCTTCTAGTAAGTTCAGAATTGGCTCGGAATTGCTGAGTGTTTGTGGCCATTTTGGATATCAAGTCCCTTGCTCGTTAAGGATTCATATTAACAAACGCTCCTCCACTGGCGGCATCTATCATATTCATCTCCATAGGTTTCAAGCCCTCATAGAAGTATTGGAGAAGACACTGTTCAGTTATCCCATGTTGTGGGTAACTTGCACACAATTTTTTAAATCGCTCTCAATAGTCGTAAAGAGACTCCACATCCTTTTGTCTAATCTTTACAATTTCTCCCCTTAACTTAGCGACACGCGAGGCTAGAAAAAACCTGTTATGAAACAAACGAGAAAGATTAGCCCAAGTTGTAATAGACCTATGAGATAGATAAAATAATCATTCCCTTGTAGAGTCTGCTAGAGAAAAAGGGAAAGTGAGTAATTTAATTTGATCCTCAGTTATCCCCTGAGGTTTCATACTAAGAAAAACCATATGAAACTCCTTCCGATGTTTATGTGAATTCTCATTTTGCAATCTACGAAAAATCGGCAATAACTGGATTAAACTTGATTTAAGCTCAAAGTTAGCATCCACTGTAGGATACACAATGCATAATGGCGATTGATCATCAAGGGCCTCGACTAATTGCTGAATTGTCTGATCCATAGGTAGTTGTGCCGAAACGTAAGATTTCCTAGAGAAGATCTGATTATAAGAGAAAGAAACAAGATTAGTACGTTATCAGTCCCCGACAATAGCGCCAAAATTTGATGTGTCATCAGGAGCACCAAATATAATCTATTCCTAAAAATATCAAAAATAATAGTAAAGGGAAGTAGGGTCAAATCCTTAAGGACTAGAGTGTTGCAAAGAATCTTGTATGTCGAGATCTTGGGCGAAATCTTATCTAGGAAAAGCGTCGGACCTGGAGAAATAAAAAAAACAGAATTAAAAGAAATAAAAGATTGAGATGTTGAAATAATCTAAATTGCATAAACAAAGTCGAAGGAAGAAAGATTTTATCAATATCGGGAGATCCAGCCTCCGGTTATCTTAATTCCCCTTCGGTTTAATCATAGACTTTGGATGGTTCTTCTCGTGCCTGAATAAGCTAGTTATAGTCGAAAAGGACGTCAACGACCACCAGCTCCAGATATAATTTTGGTTTTAGAGGAACCTAACTCTAGCCAACCGTTGCTCCAATGATACCGTCTTACACTAGATTATCTTTTCCCAATGAAGAATGCCACGCCATTTTGTCTCTTTGGTTCGGCAACCTCTGACACAATAAGTTAGCGAACCGATTGTGCAACCTTCTTAAAACGCACAAAGTGGTCGACTTTGCACAAGATGAAAAAATTACTTTTGTAGGGAATTTGGATGGAAGCGTCAATCCTGTAATATAAAGAATTGATAAATACTCGGGCGAGAAGAGTTAAGCACGGGTTCTAAGCCTCATGAATTTTGGAGGAACATTTGATAACCTTATGCTTGAAGGGTTTTTAGTTGCTTATATTTTTGGGAGAGAACATAAGATAATAAAAATAGAACATTTTATTGAAATAAAGCAACTAGAGTTTTTGGGGGATGAAAGATTTTATAGTGAATTGGAAGTGAAGTATTCAATCACTCCATCCCCTATTTATTGTAAATAAAAATTCCTAGTTGAATCAAATCTAAATTCTAAAATATAATTAGAATTAAATCTAAACATTAATAACCTAATTGGATCCAATTTAAACTCTAAACGATAAATCTAAAAAGATAAATATAAATTAAATATAAACAACATCCTAATAATAATCCTAAATATTAATACTAATAAAAATAAAGTTTTAAAATAAAATAAAATAAAATCAAGTCTTTTTGTCCCATAAAAACTCTCTTTAAGTCTTCCACCTTTTCACAACTTCTCTCTTTCTTTTCCAAAATTATTCTTTTTGCCCCAATTTATCTTTTGTATTCAATTTAGTCCCTACAAAATAAAAGGATCACAAATAGCCCAAATTAATAGAATCAACAAAATAAAAGGATCACAAATAGCCCAAATTAATAGAATCATACTCACAAAATATATATCATTAATACACAAAAGTATGTTATTTTTAAGCATTATCACATTGTCTAGCAACCATCCTTTAGTCATTTTTCTTCTAATTGCTGAACAAGATACAACAAACACTTGCTCCTCCTAAGCATCAGTGTCATCAGTTACTTGAGCTTAAGTATCTGGCTGCTATGGTTGTTGTTGCTTTTACTGAGCCTTGTTCTTGCAAACTTTCTCAACATGTCCCATCTTCTTTTAGCTTTTTCCCTACACATCAGGAATGTACAAACAATAAGTTTCCAATGAGTAGCCTTCTTACAATGAGAACGTGGAGGAAATTTTTTCTTGACACCATCTCTTTTGGACTTCTCCTTGTTGTCTGTCCATGGCTTCTTCCATTTGTAGTTGGAAGAGCTCGAGAATGGTTTGCCTTTGGTTTGAAATGCACCTTTATGATGCTCTTTCTGCCTGCTAGCTCTTCTTTGTTCTTGTGCATAGAGAGCATTGATCAGCTCTGTCAAGGTGATCTTTGACAAGTTCCTTGAGTCTTCTAGGGAAGAGGTTTTGGCTTCATATCTCTCAAGTAAGGTAGCAATAACCTTCTCCACTATCCTGCTTTCACTAAATTGATCCCCAAGAAGTCTTATGCTGTTGGCTACTGCCATGATCCTATATGATTATTTCTTAATTGTCTCGATCTCCTTCATCTTCAAGTTTTCAAAATCCCTCCTTAAGTTGATAAGCTGTTGCTGTTTTGTTTTTTCAGTACCTTGAAACTCTTTTTTTAGCTTGTCCCAAGCCCTATTTTGGAGTCTCACAAGCCATGATCCTTGGAAAAATCAAGTTTGACACACTGTTTTGAAGGCATGACATTGCCTTGTACCTTTTGGCTCTATCATCAGAGTGTTGCCTAATTTAAGCTACTGTAGGGTTAACTCTCAAGGGTTGTAGTTCAACATCAGCATTCACAACCTCCCACAAGTCAAATGCCTACAAGTAGGTCTTCATTTTTACTATCCAAATGTGGTAGTTCTTACCATTGAACAATGGTGGTGGTGTTGGAGAGTAACCAGATGAAGACATGGAGTTTTCGAGATTGAAAAATAGAAAGGTCCTCTAAGAAGTAATCTCTAGATATTGATTATTAGGATTATGGATAGATTAAACAAACAATGCAATGTCTTGAGCTTAAAGCTTCAAAGACTTGCAGAAGAAACAAAGACTTTTTAAGTGAAAATTGCAGAGAAAAGAGAGAAAATTTGAGAGTAAAAAGTTGTACAAATGTAATATGATATTCATTCATTTTTAATTTTAAGTATACATTAGTTTTAGAAACCATAAAGTATGGTGCAAAAGCAAATCAGCCACATAATCTTACCTAATCAACAGTAAAAAGTATAGGTCACATTAACATAGCTTGTGAACCTAAACTAGATGATTTAAACACTTCAAATCAGCACTAAAATAAAGGCAAATACATCATGAACTTAGTTCAAAAGAAACTAAGGTAACAAAATACAAAAGGAACTAGTTTCTTTAACTAGAAGTGTTTGTTGCTGCTGCAAAATGTTCCCAAAAACAGGCTGCTACAGAATGTTTCCAAAAACAGGTTGCATGCAAGCCATTTGTTTAACAATTAGACACATATGGTGATAACAAGTACTTTGAAAAATGAGAATTACTTGAATAAACAATGGCTTCCCCCTAAAATGCCTAACCACTTTGTCTTTCAAATTGAGGGTTGATTGGAATGCAAGAAATGACCTTCACTTCTTCTTATACAAAAACCTCCTCAAATAGTCCAACATTCGATTGTCTAGTCCTTGTGGAAAGGAGATCCCTTACCATTGTAGCATGATGAGAACTCGAATAATGAGAATTAACCTTAAAGAAGGCAAGAGATGACATCCAGTCCTCAGTGCCACGATATTACTAGGGTTGGCCTCAATTTCTTCACTTCAACACTTTCAAGAGTATCATGACTTCGGAGGTTTGGTATCGTGATGTTGGCTCTATACCACGACTCCCATGACAGTAAAATTCCATGTTGATTTTTCATTGAAGTTTTGCATCGTCAAGGTGAAAGGTTTAGGTGTTGTGACTTTCATGGCATCAGTGTCATGACACCCACTCGGAATGAAGTTTTCCTCAATGTTGGGCTATTATCGTCTCCCACACAAACTCAATCACACCGACACTCCTTGGCCAATTTAAGTCTCAAAAGGGACAACACTAAGCAAAAACATTATTAAAGTTTGAAACTAAAAATAGATAAAAACATATAAAAGACACTTAAATTGCTTGAGAACAAGCTCCTCAAGTATATTAGAGAGCCTAATTTGACGTATCAAATTACGACATATCAACAATGACCTTTCCCTTTGTTAGAGTTGTGTGACCAAAATTCTTGTTAAAGAAATAAAATATAAGTGGCAAAATAAGAGGATTTATGGGGGCAAAGGTCGAGGTTATAAAAGTATACTTCTACTATTTGTTTTTGTTTAGAATAACGTGTTTCAACCTTATTAAGTTACTTCTATTAGGTTTGATTAGAATAAAGTTTTTTAACCTAAAAATAGACGTAGTCGTCTCTTTTTGTAATTATTTGATTTTCGACATTAGTGAATTTTCTTCTCCTCTGCACGTGGTTTTTTCCTGAAAGGGTTTCCACATAAAATCTACGTGTTCTTTCTCTTTTCATTTTCTTTGAAATATTTCTTCATTGTCGACATTCAATTTTACACCCTTTCTTTCCATTTTGTCTCGCTTGACATGCCTAGATAGACTGTTCCTCCAATAAATACGATACAATCAGGATCAACTATGAAACTTCCTTTAATGGCCCCTAAAGGGAAGTAAGTATTGTTTCCTTTTTTATAATGATGATGGTTAGATTGTGCTTGGAACCAACGCACTAATATTACTAACTCCATATTAGTGGTTTAAGCCTCAACACTTTGATTTATTGGAACATTTTTTAATATTTATAGTGTTCCAATAACTATAAATGAAAGAAAGTAATATGTTTTGGTTATTGATCTCGAGTTATATCATTTGATTTTCTAAAAAGAATTATAACTATAAAAGCAATATTAGTTGAATAATTATGTCTCTTTTAAAGATGTGATTATTGAAAAAAGACACCTATTGAAAGTTATGTATCTATAAAGAGACTGTTGGGAAATATGTCCATATTGTAGTAAACATGTAATTATTTTCTATGTATTTAAACGATGAATAAATAAATAAAGTTAATTTCACATTTTACGATTATATCTTTTGTGTTTCTATCTTTCATGTTTTTCATATATAACGAAATTGTGACAAACAAATTTTAGTTTATTGATTGTCTAAGTTTAAACTGATGATAAGTGACACTGTAAGAATGTTTATATTGTGAGAAAAATAATTTACTTTATTAGATAATCTAAACGAGTCTGTAATCTCATAAAAAAATCAAATTGATGATAATTGACATGTCATATGATAGATTGAACCTATATTGGATTGGTTGTTTTGAGATGAGTAATTGATTTATCTTAATAGGTTTTAGTAAGATTGTAAAGTGGCATGAAATAAGCACCAAAATGTAGATTTTTCTTTGAGGGGTAACGTTTCTTTAATAAATTTTCTTAAACTTTCAAAACATGGAACTTTAAAATGGTATCAATACAAGGATAAAGCATCAATACCTTGAAAAAGGTACCGATACCTTATGGTAAGGTAAGTATCGATACCTTTGATTTTAATTCAACTTTTCTGAAACTTCGAAGCTCAAATTGGTATTGGTACAAGATATGGGTATCGATACTTGATCTGAAATTTTGAAAACCTTGCAATTTGATCCTATTTCATGCTCAAATCAACAAAAGAGCTTTCATAAGCTCGATTAAGGCTCGAATTATATTGTATGGCATATTGTAAATGTGTTTATGACATGTTTGTATGTTAGAATGATAATTTAATTGTATAATTGGTTGTAGTTGTTCTGGCAATGAATGTGACATTTTGTTGCTCGAACTCGATGATCGGATCGAGTAAGGGGTGTTACATTTAGTGGTATCAGAGTTATAGGTTGAGTTGATTCTCAGACTAAATCGATCTCGAAGTTGAGTGTAATAGCCTAATTTCTTATGGTGTCGAAAATAGTGATTCGAGGACCACAATTTCGACAATATAGTCAGTAAATATTATTTAATAATATTTACGAGTTCATTATATTGTTTTGTCGATGTTTGAATTGGTAAATTCAATTAGCAAGTTAGAAATGAAAATGTACGGACTAAACCATAAGAATTAGTGAATAACTAGTCAAATGAGTTTAATAAAAAATGTTCAAGGTTCAAAGTGGTAAATAATGACTCCTTCATGGTAGTGTCAGTTGTGTCAATGTTTAGTAGAAACACCTATTAATTTCCATTTAACAATGAGATTAAGAGGTTAACAATTATAGGTTGAAATGGATGAAAATAGTCTCATTCTCATCTTCTTTCACCAAAAATATTGTTATCTTTAGAGGAAAGAAAAGCTATAAGATTTCTTGATTAATCGATTTTGCATGTAAGTGTTTCTAAAGCCTATTCTTCACGAGTTTCGTGTTTTTGAGATCCTTTCATCTCGATTTAGCTAACCTGCAATTCTAATTCAAATTTGTTAAAGTTTGAAGCATTGTCATTAATGAAGTGAATGTGTTAACATTTAAATCAAAAACCAAATCAACCCGTTGATAATAGAGGGAAAGGAAAACTCTTGGAATAGTCTCTAATGTCTTGTTCTGCTACTGAACCAAGGAAGTTCAAAAGGTGTCTTTATATTTATTTATGATGTGTCTGAATGTGAATGGAACTAGAAAATAGTAAACTTGTATTAGTAAGGTGATAACAGGTGTTAAATGGTAAAAATAAGGTCTAACTATGTGTGTGTTGCTTGAATGAACAAATGATACAATTGACTTACCAATAGGGTATTTATACACTGTACGAGAAAAAAGGAGATGTCAAGAAGATGAAAGACATTTACTGAAGTTTTCTGGAAACCTGCATTTGTTGCGAATTTCCAATTTAATCTCTTTGGAGAATCTGATGTGTTATTGGGGGAGAATATTTAGCTTACGGGCTTTGCACTATGTGCATCTTGCGTGTTATCAGTTTGTAATAGCTCTTATGAGCTATTTAGCCTATGGGCTTTGCATCATGTGCATTTGGTGTGTTATCAGTTGGAATAACTCTTATGAGCAATCTGGCGTGTTATCAGTTGTAAAGCTCTTATGAGCAAATTGTCATGTCGGATGGTTAACCGCGAATTCCTTTCTGTTCATGTTGATTTGTCGGGCTAAATGTTCTTGAAATAGAAATGTTGACGGTATAATTTATATGAATTGAAATAAGGTATGAAGAGTAATGAAATGTTTGGGGATATATTATATGTTTGAACATGAGGCACTCACCTTATACATGTGAAATGTGTTGGCAGGATAAAGAAGTTAAGTTATATATATATGAATGTTTTAAGAGGTGAGTTTAATGTTTTAAACTTATGTACTTACTAAACATATTTAATGCTTACCTCGTTTAATTTTCCCATCCCTGTAAAGATTTTGGCAGAACTCGATATGCAGATCAATCCTCAACTCACATTATCTAGCTCTTGTTCAATAGAATTATTTTAAACTCTACTCTGGGTCAAGTGACATGTATATAAGGACTATTCGGTGAAATTGTATGTTAAACGAATGATGATGTTTTGACCGTTATGAATATATATATATTTATATACTCTTTTGTGATACTTGTTCAATGTTGGCGTAAACTATTAGTGCGCTTGAAATGGAAATAATTGCTCGTGTTAAATATGTTAACTTATTTTGGATAATTGGCGAACTTGTAAATGCGGACTGTTTGAGCAGATAACAATAAAGTTATAAGAAAACATGTCGTATAGACTTTGGGCAAATGTTTTTCTAAAAGATCACCTTGGCATGATTTGTTTTAAAAAAAATTCGTATAATATTTTCACAACTTTAAAAATAGATCTCTTTGATGATTTTTGTTTGTGAATGTCTTTGTTCTACTATAGCATCTTGTAACTTGGGTCGGGTGAGGGTGTTACATTGAGTCTAAAAATACGTGTCACAATAAACTATGATAGTGTGATGCCTTCTAATTCGAATTGACTTTGTTTTTCATATGGATAAATCATGTCGCTCGAAGTATATTGTGCCGAATTTGATGAAGTAGAAAGTAACGTTCCTACTTCCGATCATGGAGCTATAAATAGTATTCTCGTTTCGCAAGGGCTAGGAAATGAGGCAAAAGATGCCTTCTTCCAATATTGAACCAATTATTCACCCAATATCTGGGAGTAATTCCTTCAATTCCACAACCGCAAATGCAACCTCCACTTCCGATTGTGCCTCTTGTGGCACCTCCTTGTCCTCAAAACTCAGATCTAGTAAACGTTTATCGACTTCTAGTCGATAAAATCTAAAAATGTGGAAAAGAGGAATTCTGAGGAAAAAGGACGATGATTCGACGAAAGTAGAATATTGGTTGGAAATTAATTTGAGAGTGCTTGATGAATTGATGTGTTTTTTGGAAGACAGTTTGAAATGTGCCGTATCATCACTAAAAGAAGAAGTGTATCAATGGCGGACAACATTGATATTGTTATTCTTAAGACCAGGTAAACTAGGATTTTTTCCAAACTAAGTTAAAAAAAATATGTTATTCTCTTCTACAATTCAATTTTTTTTTATAAAACAATTTTGAATGTCACAGATCTACGAATTAAAATCCAAACAATTTTCTTCTTTGTTCTCCAACACTGATCGTCAAATCAACTTGGATCTAAGTATGTTCTTCTACTTTTTGATGGGTATTGATCTATCGTACTAATCATTGAATCGTCGTTTGAAACTCTTTAGCCGGACCTTAAAAAAAAATTAAAAATCCAATGCCTTAAATAAAAACTTTTGAATAGTTTAGAGACTTAAATAAAAATTTTTGAATAATTCACTAACCATTCTGAAACTTTTTGATGTTGAGTAAGCAAGACTTAAACTTATAATTTAGTAATAATTTACCATTTTAAAAATTAATTTAAGAACGAGGCACAAGGGTATGGTTTAAAACTTGAAGCTGTATCCTTGACCTTTCATAGTGCTGAAATGTATAATTTCAATGAGGATGGCAATCTATTTAATCAAATTTTTAGAAGCTAACTGCGTTGGTTTGCAAATACTATTCCCTAGAGAGAGCCAATATTTTGAAAATATTGGACTTCCTCCCCACCACTGAATTCACCGAAAAGGTAAGGGATTCTCCTGTACTTTTCCACTTGCAAATGCCTATATAAATAGTATTATTATATACCGATGGCTGTTGTGCAATCTTTGAACTCTTTTGGTCGACAAATGATAGTGAAAACACATCTGTCCTATGGTTCTTTTGTTGAACCTCCATTGTTTATGATAGCTGCAAACTTTCAAGTTTCAACTATAAATGGGTGGAATGTTTGCTTGACTGCTAAATATTGAAGATGACTACTTTAGAAAAATGAGAATTCTTGATAACAATGAAAGTGCCCCCTGCTCTAACACCACCATCAATTTCAAAGTGCTACTTAGCATCTCTGCATTATATGTTCTTCAAGCATCTATCTAATTAACTAAAAGTAAAACTTAAACGAACAGAATCATTTCAGACCAGCATTCTACAGGCTTTATTTCTTTTATAGTTATCACCTTGGAACCTTAAGTACTAATACCTTCCTACACAATAATCTATGCAAAAGTTTATCAAGCACTACATAAAGATGAATTAAGAAAACTGGGATTGAATTAAGCTTCCCACTAACGGCAAAAAAAAAAAGAAAAGTAGGATCCCTAAATATCATAATGGATGGTTCATAGTACAGCCGACATTTGACCAAATATCAGTGTCATAAGTTGATATTGATATGAAATCTTGCTTTTGATTTTTTGCAGGTTTCTGAATGAAAAAAAACTTGACCCTATGGAGTGGGAGCTTAATAGAAAAAGTATGAAGGCATGTCATTCTAAAGATCCCTCCACTATGTGGAATATTCTTACATAGATTGATGTACTAGCGTGGCTTAAACAAATTAGATAGTACAGTGCTTAATTATATTAATGTAATAATACTCCACTATAGTTTGACAGTGGAGAGCCTGCTGCGAATTGGTCTGGCTTTAACTGTAAACATATAGAACTTATTGTCTAAATTAGTAATCAAATTGGAATCTTCTTCTTCAACCTAGCTAGCCATGCAATCAAAATGCAAGTCATTGTTGTTTAATTTGCATGCTTGTGCACTGTCATGGTTATAGTCAGTGAAGCCCATAATTACTCAAAAAGGGAAGGGCACCAACCAAAGAGAGTGTCACCTCCACTTTACATTTCTTTATACTAAAGAAATAATCTTGGGTTTGTCTTGGTTGATCAAGTTAAAAACCAAGCAAAAGATGAGCACCATTTCAAAGTTAAAACCCCTCCACTTAGAGAAGAATAATTTATTATATATTAAGAATCTTTGCAAAAAGGGCTTGTTTTTTTTTCTTAATGGTTAGTTCCTGCATCTGAGGAAGTACCCGTCCTCTGGTAATAACCCTTTGAAAGACTGCTAGTAACCTTTTTAACCCTTTGTAAAGCCGCAACAAGGGAACAAAATATATTTGATTCCCTGCAATGCCATGCCAGGCCATGCTAGGCTGTGCAGTTTGTAATTGTTAAAAATAATTAAATCAATTCCGAGAAGAAAGAATCTTCCATGCATATATTCTTCTGATTCTTAATAATAACTGTTATACGTACTGATGACATATATACTTCACATATGCATACGTATAGACTACAAAATTTATGTTCTCTTCTCTTTTACTTGATTTCTGTGTCTTACAATGTTCATATTTCTTCTGATCTGACATAAATTAATCCTAAGGTTCCTTTTGGATACAATTGAAGCTGTGTTTCACAGTTTTGAATAACATCAGTGAAGTGAGATTGATCAAACTCACCTCAGAACTTTCATCGGACTTCAAGTCTCCAGTGTAGTGAGTTTATAAACTTTTTACCCTTACTTTTCACTATCCTTTTTTCTATCCCTAGATGTTACAAGCGTTTTAATAACTATTAAAATAAAGGTTAAAATTATTCTGATTTTAAAATTTATTCTCTTTATTTTTATTTCCAAAATTTAATCTTTTAATTTTTCGGATTTAAAAATTATATAACAAAAAAAATAATGTTGTAATAAACCATAATTTAACAAAAACAATTAATAGTATTAACAAATTCACTTGCATTTTTAAATCCAATAATAAAGGGATTAAATATAAGTGACTTAAAGCATTTTTTAACATAAAAATACACAGTAATATATATATATATATATAGTATGATATGTATTATTGTTTTATTAACAATAAAGATAAAATATACAACGTCTCGGAGTAATTTTTTTATTCTCATCTCACCATTATAATTGCTTTTGAATCTAAACATATATTCACTGATTTTAATTTAACTACTATAATATCTCATCACTACAGCAACTAATCTCACTGCTATAGTTGTTTTTAACATTACCTTATTGTCCAATATCTAAAAGGGGCCTAAACATAAACCCCAAACCCTTCATTTGAATTTTATGCAAGAGGTGAATTGAGTTTTAGTTTGATTAGCATCGACATTGTTGTCAGCGCAAGAGAATATGAGTTCGAACATGCTGAAACACGTTCACTACAGCAAAACAGGTTTTTAGATACATTTGAATAGAAAACGTCACAAAAGGTAAAGTCATAGCAACGTTTTTCTATAAAAGCCGCAAAAAGTAAAGCAATAGCGGCACTTTTTCATAAACGCCGCAAAAGGTAAAGCAATAACAGCATTTATAGAAAAAACGCCACTAAAGGTCAGATCATTAGCGACGCCTCCACATAAATGCCGCTAAAGGTCGAAGCATAGCGGCGTTTATGGGAAAGCGCCGCTAAAGGTCAAAGCACTACTGGCGCTTTTACATAAACGCCGCTAAAGGTTAGAGCATTAGCGGCGCTTTCACATAAACGCCGCTAAAGGTCAAATTATTAGCGGCGCTTTCACATAAACGCTGCTAAAGGTCAGAGCATTAGCGGCGCTTTCACATAAACGTAGCTAAAGGTCAGAGCATTAGCGATGCTTCCAAATAAACGCCGTTAAAGGTCAGAGCATTAGTGGCACTTATGGAAAAGCACTGTTAAAGGTCAGAGTAATAACGGCGTTTACGGGAAAGGTAAACATAGTGTTATGGGAAGATAAATCAACCGTCCAACACGTAAAGAAACAGATGATCGAGGGAGGCGTATGTTGGCGATGCTGACCGAGAGAGTGATGATGAATCTGATGAAGAGGATGATCCTAATGAGGCGGAGTTGTGGAGAAAAAGAAGTATTTTTTTTATTTGCCTTATTGGGAGCATAATTGGGACAATTCTCAATGTCGATAGAAAATCGAAAGACAATCTTATGTGTCGACTTGATCTAGTTGACATGAGAATTCGTCATGATCTTCATCCCCAATTAGTTCCGAATGGAAAATGTCGGTTGCCACCTTCTATCTTTACAATGTCGAAGAAAGAAAAAGAATTGTTCTGCACGGTGTTGAAGGATGTAAAGGTCCCAAATGCGTATGCATCAAATATATCTCGATCTGTGAGTCTTAAAGATCGAAGACTATATTCCCTAAAATCACATGATTATCACATCTTGATGCAAGATTTACTACCAGTTGCTTTGCGGTGTTGTATGTCAAAAAAGGTGACGTCTTGTATAATTGAACTATCCAATATAATGAAAGTTATTTGTGGCAAAGTTTTGGATGTTGAAGAACTTGAGAAAGTACAAGATCGAGTCGCTTTGACTTTATGCAACTTGGAAAAGATCTTTCCACCTTCGTTCTTTACTATTATGGTGCACTTGTTAATTCATCTCCCTCATGAAGCAAAACTTGGTGGACCAGTTTTCTATCAGTGGATGTATCTTATAGAAAGGTGCTAATTAATTTCCTATAGAGAGGTGTTAATTAATTTGTGAAGTTTTGATTCATTCAAAATATACCTTTAGTTACAACTTTTGATAATGTTGTATATCATGTTTAGGTTCCTATGCAAATTGAAGTCTTATTGTCGTAATAGGCGTTATCCAGAAGGATCAATTGCTGAAGGTTACTTAGCAGAGGAGTGTATGACTTTCTGCTCTAGATATTTAGAAGATGTTGAAACAAGATTGAATAGACCAAGTAGAAATGCTGGGCTCAATAATGATCATAGCTTAGCTGAAACTTATCTATTTCGAAGTTATGGACAATCAATTGGGAAAGTTGAAATTGCACACTTAGATGATATATCTTGGGTAAAAGCACATCGATATGTTCTTTTTCACCACAACTCAATTGAACCATTACGCAAGTAAGTTTTAGAATTTGATAAATATTCATCCTTTTCATTTGTTTATTTTTTTTTGCTAACCAATTTATTCACTTTTTAACATCGTGAGTATAAACAACTCTTGAGATCTCATTCACACTCCCGAAGATTACAACATCGAGAGATTCATAAGATATTCACAGAATCTTTTCATGAATGGTTAGGGCAAATGATATTTAACTAAAGCTTTTAATGACAAATAATAATGTTTTCGTATAACATTATAATTAATCAATTTACTTTCAGTTCGATAGGTTTGGAGTGGAAAGGACGTCTGTGAAGAAGTTAAATGACTTTCCCAAGGTCCGAATAGAGTAGTAAAAAGATATAATGTCTTCCTGATTAATGGATTCATGTTTCATACAAAATCTCGCGAAAGATTAATGAGGACTCAAAATTGTGGAATAGTTGTTAATTCTTCAATTACAAGTTATGCTAGTGCTAGGAACAATAATCCTGTTGAGGGAAATGTGGAGTATTACGGACTTCTTACGGACGTTATTGAGTTGGATTACTATGGCAAATGGAAGGTTGTTTTATTTCGATGTGATTGGGTTGATGTTAATATTGCTCACGAAATTAAAAAAGATCCATTTGGTTTTACAATGGTGAACTTCTCTCGATTAATTCACACTAGGCAATAATTGATAGACGAGCCGAATGTATTTTCTTCTCATGTCAAACAAGTTTTTTACTCGAGAGATCCAACAAATGAGGGTTGGTACGTTGTACTCCGTAATACTCCTAGAGACTTGTTTGACATGGGCAATGGGAGTAGAGATGACATGGATGAAAGATCAGAAACTTTGTCTTTTCCAGAACAAAACTTAAATGAAACTATCTCTAGTACTAGTACACAATGTCAATGGGTTCGCCAGGATGTGGATGAAAATATTTACGAATCATAACGTAGTAAGATTTTACGTTTTTAATAATATGTAATATTATAATTTAAATCTTGATCTTGTTAAATATATCCATTACTATTATTATTGTAATTAGTTACTAATATTACAACTATTTTATGTGTATTGCAAATAATATGTCTAGAAGAAAATTTTAAGATCTAAATATTATCCAAAATCCTCCAAATTCGGAAGAAACAAATAGTGATCAATAGACTGCTGTTGGATCTTCGAATGTTCCGGAAACTGTAAAAAATCAAGGTAATGTTAAGTTTAATTTTCATGCATGTTCACTTTTATTTTTTATTTTTGTTTCAAATTCTAATATTATCATATACAATTTTTTTAGCTGAATATTCTGATAGGCGCAGAACTCAAGGATGTACACTATTGAAGGATTTATACAGTCTAAATCCTAAGGAGCGTGTCAAAGTATCTGCAAATAGTTATGGTCAGGCTATTGGATTAGAAGATCGACTTTTGGGAGGATATTTGAGCATTGTAGCACGAAATGGCTGTCTGTTGCCAATCAACTACGAGTCATGGCATCATATGCCAGATAGTAACAAAAATCAAGCTCTCGATAATATTAAGGTAATAAAGTGAATGTAATTTATAATACTTTGGTTTAATTTTAATTTATATTTACTTTCTAAACTTATGCTATTTGCAGGAGAGATTTATTTTAGAGGTATCGGATGACTATGTGAAGAAATCATTAGGAAAGAAATGGAGAGACCATAAGAGTACTATAAAAAAAGATTATTTTAAGAATAATATGAGCCTCGAAGATAAATTGCGAAATGTTCCGCCGGGAATGTTGAGGTATTATGTACTACTAAACTCTTATAATTATTTCGGTTTATAGTATTTATTATATACGTAATAATAATTAATGTAGGATCGTGAGCGTGTTGGAACTAAAAGTAGGCAAAAACATATATTCACGCACACAGCTGGATCGAGAAATTTTGCTTATGTAGCTGCTGATGAGATATTTTGAATTTATTAATTGTGCCAAATACTAATTACTTTCTACTAATTAATATTTTTCCTACTATAATATAGGAACAGTTGTTAGGTTAAAAAGTTGGACGCCTTCAACTTTTTGACATTACACATAGAAAGAAAGATAGATCTTCTATGACTTCTGAAGCTGCTATGGTATATTTACTTAATAAAATTTGAATTATTTTAAATATTTATCATGTTTAATTATAATGGTTTAATTCGTCGTTTGTAATGCAAATAATGCCAAGTTGTGATGCATTTGTTTGACTATATATTTCGTTTCTAACTCCTTGATTGACTTATTAGGATAAATTAAAGGATAAGAAGGCGGAGTATGAAGCAATTACTTCAAGTGATAGTTCGATTAATCTAGAGGACATTGATAACCGAGTTTTTACTAAAGTTTTGGGTCCTGAAAGGTATGGTCAGGTTCGATTTCAAGGATCTTTGTTACCCCATCCCGATATTTTGGATCCAACTCACAGAGATACATGCCTTCGGAGAGTCAGGATCAAGCTGAAGTTCAGAGGTTAAGAGATCAAATGACTCAGATGCAAGCGAGCACAGTTGAGCAATTTGCTTAACTTAAAGAGGAGGTTGTAGTGAGAGAAGCAGAGGTTCAAAGAAAATATGATGAACTCCAGCTACAACTTAAAGCGGAGGCAGCAGCGAGGGAAGTGAAGGCAACAAGAAAGTATGACGAACTGCAACTACAACTTCAAAATATGATGAAAATGTTTCAGCAGAATCCGCCATCTTAGACTTTTGTTTTTTTTTTTATTGTGAGAATAATATACACAATACTACTTTTGAATATATTTCTCATTTATTTATTAATTTAAATCATATGCATATTTTTTTCATTTATCATTTACATTTAAATTTGAAGTTATTGGTTGGATATGAATTTACAAAAAAAAATGTTGAAAATTCGGGTTCTATGTGAATTAAAATGATCTGTTAAAATCTATTAATTTTAGCGGCATTTGTGGGAAAAACACCGTTAAAGACCATGTTCTTTAGCGGCGTTTGTGGGAGAAGCGCCGCTAAAGATCACGTTCTTTAGCGGTGTTTGTGGGGAAAGTGCCGCTAATGACCACGTTCTTTAGTGGCGTTAGTGAAAAAGCGCCGCTAAAGGTCATGTTCTATAGCGGCGTTTTTCATCATAAACGTCGCTATTTTTAGCGGCATTATTTTTATTGGCATTTTTTACGGTGCTTTCGATGTTTTAGCGGCGCTTATAAGCACCGCTATAGGCCAAAAAAACACCGCTAAAAATCTGTTTTCTTGTAATGATTTATCCTCTTATTTAATAGTTGGAGAGTGATTATAAATAATTTCAAATATTATATAAAAAAAGTTACGCGAGATTAAAAAACAAAAGTTAAAGAGTTTTAAACTGTGGTAGACTATCATGGTGGTTGTCTTCAATTTTTTTTCTGAGTCATAATATATGCAGATAATTATTTTCTCTAACCACTCTCTCTATCTGTATTGAAAAATAAATGATTGAAGGTGGAGGAATGGATCTTTAGGTGACAAAATGGTCACATTCATATCTAATATTTGCTTGAGATCATATAATATTTGATTCATAAAGTTTATGCTAAATAAGTGTTATTTCTCGTTTTAGAATAGAAAACGATGTTTCTTTATTGTAGTGGATTAGAATTAATTTAATAGTTATATTATTAAAATTAATCAAATTAAATTAAATTTAATATTTACTGTTTAAACAATTACATGAATTTTTTTTATTTGCAGTTCTAACTGTAAGTAAAATATTTTATTCTATAATTTTGTTAACTAGTAAATGGCATTTTAAATTGGAAAGTTAACTTATACGTCCATCTTTTGAATTATGCAGTTGAGCTTGAAAGAAACCCTTGAATTTCATTGACTGATTGACTTCACTAACAATATTTTGCATACATTTTTTTTTCAAGATTTGATAATTTAACTGACAAAAGTACAAATGATAAATTTCCCATCTTCCAAACAGCACTCAAACCTAAATTACCTCAAACTGAAATTGAAACCAAACACATGTCAAATAATAGAAAATAATAGACTGAATGTAGCAAAAAAGAAAAAAAAAAGAAAATAATAGAGAACCCTAACCAGGATGAACTCTTCTATTGTCACCATGCATGATATAAAACTATCTGTTGTTTGCAATGCACGATTAACATGGTGATGAAACACTTCGTTTTTTGACCTAGTTTTGAATGGAATGGCCAACTCCCGGACTGTGGCCAGGAGCTGTAGGCCTGAAATCGGTTGCATTTTTGGTTGGCGGGGTTTCAGTTTCTCCGACAACCATACTCGGTGTTAGCGGTGAAGGTGAAGCTAGAGACTGCATGTTGGCAACAGCAGCTTTATTGGCTTCAGTCCCTGTTTCCTTCTGATCCAATATCAAAGGCCTTCCTACACTGCACTGAATTTGTAGGAAGGAAACAAGCAAAAGGAGAACAAGAAAGGAGAGTTGCTTGTTTTGTGCCATAATTTGAATTGTTTTGTGAATCTATATATGATCTAAAGGGAGAGAAGATATAGCCAAGCAATAGTTAAACAAAGCTTGCTTGCTATATCGAAAACTAGGGAAGAAGACACTAAACTAGCAACTCTGCCTATGAACCACTTCCCCATACTGCTATTTATAGAAGATTCCAAAGCTTGGGAGAACAAGTTGTGAACAGTATTTCAACATAATTTATGTTATGTGGAAATTACGAAAAAAACCTTATAATACAATAACAAATAATGAAGGTGACAACTAGTTATTAGTTTAGTGATAAATGATTTGCGAGTTCCAAGTTTAGGGTTTGAACCATGTTACTTTCTCATAGAATTTATATACTTCAATAAAATTAAAATGATTAATATATAATGCATCATTGGTGCATAACTTTCGCCGCCCATTAGTTAATAATACAATAATTGGAGTAAAATCAAACATATTGAATGACTTAAAATAAGTACCATTACTTTATTTAACATAATTGAATATAAATTTTAACTTTTTTGTTTTTGTATGGGATTTAAGGTTTGAGGTTTTATTTTTTGATTTTAAGTTCCAAATTTCGGATTTGAATTTTGAGTTTTGAATTTTAAATATGATGTTTTTGTATTTATTTATGTTTAATAATTATAATTAATATTTATTTTATAAATAAAATTAATTATATTTGTTTTACACTAGTGATGATATATCATCTTATTATTAATCAGTGATACATAAATCTTATACATCAAATATTCTTCCAAGTAAAAATTTGTTTCTATATATTATATTTAAATCACATAGTGAGATTTGAACAGAAAGAGACCATAATCTCGAAAGCTGAAAATTATATTGTTGTGAGAAGTAATACAAACCCCGAAAGAATTTTTCATCAATTGTAAAACTGATACCTTAATTATACGAAATAAAAAAAATAAAAATCTTAAAGTACTCAAATCTTTATTCACATGCGCGCACAACATAGGAACTTATTATCAAACTCTCCAACCAGTAGTTTGCATGGGCCATGCAACTGTTCATTTTTTATTTAATCTCCTTTCAGTCTCCTCGTAACATGCAAATAGTGAAATTACAATTAAGATCTCCTAATATACTCTTGTGGAGTGGACTATTTACTCCAACCAACAATGTGAGATATTGATTAAGGTTAATGAAGGGGCAATTAAATTACTGGAAATGTAATTAATTACTGAACATCATCTATCATGGTCCCGATGTAAATACCTAGATTATAGAGATGTAAAGGCATAGTGCTGCCGCCCCCAGTTTCTGACCATTAAAACATTAAGTTTAGAAAAATGTTTTGTTGGTAATCTCGTTTTCAGCTTTCCAACTGTAAATCCTAGGCCTATTCTTCCTCTTTTACATCTTTGTAGCTTTAAAAATTGAATTTTGATCTTTAGCTAGGTTGTCAGAAACTATAACCCCATTTGCAGCCGCAGCTGAAGTTAATTTCTTTGACAATTCTAAATTCGAATAATATTATTGAAAGGTTAATTTTTATAAATAATAAAATCAATATAAATTTATGATTAGATTTTTTTCTTTATAATTGAATCAAGATGTGATTACCAAAGATATAAATTGGTATATATTAAGTAGTATGTTATAGTTGTGTGATCCGGATATTTATTTTAAGAGTTTGAGGTGTAACTTACTTGTTAAAAAAATGAAATAAAAGATATGGACCTGGTCGCACAAGTTGGATCCGAATTGGACTAAACACCTTTTATTAGACATTGATTATAAAAAAGTTGTTTAACCCTTAAAACGTGTGTAACATAAAACCTATTGTATTGTTATTTTTTTAACATTAGTGAATTTTTTCTTCTCTGTTTATTTTTTTAATAAAAATTTTTTACGTAAAATTTGCATATTTTTATTTATTTTTTAATGCTTTGCGATAATATCTATTGACATTATCGAAGTTTATTATGATATATCATTGATAAACTAAAATTGGGTTTCTAAAGCCTGTTGTACAATTCCTGTTTTGTATCTTACTTTATTTTAATGAATGATTAATTCAATTTTTGATAAAAAAAAAATAACAAGGAAGAGATAAGAAACCCTTGAATTTCATTGGCTAATTGACTTGACTAACATTTTTTTACAAGCATTTTTTTTCTTTTTCTTTTTTCAATATTTGAGCATTTAACAGACAAAGTACAGATCCTTCAAAAAGAAAATCAGACAAGGTACATTTGACTATTTTCCCGACTTCCAAACAACGCTCAAACCTATTTTACCTCAAATTGAAAATGAAACCAAAATACATGTTAAATAGAGAAACGTCCTAATTAAAGTTGCTGTCAACATGCATGATATAATGCTACGCAATGCACGGTTAACGTGGTGATGAAGCAGTTCGTTTTTTTGACCTAGTTTTGAAGGGAATGGCCAACTCCTGGACTGTGGCCAGGAGCTGTGGGCCTAAAGTCGTTTGCATTTTTGGGTGGCGGGGTTTCGGTTGCTCCGACAACCACGTCAGTCGGTGTTGGTGGTGAAGGTGAAGCTAGAGGCTGCGTGTTGGAAACAGCCAATTTATTGAAGTTAGTCCCTGTCTCTTTCGGATCCGATATCAAGTGCCTTCCTACAATGCACTGAATTTGTAGGAAGGAAACAAGGAAAAGGAGAACAAGTAAGGCGAGTTGCTTGTTTTGTGCCATATTTTGAGTTGTTTTGTGAATCTATATGTGATCTAAAGGGAGAGAAGATATAGCCAAGTAATAGCTAAACAAAGCTTGCTTGATATATCGAAAACTAGGGAAGAAGACACGAAACTAGCAACTCTGCCTATAGACCACTTCCTGCCCCCATACTGCTATTTATAGAAGATCCCTAAGGTAGGAAGAGCATGTTGTCAACATAATTTATGTTATGCTGAAATTACGGAAAGACACAACTAATAATTCAATAATAAAGAAAGCAAGTTGAGGGTTTGAAGCATGTCACTTTTCCATCCCATGGTAGAATCTCATTAGTAGGTCAAATAAAAAGCCTTAAAATACTTGTATCTTTATGCACATGCGCGCACAACATACAGCTTACTGTCACACTCTGACAACCAGTAGTTTGCATGGGCCATGCAACTGTTCATGTTTATTTTAATCTCCTTTCCATCTCTTCGTTACATGCGCAGAGTGATATTATAGTTAAAATTCTCCTTATTATATATTTTTTTTTTCTAGGGTGGACTATATATACTCCAACCAACTATATGAAATGGTTAAGGTTCATGAAGGCGAAATTAAATATAAAAATGAATATATATATATATATATATATATATATATATATATATATAAAATTAATGGACCTTAATTCTACCAAAATAAAAAGTTGATTAAGTTAGCCGCCCCCAGTATCTAACCATGATGACAACTTTCAGTTTAGAATAATATTTTGTTAGGGTAAATTATCAAAACAGTCACTTTTGTTTGTCTAGGATTATATTTTAGTCACTTATGTTTGAAATGTTACATTTTAGTCACTTGCATTATCGTTTTGTTACGAAAACGTCACTCTGCCTTTAAGATTTGTTACCTCCCAAATGGCAGTCTAACGTGGCAGTTAAAATGGGTTTAAAATGGCAACGTGAATGTCTAATTGGGATGAGAAAAGTTAAACTTTTTTATGAAATTAAAATACAAAATTTGCCTTAAAACCCAAATAATTCACACTGAACATCTCAAAATTTAGTATTCTATTTTCATAAAAAAAATTTAACTTTTCTCATCCCAACTGTACATCCATGTTGGCATTTAAAATATATTTTCACTGTCAAGTCGGACTGTCATTTGGGAGGTAACAAATCTTAGCGATAGAGTGACTATTTTGTAACAAAATGATAAAATAAGTGACTAAAATGTAGTATCAGGAAAACAAAAATGATAATTTTGATAGTTTACCCTATTTTGTTATTAATCTTTTATTCAGCTTTCGAACCGGAAACCCTAGCATTTTTGTATCTTTGTAGCTCTTAAAAAATGAAATGATCTCTAGCTAGGTTTTCAGAAGCTAAAGAACCCACTTGCAGGTGTTCTGGCTGATAAGAATTTTTAGCTTTCTTATTGTTTTTGATTACCCCAGATATAAATTAGTATATATTAATTAAATGCTATTAGTATAAAAAGCCTGTTGGGCCAAACTTAAACCTGAAATAGCCATTAAATTGGATGGTAAGTTGGTCCATAAAGTATAAACTCAAGGGTCATGGTCTGCCTTAATAAATTCCCAACAATTAGCTTTCGTACTTTTTTTTTAGTTTCTTTTACATGTTTTTAAGGTTTCTTGGTGCCTCAAATGGAAAAAGATTTATTTATCTACACTTCATTTGATGATTCCCATCATACTCAGGACCATTTGTGGAAGAAAGAGATTTCAGTTCATTAAAAAAATCAGAAACAATTTTATTAAGATGCTTAAAGGAAAGAAGACACTGCAAAGAGTTATGTACAGTACATGACATAGTGGTATATATAAACTTCAAACCATGTATATATATAACCATTAGAAATTTCGTGGGGGCGTTTTCATGGAAGTTTATGCATTTGGTTCAGCTTTTCAGAATTTTGTTTCGGACAAGCATGACCAACTCCAGGGCTGTGCCCTGCAATTGAATGCTCACTATTGCCCTTCGTGCTATTGCTTGGTGGTTTGCTTTCAATAACTTGATCATCATCTTTTGCTCCTGGTTTTTGTTCAACAATATCTTCATCATCTTCTGCAAAAGAATGTCCACTGCCAGGGCAGTTCCCTGGAGTAGTGGGTCGAAAATCCTCTTTGTAATCTTCAACCGAGTCACCAAAGCTTTTAGTTGGTGTAGGGGGTGGGGATACTTGCTTTGAATCATATTTGGTCAGTGGTTTTAGCAGTCTTCCCTCAACTAAGAGAACAAAATGACAGGAATTAGAAGAAAGACAGAAAATATATGCATGAGTCTGAATTCCATAAGTAAACAATCAATGAACTTGAATGGCTGCTCTAAATTTATAGAATGAGAAAGCTAGGAAAGAATGGAGTGAGTTTTTTGCTTCCAATCCCCTGGTATTTATAATGTGGAGATGAATGAGCTACAACCCTTTAAAACTAAGTGATTAGTGCTTGGTGTGGCATCAATGGACAATGATGGGTTGTTTAAAGAAATTTTATTAAAAAAATCCTCTTTTCTTAATTAACTTTTTTGTTATTCAAAGACGAGGAAATATCCTATATCTTCTCTTACAATTATTCTTCTCTATGTCCCACCAAATGTATTATTTGCCTCCCTTAAAAGGCTATCTTTTCCATTGGCAAAGAAAAAAAAAAGAACACAATATCTTCCGATATAAATTTTTCATATCTTTCCAAGTGTTATTTAAAATCTTCCCACTTGTTTAGCTCTTAGTATCTCTTTTCCAAAGAATAATGGTACTATAACATCAAGCCCTATTAGGTGAATTCTATCCTATCTATACATATCTAATATAAGTATCTTGATTAATCACATTACTTCAAATTTTCTAATATGATCATTCACTGCAGAAAAACATATTTTTAGCAGCTTTTTTTTGGACATATAGTGGCGCTTACTAGCGTTGCTAAAACATTTTACTATACTTTTTTAAGCGCAGCAAAAAACGCAGCTAAAAATCGCGGCGTTTATGCAAAAAAATGCCGCCATAGAACATTGTATTTAGCGGCTCTTTTCCAACAACTGTCGTTAAATAACGTGGTTTTTAGCGGTACTTTTCTCACAAACGCCGCTAAAAAACATGTTCTTGACTCTTAACCTCAACTGTGCTAGCCACTTGATCTCTTAACCTCTGAACTTCAACTTGATCTTGACTCCCCGAAGGCATGTATCTCTGCGAGCTGGATCCAAAATATTGGGATGGGCTAACAAAAGATCATTGAAATCGAACCCGACCATACCTTTCAAGACCCAAAACATCAGTAATAACTCAGTTATCAATGTCCTCTAGATTAACCGAACTATCACTTAAGGCCATCGCTTCATACTCTGTCTTCTAATCCTTTAATTTATCTTAATAAATCAATTAAGGAGTTAGAAACAAAATATATAATCAAACAAATGCAAAGTATTATTTGTATTACAAATGACGAATTAAACCATTATAATTAAACATGATAAATATTTAAAATAATTCAAATTTTATTAAGTAAATATATCATAATTTCTGCAGCTTCAGTAGTCATAGGAGATACATCTTTCTTTCTATGTGTAATGTCAAAAAACTAAAGGCGTCCAACTTTTTGACCTAACGACAGTTCTTACATTACAGTAGGAAAAATATTATTTAGTAGAAAGTAATTAATATTTGACACAATTAATAAATTCAAAATGCCTCATCATCGGCCACACAAGCAAAACTTCTCGATCCAGCTGTGTGTGAATTTTTGTTTTTGCCTACTTGTAGTTTCAACACTCACGATCCTACATTATGAAATTATTATTACGTATATAGTAAATACTATAAACCGAAATAATTATAAGAGTTAGGTAGTATGTAATATCTTTCATTTTTTTGAACTCCAAAGTCTAACTTGTTCTTCCCATTGGTATCTCAGAATTCCTAGCGGGACATTTCGCAATTTCTATTCGAGGCTTATATTTTTCTTAAAATAATATTTCTTTAAAGTACTTTTATGGTCTCTTCATTTCTTTCCTAATGCTTTATTCACATAGTTGTCTTAGACTTCTAAAACAAATCTCTCCTACAAATAACACAAGTTTAGAAAGTAAATATAAATTAAAATTAAACCAACGTATTATAAATTATAATAACCTTATTACCTTAATATTATCGAGAGCTTGATTTTTGTTACTATCAATCATATGATGTCATGACTCGTAGTTGATTGGCAACATATTTGCATTTCGTGCTATAATGCCCAAGTATCCTCCCAAAAGTCGAGCTTCTGATCCAATAGGCTGACTATGACTATATTCAAATACTTTGACACGCTCCTAGGATTTAGACTATATAAATCTTTTAATAGCGTATGTCCTCGAGTTCTGCGCCTCTTAGAATTTTAAACTAAAAAATTGTATATGATAATATTAGAATTTGAAACAAAAATAAAAAATAAAAGTGAACATACATGTAAATTAAAGTTAACATTACCTTGATTTTCTACAGTTTTGGCAACTGTATTCGGAATATTCGAAGATCCAATAGCAGTCTATTGATCTTGATCACTATTTGTTTCTTCAGAATTTGGAAGATTTTGAATAATACTTAGATCTTGAAATTTTCTTCTAGGCATATTATCTGCAATACACATAAAATAGTTGAAATATTAGTAACTAATTACAACAATAATAGTAATGAATATATTTAACAAGATCAAGATTTAAATTATAATATTACATATAATTAAAAAACGTAAAATCTTACTACATCATGATTCGTAAATATCTTCATCCACATCCTGATGAACCCATTGAAATTGCGTACTAGTACTAGAGATAGTTTCATTTAAGTTTTGTTCTAGAAAAGGCAAAGTTTTTGATCTTTCGTCCATGTCATCTCTACTCCTATTGCCCATGTCAAACAAATCTCTAGAAATGTTACGGAGTACAACGTACCAACCCTCATCAGTTAGATCTCTCGAGTAAAAAACTTGTTTGACATGAGAAGAAAATACATTCGGTTCGTCCATCAATTATTGCCTAGTGTGAATTAATCGAGAGAAGTTCACCATTGTAAAACCAAATTGATCTTTTTTTATTCCGCGAGCAGAATTAACATAAGCCTAATCACATCGAAATAAAACAACCTTCCATTTTCCATAGTAATCCAACTCAATAATGGCCTTAAGAAGTCCGTAATATTCCATATTTCCCTCAACAGGATTAATGTCCCTAGCACTAGCATAACTTGTAATTGAATAATTAACAACTATTCCACAATTTTGAGTCCTCCTCAATCTTACGCGAGATTTTGCATGAAACCTGAATCCATTAATCAAGAAGGCATTATATATTTTTACTACTCTATTTGGACCTTGGGAAAGTCATTTAACTTCTTCACTGACATCCTTTCCACTCCAAACCTATCGAATTAAAAGTAAATTTATTAATTATAATGTTATAAGAAAACATTATTATTTGTCATTGAAAGCTTCAATTGCATACCGTCTTCCCTAACCATTCTTGAAAAGATTCTGTGAATAACTTATGAATCTCTCGATGTTGTAATCTTTAGGAGTGTGAACGAGATCTCAAGAGTTGTTTATACTCACTATGTTAAAAATTGAATAAATTGGTTAGAAAATAAACAAATGAAAAGGATGAATATTTATCAAATTCTAAAACTTACTTGCGTAATGGTTCAATTGAATCGTGGTGAAAAAAAACACATCGATGTGCTTGTACCCAAGATTTATCATCTAAGTGTGCAATTTCAACTTTCCCGATTGGTTGTCCTTTACTTCGAAATAGATAAGTTTCAACTAAGCTATGATCATTATTGAGCCCAACATTTCTACTTGGTCTATTCAGTCTTGTTTCAACATCTTCTAAATATATAGAGCAGAAAGTCATAAACTCCTCTGCTAAGTAACCTTTAGCAATTGATCTTTTTGGATAACGTTTATTACGACAATAAGAATTCAATTTGCATAGGAACCTAAACACGATATACAACATTATCAAAAGTTGTATCGAAAGGTATATTAATGAATGAATGAAAACTTTGCAAATTAATTAGCACCTCTCTATAGGATACATCCACCGATAGAAAATTGATCCACCAAGTTTGGCTTTATGAGGGAGAAGGATTAACAAGTGCATCATAATAGTGAAGAATGAAGGTGAAAAGATCTTTTCCGAGTTGCATAAAGTTAAGGCGGCTCGATCTTGTACTTTCTCAAGTTCTTCAACATTCAAAACTTTGTCACAAATAACTTTCATTATATTGGATGGCTCAATTATACAAGACATCACCTTTTTTGACATACAACACCGCAAAGCAACTAGCACTAAATCTTGCATCAAGATTTGATAATCATGTGATTTTAGGGAATATAGTCTTCGATCTTTAAGACTCACACATCGAGATATATTTGATGCATACGCATTTGGGACCTTTATATCCTTTAACACTGTGCAGAACAATTCTTTTTCTTTCTTTGACATTGTAAAAATAGAAGGCGGTAACTGACATTTTCCATTCGAAAATAATTGGGGATGAAGATCATGCCGAATTCCCATGTCAACTAGATCAAGTCGAATCTTAAGATTGGTTTTCGATTTTCTATCTACATTGAGAATTGTCTCGATTATGTTCTCACAAACATTCTTTTTAATATGCATGACATCAAGATTATGTCGCAAAATATGATGCTCCCAATAAGGCAAATAAAAAAAATACTTCTTTTTTTCCACAAGTCCTCCTCACTAAGATCATCCTCTTCATCAGATTCATCATCACTCTGCCGGTCAACATCGCCAACATACGCATTGAACAACAAAAACAAATACATTGTTACTAAAAAATACACAAGCAGATAGAGAACCAATACAAAGAAACTAAACAGTAGCAAAATAACACAAGCAGGCAAAGAACCAATGTGTAACAAAAACAAATACAAGTGAGGTTGTCCCTCCTTCACTGTTACTAAATAATACACTTATCAAATATGTAAGCTTCACAGTATATTAAAAGATTCCATTATATAACTTGCATGATTCTTTGTTCCATTTCTCCAATGCAAATTTGCATGCAACTTTAGTACAAGCTAGGTTTCATTTTCAAATTACAAAAGAAAGTGTTAGTTTATGAGCATATAGGCAAAGCCAATACAAAGAAGCTAAACACTAGTGAAAGAACACAAGCAAGCCTAGAACCAATGTGCAGTAAGAACAAATTGAAGTTAAAGTGTCCCTCTTTCAATGTTATTAATTAAAAAGAAAGTCTGAAGATGTAAGCTTCGCTATCCATTAAATGATATTTCTCATTATATAACTTGCATGATTCTTTGTTCTATTCTCCAGAGCAAATTTACATGCAGCTTTGGTACAAGTTAGGTTTCATGTTCAAGCAACATTTCACCATGAGAAAAATGTAATTACACTAGATTCCAGCTAATACAAAGAAAGAAGCTAAACTGTAGTAAAAGAACACAAGCAGGCCTAGAACCAATATGCAGTAAGAACAAATCGAACTCTTTCACTGTTACTAATGAATAAAAAACTCATTGAAGATATAAGCTTCACAATCTATTAAATGATTCCCATTATATAACTTGCATGATTTTATTAGGATTCAGATTTTTGTAACAAATATTCAATGTTCAAAACCAAACTATATGTTATATTAAAAACAAAATAATTGGATGAGTTCTAATTTTAAATCAATGAACATGAGAAGTTTCTTCTTATATTCTCCCAACCATAAAAAGAAAGAAAGGAAATGGAAAGGGATTAATGATCATTCCTGAATCTAAGTGAACAAGAATTTACAATTCTAGAAGTCTTGAACTTCAAGCAAAATACAACAACAATTTCCTTTGGTCCTTACTAGTAGAAAAGGGAACTTTCCTTTCTACACAATCCTAACCATGACCTGGGAAAAAGGGCTAAGAAACAAGATACAGAATGGTTGCCTTTTTATATAGGCCTTGAGTCGACACTGCTATTATATTAAACTATTCAGTAATGAAACTGCAAATTCCAAAAACCATAACAAGAATAGTAATAACAAGAGAGAAAAATTCAGAAGAAGAAATTTTAAAATTCATAAGTTTAAAACAAGTTTGCTATGAGCCTACAATAATACATATAGAATGCTTGAATAGGGTGAATATGCACTTTCTATGCATGTGAAATGCATTAGATAGTACAGAATGAAATGGAAAATTGAGAAATAGCGAAATTGTAGTCAACATAATCTAAAAGGAGGATGTTTGTTAATAGGTCAAAAGCAAGACATAATACGAACCAAATCCAAGGATCTGTTGTTGTAAATAAGAGAAAATGATTGATGTTCTTTATCAGGCTGAGGGCTATGCTGGAACACTGCCTACAAAACCTTGCAGAAAAGCTTTTGTGACTTTTGCCTCTTATTGAGACTGCTTTAGTTTTTTTTCTTTTCACCTTTTTGTTCTATAGACTAGTCTAAACAAATGAATTTCAAGAACATAAGTCACGTGTCTCAGATTAAAATAATGAAAAATATATATAGAAAAATAGGATCTGTTAGATTTTAGGAGCTCTTAAACTTATTCTATATCCACTAAAAGTGAGCACATAAAAGTTCAGCACAAGGCATTAAAAGATATTCTTCATGCAAAATGTGTAATTGGTTAGATGCTCCAAAAGACTCTGTTAGCCCTATTTTTTCAAGTATTTTAATATAACAAAAAGTACATTAAAAATCCCTACTTAAATTTCCAAAAATTGTTTATAAGTCCTTAAAATTATTTTTCAAAGTGTTGGACAAAACAAACTTTTAAAAAGCCTTGAAATAACTTAGTTTTTGACAAATTTTTTAAGTTTGGAAGACTTCTGCCAATACTTAGTGGAAAAGTAACGATAGAACACAAGGTAGAAAACCCTTGTAATGCTTCAAACTTTTATCGATAGAACAAGACAAACTACTGATACATCTCTTGGGTCTACCGATACAACCAAAATGTCTATCAGTAGAACAAACTCTAGAGAGCAAAAAAGTTATGATCTAGGACTTCTACCAATACAACCAAGAATTCTATCAATAGAACAAACTCTAGAGAGCAAAGAAGTTGTGACATGAGACTTCTACTGATACCTAGAAGACTTCTATCGAAACAAGTTAAGTCAGTAGCCAAAGTTCAGCATCCCCTGCACTTTTACAGATACTCTAATGGGTTTTATCGATACCAAATGAAACCCTCAGAGTTCTACAGATACAAAGGGGGACCTACCGATACAACGACTCCAACGGTCACATTTTGCAAAGGCTTCTACCGATACAAGTCTTCTTCTACCGAAAAAAAAAAGATGATGTCTGCATTAAATGCTAGTTTTAATGACTACAACGTCTCTATTTTATTTTTAACGGCTACAAACGTCCACAAGGTTGTTAGAGAACTTACATACAAGGTCGAAGCTCCCCATTGAAGTCAACAAAGACAGGAAAAAAGTGCTTAACTTTAAAGAACTCATTTTCGATCTTTTATCAATCTTCTAGCAAACTTTTCTTGTACACACTTGTGGGTTAAGTTTTCAATCATTCTTTCAAGTGTTGTAACTTTGTATGAGAGTGCTTAATTGTTGATCATTTACCTTTTACAGGTATATTCTCATTCATTCTTATTTTCTCTTATTTTGTGAGGTGTTACTCAAGGTTTTGGGTAGAAAACCTTAAGGGGTAGTTATTCTATCTTACCTTTGAAAAGATAAAGATTTGTAAGGTTAAACATTGCCCTTAAAGGTTCAAATCTAGTGGATTTGGGAAATCCTTAGTTGAGGAAAACTAAGGTAATAGACGTAGACAATTGAGGTCGAACCACTATAAATTCTTGAGTCTATTACATTTCTCAAATTTACCAAAAACTTTTTAAAACACCTATTCACCCCTTTTTGGTGTATTTCGTTCTTAATAATTGGTATCAAAACTAAAACTCTAAAGATGGTCTTACAACCTAGAGAAAATATTCGAAAGTTATCCAAGATGGAGATCACAAATCAAGAGATGTGCTTCATGACATCGGAGTAAAATTACATCTGGTGGGAAAAAGGCATTCTACCGTGAGTCCTTTTCTATTTGACGGCACTAACTACTTTTATTGGAGAATAAGAATGAAGTTATTCATCCAAGCCAACGACTATGAAGTTTGGAGAATAATCACAAATGGGCCATCCATTCCAATGAAGAGGGGTCGAAGGTGTTGTTATTCCAAAAGAAAAGGATGAATGGGATGATCATGATATCAAGTTGGTGCAATTGAATGCAAAGGCCATGCACACTCTATTTTGTGCTCTTAGTTCAAATGAGTACAATAAAGTCTTCTTGTGCAACAATGCCAAAGAAATATGAGACAAACTTGAGGTCACCCATGAAAGAGCAAGTAGAGTCAAGGAATTAAAGATAAGTCTTCTCACCCTTGATTATGAATTATTTAAGGTAAAACTAGATGAAGGAATCAAAGAGATGTCCGACAGCTTCACCAACATTATCAATGGTCTTAAAGCTTTTGGGAAGATCTATCCCAACAAAGACATGGTGAAGAAGATGTTGAATAGTCTTCCAACATCTTAAGAGCCAAAAGTGGCGGTAATAGAAGAGTCAAAGGATCTCAATGTACTCTCCCTTGACGAGCTCATTGGTTCCTTGTTGACATACAAGATGAAGATCAACCACCATACAAAAGTAACTAATGAAGTGCCAAAATGGCATTTTTGGGTTTGCATTCTTAAGATATAGGTAGAATCAAACATCTACCGATATTTGGACACTTCTATCAGTAGAAGTGTACAAGTATCGGTAGTTTTGGGCATTTATATACCCCAAGAACGGCTTTTTGACAGAAAACCTAACTTTAAAACACCTTTTTTATCATCTTTTTCCCCAAACCACCATCCTCATTTTCAGTCCCCACTTCCCAACCCCATCTTCCACCATTTTCACTTATTTTTTTCTCTAAATCTTGTCTCCCACGTGCTTCCATTTCATTCTCAAGAAGGATTTTTCTAAAAAAGGATCACATTTTCCCTATTTCCCACATTTATTTTAAGGTAAAACCTAACTTTTTCTTTTATTTTATTTTCAAATTTATAAATAATGTTAGTTTTAGGAGAACTTAGATTAATAATTTTATATACATATTTTTTAAAATTGTATATTTTATACATATCTTTTATACATATATATTGTTTTATATATATATAATGTTATTTCCACTTTTTTTTTATACATATATACTATTTTATATTTACATATATATATATATACTGTTATACAATTCTTTTTATATAAACCATTTATATATATGTTTCCGACTTATTTTTTCATAACATCACTTACTCCTATTTCAAAATTTCATATATATATACATATATATATATATATATATATATATATATATATATATATATATATATATATATATATATATATATATATATATACTGTTATACAATTCTTTTTATATAAACCATTTATATATATGTTTCTGACTTATTTTTTCATAACATCACTTACTCCTATTTCAAAATTTCATCTGCTACTATTAGGGATATAAATTATTCGTATTTTTTTTTCTGCAGGTTCATTTTTATCCGACCCATTAACCTTTAGTTTAACCCTTCATTAGATAGAATGCCTCCCCGTACATCCCGTAAGTTTCCAGCCACTAAAAACACTAGAGGTGAATCCTCTTCTGATCCCTTAGAACATCCTTCGATACTTGAATGTTTCAAAGATAGTAATGCTCTCGAAAAATTCAACACCTATTTTGCAACCCATCCAATTCAAATATCTCTTTCTATTGATCTCAACTTCTAAGCCAATACCCTTAAATTCAAATACCTCGATCAACTCCACGATTGAGGTTGGCTCGATTGTCTCCAACTTAGGGGTCTCTGCTACGACAACCTTGTTCGGACATTTTACTCTAATGCTAAACTTAAAAATGACCCGAACACTCACTTAGTTACCTCTATCACCTCATTAGTTATGGGCCAAGAGATTACTATCTCGATCGACACCCTCTCTACGTATCTTTCTATCACCAATGAGGGTGATGATCGTCATACCAACCCATATGACCACTCCTTAGTTAGACCAAATGACTATGTAGGCAACAACATGGACCTTCACGAACGTATCCTACTCCTTTTTCACATGGATCGTTACCCCAACCAACAAACATTCTGATTTCTGTCACACCAATTATTGGATGTGACATTGCTTTAGAACCGACAATCCCCTAAACTTAGCTTCCAATTTTTTTATAAATCTAATTGAGATCGTTAGATTACCGGTGTCTAGCAACAAAACCTTACGTTACAGTACTTTTCTCTCTCATATCTTTCGTACCCTTTGCATCAACCTAAGTGTAGACCTCGGTCGTGCCATTAATTCTTTCATCGACATCTCGACCGCACATAGCTGTAATTGGAAGCTTGATGATGAAGGGAATTGGGTTCGAAAGTTTGATCGCCAATCCTCAGTAGCTCAAGGATCAACGGTTCCATTGGTAACCCCACCATCTTCTGATGCTCCTCCGTCTTCACATGAGGAACATTCATCTCTCCTCCCTCCGTCGTCTCCGCGCACTTTACGCCTACTAGAGGCGATCAATGGACTATCATTACAAGTCAATGAACAATTTAATACATTGACTACCCACATCGATTGTCGCTACAATCAACTCGACGAGCGTTTAAATGAGTTAGCCTCTAGATTTCCTCCATCGGAAGATTAGGAAATCATGTTTTTGGTTTGAGTTATACATGCTTTTTGGTTGGATTATATTTTGAATTGTTTGGTTATTTGTCTTAGGATATTTATTTTTTTATTGCTTAGTTGCTTTGGGATGTTTTTACTTTGATTATGCTTGAATGTTTTTGGTTCAAAAGTACTACCATTTTAGCTCATATTATCTAATTGTTTATGCATAACTCTTCTTCACTTGTTCTTTTTATTATTATTTTGGTTCAAGTATTGTGCATTACTTTCCCTAGTTTTTTTTAGGGCTTCTATTCTTTTTGATATTACAAAAAGGGGGAGATAAATGTAAAATGTGCTTAAATTAATTTCCAACTTAACTTTTAAAGAAAAATTCTTTAAGTTAGAAATTTAAATGAAATAACATCTAAATTTTTTTATGAGAGCTTATTTTGAAAAAAAATGTTTAAGATAAGGGGAGTTAGCATTTTTTTTCAAAATGTTTTGTTATATAAAAAAGGGAGAGATTGCTAACCTTAGTTTTTCAAGTATTTTGATATAACGAAAAGTACATTAAAAATCCATACTTAAATTTGTAAAAATTGTTTATAAGTCCTTAAAATTATTTTCAAAATGTTGGACAAAACAAAATTTTAAAAAGCCTTAAAATAACTTAGTTTTTGATAAATTTTTGAAGTTTGGAAGACTTCTACCGATACTTTGTGGAAAAGTATTAGTAGAACACAAGGTAGAAAAACCTTTGTAATGCTTCAGACTTCTACCGATAGAAGAGGACAAACTACGGATACAACCAAGACTTCTATCGGTAGAACAAACTCCAAAGAGCAAATAAGTTGTGGCCTGGGACTTCTACCGATACAACCAAGACTTCTATTGGTAGAACAAACTCTAGAGAGCAAAGAAGTTGTGGCCTGGGACTTCTATCGATACTTGGAAGGCTTCTAGCGAAACAAGTCAAGTCAGTAGCCAAAGTTCAGCATCCCCTGCACTTCTACCGATACTCTGAGAGGTTCTATCGATACCAAATGAAACCCTCAGAGTTCTACCGATACAAGGTGGGACTTATCGATACAACGACTCCAACGGTCACATTTTGCAAAGGCTTCTACCGATACAAGTCTTCTTCTACCGAAAAAAGAAGATGATGTCTGCATTAAATGCTAGTTTTAATGACTACAACGTCTCTATTTTATTTCTAACGGCTACAAACGTCCACAAGGTTGTTAGAGAACTTAACTACAAGGTCAAAGCTCCCCATTGAAGTCAACAAAGACAGGAAAAAAGTGCTTAACTTTAAAGAACTCATTTTCGATCTTTTATCAATCTTCTAGCAAACTTTTCTTGTACACACTTGTGGGTTAAGTTTTCAATCATTCTTTCAAGTGTTGTAACTTTGTATGAGAGTGCTTAATTGTTGATCATTTTCCTTTTGCAGGTATATTCTCATTCATTTTTATTTTCTCTTATTTTGTGAGGTGTTACTCAATGTTTTGGGTAGAAAACCTTAAGGGGTAGTGATTTTATCTTACATTTAAAAAGATAGAAATTTGTAAGGTTAAACATTACCCTTAAAAGTTCAAATATAGTGGAGTTGGGAAACCTTAGTTGATGAAAGCTAAAGTAGTGGACGTAAGCAATTGAGGTCGATCCACTATAAATTCTTGAGTCTATTGCATTTCTTAAATTTACCAAAAACTTTTTAAAACACCAATTCACCTCCCTCTTGGTATATTTCGATCTTAACAGAGTCAGTAGCTTCAATTGTCTTTTTTTTCCATAAATTTTGATGATATTTTAGGAATATATTAAAACTCTTTTTGTTTAGTATGTGACTATATATTAAATACTGTTATAATTAGGTAAAGTATGAGCCAAAATTGAGCACCTAAAAGTTACTGTTCACTGCGCAAGGCATTGACGGATATAGACTTATAGTACGCTGTCCTGATACAATCCTTGAAACTTGACTTAGTTTGAGTTGTTTCTCTGCTCTGTCAAAAAACCAAATCAGCGATTTCTCATCCTGTCATGTAAAAATGATCTTAAATCAATATAATCACCTTAACTGAACAATTTGTAATTCTGTGCCCAAGGTTCCTTGGATTTGCACAGCTCGTTCAGTTCACATAGCAATATTTAATTTAACAAAGACATAGAGATATAAAACCTCACAGACAGACAAATAAAATTGCTATCCACTACTGTTCTACGTGTTAGTTTTACAACCTCCTAACAATCCAACTTAACTCGTATATTTAAAATTTGTTATATCTATTAGTTCTTTTGTTCCAATTACTCCTAGTAGTGTCCAGTTTCACATTATATAGAGCAAAAGCTCCTAAGTATAGAGCAACTGAATTGCACACAATGGCATAAAGTTAGATTCTCTGCCAACCTTTGAACTTAACAAAATTTTAATCCATTGTCAGTTCTTTACGTAATCCTCAAACTTCTCATGATACAAACTGAAATAGAATAAATGAGATTAATAAAGACGTTAAAGTCACAAGCATATCATGAAGAAATATTTTACGTTTGTATTCACATGAATTCAAAGACTCAATAAGCCAGTTCAAATTTACATGCAGCTTTAGTACAGCACTATAAATAATTTTTCTACCCAAAAAATAAAATAAAAAACCCAACATTTTTCCTCAAAACAGAAAATTCATTGAAACCCATCATTTCTGCAATCTTAGATTCAAAAACCCAAAAAGCTAAAATAAACACTAAAGAAAAAAGTACAAGTTAATGAAATCATAGCAAAGTTTGACTAAAGCTTAAATCTTTCTCACCTCTCTTTCATGCAAGTAGCAGACGTCGGTGCAGATGGCGTTGGATTTGTCGCGGGAATCTAAGCCGCCCCACTCGATGCAGATGACGTTGGCGTTGGTGCAAGCAAGGTAAGGAAGAAGGGTTTTGTTTAGGAATTCGGCGGAGAGAATCAGCCAAAGATAGAGACAGGAGAAAGGGAATTGAAATTTAGAGTTTAGGGATTAGAAACGGGAGATAGAGGAGAAAGGATTAAAATTTTGGGGTTTAATTTAGGGGAGAAAAAACGGTGTTTGTTTCAATAAAAATTAAAGAGTATTAACGGTGTTTATGGGAAAACGTCGCTATTGCTTGATCTTTAGCGACGTTTTATGGATAAACGCTGTTATTGTTTTACCTCTAATTTTTTAAAAAAATTTTATTAATCTCTTTAAAATTTTTAAAAATTTTATAATGTGGTTTATCATCTATTGATGCATATATCTTCTATGTTGATGGTAAACCTCATATATGAATACTTCCTTCTAAATGTTTCTTGGGTGCTTATATCAACTAATATATTTCGATAATTTTATTTTATAAAATAAAGTTAAAAAAATATAATATCATAAGTCTAAGTACTTTTAAAAGGGAATATTTTTTTCACATTCATGAAGAAAATTTTATAAAATAGTTAGATATAAAATGAAAAATAAGTAATATAAATTTAAACATGTAATTAGATAGATGAGTAATAACTCTTGGACCTCTTCAAAATAAGCGTAAAGTTTTTCTTCACTGTATCACAAACAAATCATGTGAGTGAACTAATATGATTAATTTACAGCTAACCAATGATTAAAACATGTGAAAACAATAATACTTCTACCTAACGTAATCAGATTTAGTTAGTTAATTTAATTAGATTAACTTAGGTTGTTTAACTTTGGTATAATGATAAATTGAGTCTTTAAAGCTTACATATCTTGTTTTTTATCATTATGTTTTTTAACTTAATTCATGCTTATAATAGTTTATTGACATAATATCAAATTTAGCCCTTAGCATTTATATCTTTTATTAATTTGAACATTATTTTTTTTAGATAAATTGGCCAGTAACCTTTTGGAAAGAGTGAAAACATTTTTTAACGAAAATACTGACTAAAACATTATTTTTTAGCGATGTTGGCATGACAATGCGTGACAGTCCAAATATACTTCATGTTGACATGATACTATTTGTCTTATACGTCACTTCAATAAATAATTTAAAAATTATAAAAATAGTCAAAAAAAATAAAAATTCAAAATTCAAAAAATATTATAAATAGTTTGAAAAAAATTAGCATGGAGCACGTGCGTATGTTATGTGTGTTGTAATATTTAAAATTTTAATATTTTCGTCAGTATTTCTATTAAAATAACAATTTGACTCTTTTTTTAAAGGTTAATGGTCAAATTAAACATTAAAGGTTGAATGCTAAACTTAACTCAAAAAAATTAAGACTAAATTGACAAAAAAATATATAAATATTAAAGGATTCTATGAAATTGTGATTCCACGTCATCATTTCCCTTTTCAATAAGAAAATAACAAATCATATTTTTCTTCTTAATTTTCAGTTTTTTACACTTGGAAAAATTCAAATTCAATTAAAAATACTAAAAATGAAAAGAAAAAAAAATCTGATTTGTCATTCCTCTATTGGAAAGAGGATGTTGTTCATCCTAGAGGTCCCGGGTTCAAGATCTGTGTGTGTAATGTGTGTGTGCATTGTCAAAGGGATAAGAAAGTATGAACAGATATTACCATGTAATCACACCAGTATAAATCAAAAAATAAAAAATATTGATTTGATGAAAGTTAATTGTTAATATTATTAGTTAATTTAATTTAAGATATATTAATGTAAATAAATTCGTGGTGTTTATGGGAATCACGCCGCTATTGCTTAACCTTTAGCGACATTTTTCCCATAAACGCTGCTAATGCTTTTACATTTTGTGACGTTTATGACTAAACGCCGCTAATGCTCTTACTTTTTGCGGCGTTTCTCCCATAAACGTCACTATTGTTTTACCTTTTGCGGCGTTTCTCCTATAAACGTTGCTATTACTTTACCTTTTGCGGCGTTTATGAAAAAACGCCACAATTGCTTTACTTTTTGCGGCGTTTTCGTTCCAAACACCGCTAAAAACCTGTTTTGCTGTAGTGATTCCTAGTCACGATTACAAAGTATGCTAAAAAAAAAATAAACTATATTTTCCTTGTAAATTCACTTATTTCATTGGTTAAATTAGTCATATATATCGTTGTTTTTAATTGGTCAAATAGACTGTTTTTTTAATATTTAGCTAATAGGTCAACTTTGAAAGGAGATTACGAAAAGCACGACCAGTTTGACACTTTCTACATAATTGGTAGAAAAGCTCGTCCAACTGAATTCTAATTATATGTGTGAATATGGTTCATCACACATGTACACAAATATTCGTAAAAAAATGAAAAAAAGACATGAACTACTCAAATGAAAAAATTGCTTAATTCCTCAACACATGTTTTTCAAACTTTTTCAAGAACAAAGGGTACCAACTGAAACTTGAAGCTGGATCCTTGACCTTTCATGGTGCTGAAATGATCAATTTATGGTTTGATTTAAGTAAGGATCGAAGCTAACTTCATTAGTTTGTAAACCCTATTAATTCCCTATAGATGACACATATTTAACTTTCCCACCACCACCCAAATGCATCCAAATGGTTAAGGGATTCTCCTGTACTTCTCCACTTGAAAATGCTTATTTAAATAGTATTATTATATTACCGACGGCTATAGTGCAAGCTTTGAACTCTTTTGGTCGACAAATTATAGTGAAAAACACATCTGTCCTATGGTTTTTGTTGTAACTCCATTGTTTAATGGTAGTTGCAAGCTTTCAAATATCAACTAAATAGGTAGTGGAATGATTACTTGACTGCTAAAGTTGAAGATGAGTAGTTTAAGAAAATTAAAATTGATTGTTGAGGCAAGTTGAGTTGAGTTGAGTGGCACTCAATAGTACCCGTTGTAAACTGTCATTGAGACAGTTAAGTTATTTGTTATATTGGAATTGGTAATTTAATCAAGTAAAATCTTTGAACTAGTGAATCTGCTGTTTGGAATATAATGTGTTCCACCTAAGAAAATAAATCTATGGCTATTGAAGATTGGATTGGATTCGAGTGAATCAATTCAACCCTTACTTTAGAGATTTGATCAAGATTATGTTGTTGATTTTAGAGATCATATCTTCGACAAATTATACTTTGAATGTTTATATTGTTATTGTTATTTTCAAGGAGTTGTTTTGTATTTACGTAGATTCTATGTTAGCAAACTGAAATTGATATATGATTTGAGATTTGTCTAGATTATGTATGAGAGCATATTGAGAGTACTTGAATCTATTCTATTGATGAACTGATCTATTCTATTGATGAACTGTTTTGTGTGTAATTGCAAACTGATTTGTAAACATTGAGTGTTTGCTGCCTAAGTTCTTAGGGAGAGAATTTGGAAATAAGTGTTCGAATCTTTAGATACAAAGGTGAGATCTTTATACTTGGGAAGTGATAGCGTGTGATTTACTTGTTGTATTGTGAATTAAATATAGTGAAATTATTCACTAAGCTAGGCTCCACAAATATAGAGAAATCAAATTGCATAAATAAATCTTTAGTGTTCTTTATTTTTGTTTGCATAATTTTTCGTAGTATTAAGCATTAGTGACCACTGCAGTTAAATACTTTCATTAACTGTTTTCATATTTTGTAAACAACAACCGTAGGCAACAACAATGTTGATAACAATAAAAGTGGCCCTGCTCTAACACAGCCACCAATCTGAAACTGTTAGTATCTCAGAATATTGTATGTTCTTCAAGCATGTATGTATATATACTAATATTCTACAGTACAATAGTTGTGAAAGCACTATATAGAGATGAAATAAGAAAACTAGGGGTTGAATTAAGCTTCCCACTAATGGCAAGAGAAGGAAAAGTAAGATCACCATATCATAATGGATGGTTCATAGGACAAGCCGAAATTTGACCAAATGTCAATGTCATAAGTTGATATTGATATGAATCTTGCTTTTGCATTTTTGCAGGTTTCTAAATGCACAAAGACTTGACCCTATGGAGTGGGAGCTTATTTTTTTTATTAAACTCAAGCCATTAAAAAAATTGAAGGCATGTCAATAAACAATGAGATCCCTCCACTATATGAACAAAAGCTTACATAGATTGATGTACTAGGGTGACTTAAACCAATTAGACAGTACACTTTTAAAGACAACTGTCTATTGCTTAATTATATTAATGTAATAATACTCCACTATAGTTTGACAGTGGAGAGCCTGCTGCAAATTGGTCTTCAGTAACTATTTGTCTTGGTCGATGAAGTCAAAAACCAAGCAAATGATGAGCACCAATTCAAAGTTAAAACCCCTCCACTTAGAGAAGAATAATTGATTGTATATTAAGAATCTTGGAAAAGGGCTTAATTTTTTATTCTTAATGGTTAATTCCTGAATCTGAGGAAGTCCCCATCCTCTGGCAACCCTTGAGAGACTGCTAGCAACCTTTTAGCCCTTTGCAAAGCCAGAACAAGGAAACTATATTCATTTGATTCTCTGTCATGACATTCTAGGCTGTAAAATGCAACTGCAGTAATTGCTGGGAATAATTAAATCAGATGGAGCAGAAGGAATCTTCCATGTATATATTCTTTTGATTCCTAATAATAACTGTTATGTGTACTGGTGGGATATACTTCATTTACATTACTACGTATAGTATGCACTGAAGACTAAATGTTCAAAAATATGGTCATATTTTTATAAAATGACACAATTTACACTAAATATAACAGCCAGATCCTTCGTTTTAATTTTATAGCTTGTTGGTTAAGATGAAGATACTAAAACTTTAAGTGTTTAAGTTTGAGTCTTATCATGTGCAATTAAGATGTGTAAAATTTTATTCCGTTGTAAGTATATGTCAGATATGATCAAATTAATTTGTCATTTCATATATTAAGATTCATTAAAATTAAGCCATCAATAAGTAATTAAGATCAGTCTCATGGTGGTGGTCTTCTTCATTCCTATAACCAAGACGTAATTAAATATTTTCTGTAAGTTTACTTTCTGCCATTATGTATATATACTTTCTAATTCATGGAACTGCAAATTATTAGAGATAAAAGAAAATTGGAAGGTGAACTTCTATCACTCGAAGAGAGACAACAAGGCAGTATTAAGAAAAGAAAACCCTTGAATTTCATTGGCTAATTGACTTGACTAATTTTTTTTCAAGATTTGAGCAAAATCTGATTAGATTCAAAAACTCGATAAAAAATTTTAAATTTTGAATTAAATTGTTCGAGTTATTCGAGTTAATCGAGTTGTTCGAATCAACTTGAATAAAAATCAAAATTTTCAGTTTAACTCGAATATGAATTACACAATTCGAGTTATCCGAAAATGTGAATAATAAAAGACAAAATCATTATTTTGTTTATGTAGTTAAATAATCTTATAGTTCGTCTACTAGTTAAATAATCGACCCGTGTAAATGAAACATTGAGTATAAATAATAGGATTCGTTAATTCTACTCGATTCGAAAAAAAATTCAAACTAAGTTCGATTACTAAAATAGGAATCATCAACTCAACTAACTCGAATTTTTTTTACTCAACTCGATCAAATACTCACCCTTATAATCTACAACATAAAAAGTACAAATGCTTTATTTTTCCAACTTACAAACAACACCTAAACCCAAGGTACCTTAAACTGATGAGATTGAAATCAAACACATGTCAAATAGAGAAACGTCCTAATTAACCAGGATGAAAGGTTTCAAGGATATCAAAGTTACTGCTACCATGCATGATAAAATACCATCATTTTGGAATGCACTAGTAAAATGGGTGATCAAGCACTTTGTAAGAAACTCTTTTCCTGTGAAGGTGAAGGTGGGGACTGTGTCCTGGCAACAGCTGCTTTGTTGACGTAAGTCCCTACTTCCTTGTGGTCCAAAATCAAATGTCTTCCTAGAATGCACGGAATATGTAAGAAGAAAACAAGAAAAATGAGAACAAGAAAGGAGACTTTTTTGTTTTGTGCCATAATATTTGAATATATGCGAATATATATATGATTAGAGGGGGGAAAGGGAGGGAAGATAGACCTAAGCAAAATGATGATTGAGAAAGAGGGTCTCAAATCATGTCATGAAGCTGTTGTCGAAGAAGGAAAAGAAGATCACTTGATCAGCAAGTAAAAGAAACATAAGATGGAAGACGAAAGTTGTCATGAAATTTGAAACCTAAGTTTCATTGATAAAGAAGGAAAACAATATTACTTGATCGGCAAGAAAAAGAAACGGAAGATGGAAGACCAAAGTTGCCATAAAAATGAAACCCTAAGTTCTGTTGGTGAAGGAGGAAAACAAGATTACTTGGTCGGCAAGCAAATGAAATAAAAAGACAAGCGGTGATGGAAAGAAGAAGTAGAAGACAAATAACATTAATAATCAGATAAATAGATAAGATGTGCCATAACTCAGAAGGTATTGCCCAAGTTTGTAGCTCGTCTAGTCATGGAGAAGGAGAACAAAATGATGATTGAGAAATAAGGTCTCAAATCCTATCATGAAGTTGTTGTGGAAGAAGGAAAAGAAGATTACTTGATCGACAAGCATAAGAAATAGAAGATGGAAGATGAAAGTTGCCATGAAATTGGAACCCTAAGTTTTTTTAGTGAAGGAGGAAAACAAGATTACTTGGTCAACAAGCAAAAGAAACAAAAGATGAGCGACGATAGAAAAAAAGAAGTAGAAGACAAAAAACATTAATAATCAGAGAAAGAGAAAAGATGTGCCATAACTTAGATGGAATTGCCCAAGTTTGTAACTCGTCTAGTCATGGTGAAGGAGAACAAAATGATAATTAACAAAAAGGGTCCTAAATCTTGTAATGAAGTTGTTATCAAAGAAAGAAAACAATATTACTTGATTGGCAAGTAAAAGAAATAGAAGATGAAAGACGAAAGTTGCCATGAAATTGGAACCCTAAGTTTCGTTAGTGAAGGAGGAAAACAAAATTACTTGGTCAACAAGCGAAAGAAACAAAAAGGCAAGCGACGATAGAAAGAAGAAGCAAAAGACAAACAACATTAATAATTAGAGAAAGAGACAATATGTGCCATAACTTATATGGTATTACCCAAGTTTGTAGCTCGTCTAGTCATGGAGAAGGAGAACAAAATGATGATTGAAAAAGAAGGTCTCAAATCCTATCATGAAGCTGTTGTTAAAGAAGGAAAAGAAGATTACTTTATCAACAAGCAAAAGAAACAGAATATGGAAGATCAAAGTTGCCATGAAATTGGAAACTTAAGTTTCGTTGGTGAAAAAGGAAAACAAGATTACTTGATCGGCAAGCAAAAGAAATGAAAGATGGAAGACGAAAGTTGCTATGAAATTAGAACCCTAAGTTCCATTGATGAAGGAGAAAAACAAGATTACTTGGTCAGCATGAAAAAGAAACAAAAAGGCAAGCAACGATAGAAAGAAGAAGTAGAAGACAAACAACATTAATAATCAGATAAAGAGACAAGATGTGTCATAACTCAGATGGTACTGCCCAAGTTTGTAGCTCGTCTAGTCATAGAGAAGGAGAACAAAATGATGATAGAGAAAGAGGGTCTCAAATCCTATCATGAAGTTGTTGTTGAAGAAGGAAAAGAAGATTACTTGATCGACAAGCAAAAGAAATAGAACATGGAAGACGAAAGTTGCCATGAAATTGGAACCCTAAGTTTCATTGGTGAATAAGGAAAACAAGATTACTTGATCGGCAAGAAAAAAAATGGAAGATGGAAGACGAAAGTTACCATGAAATTGGAACCCTAAGTTCCGTTGGTGTAGAAGGAAAACAAGATTACTTGGTCGACAAGCAAAAGAAATAAAAAGATTAGCAAAAATAAAAAACAAGAAACTAAAGACAAAGAAAATTAATAATCAGAGAAAAATAAAAGATGTGCCATAACTCAGATGGTATTGTCCAAGTTTGTAGCTCGTCTAGTCATGGAGAATGAGAACAAAATGATGATTAAGAAAAAGGGTCTCAAATCCTGTTATGAAACTGTTGTCGAAGAAGGAAAAGAAGATTACTTGATCAACAAGTAAAAGAAACAGAAGATGGAAGATCAAAGTTACCATGAAATTGGAAACATAAGGTTCGTTGGTGAATAAGGAAAACAAGATTACTTGATCGATAAGCAAAAGAAACGGAAGATAAAAGACGAAAGTTGCCATGAAATTGGAACCCTAAGTTTCGTTGGTGAATAAGGAAAACAAGATTACTTGGTTGACAAGCAAAAGAAACAAAAAGACAAGCGGTGATAGAAAGAAGAAGCGAAAGACAAACAAAATTAATAATCATAGAAAGAGAAAAGATGTGCCATAACTCAAATAGTATTGCCCAAGTTTGTAGCTCGTATAATCATGGAGAAGGAGAACAAAATGATGATTGAGAAAGAGGGTCTCAAATCCTTTCATGAAGGTGTTGTCGAAGAAGGAAAAGAAGATTACTTGATCGACAAGCAAAAGAAACAAAAGATGGAAGACCAAAGTTGCCATGAAATTGGAACCCTAAGTTCGCTGGTAAAGAAGGAAAACAAGATTACTTGATCGACAAGAAAAAGAAACGGAAGATGGAAGATGAAAGTTGCCATGAAATTGGAACCCTAGGTTCCGTTGGTGTAGAAGGAAAACAAGATTACTTGGTCGACAAGCAAAAGAAACAAAAAGATGAACAACAATAGATACAAGAAACAGAAGACAAAGAAAATTAATAATTAGAGAAAAATAAAAGATGTGCCATAACTCAGATGGTATTGTCCAAGTTCGTAGCTCATCTAGTCATGGAGAAGGAGAACAAAATGATGATTGAGAAAGAGGGTCTCAAATCTTGTCATGAAGCTATTGTGGAAGAAGGAAAAAAAGATTACTAGATCGGCAGGCAAAAGATATAGAAGATTGAAGACGAAAGTTGCCATGAAATTGGAACCCTAAGTTTCGTTGGTAAAGAAGGAAAACAATATTACTTGATCAGCAAGCAAAAGAAACAGAAGATGGAAGATGAAAGTTGCCATGAAATTGGAACCTTAAGCTCCGTTGGTAGAGGAAAACAAGATATTTGATCGGCAAGTAAAAGAAATAAAAAGACAAGCAGTAATAGAAAGAAGAAGAAGAAGACAGACAACATTCAGAGAAAGAGACAAGATGTGCCATAATTTAGATGGTATTGCCCAAGTTTATAGCTTGTCTAATCATGAAAAAGGAGAACAAAATGATGATTGAGAAATAAGGTCTCAAATCCTATTATGAAGCTTACTTGAAGTATGGAAAACGAGGAAAGAAGAAATTTTGTTAGGAACTTTGCCTATAGATACCTCTTCTTCCCCCAAACTTTCCCTATATATGCCTTCAAACTTGGATTTGTTTACAGAGTCTTTTGCCACCAAAAATTTTGCCATTCATCTGCTTTACTGCAATTTGTCTCCCTCCACGACAAAAATCACACAAAACCAAATTTTAACCCAGTCATGGTCTTCTTGTTCGGAATAAAAAAATCAATTACCTTCGCAAATGCTTGGAAAAGATTCCTAAGATCTCTTCGCTTCCAACTCAGTGAAATATTAGAAACAAAAATTGTATGGAATTGATTCGTAGAAGCGCCATCCTTCCGATTACTAAGAGATGCCACCATTCTTGACTCCCTCTCCACCCTCCCCTCCTTAGAAACTCCATTGCTTTGCTATAATATAATAGTTGTTGGACCTTTATTTCATAGTAAATAGATCTAACTTTAATCAATACCCTAAACATTATTTCTCTTTTATCTTTTCAAATTTGTTATATACTTGTAAATAATTTGGAAGTTGTCATGAGCCATAGTTGGCTTTAGGCATTCATGTGCAGTCACTTTCGAGCACTATTTCATCGATTTACATATCTCCCTTTTGCCTTATTATAATCAAGATCAAAAGGGTTTAATTGGCTTTTCCTTAGTTTCTTTGGGAGTTGGGACCCTTTTCATCTCCAGTCCCTTATAATATTAAATTCCCAATTATTAGCTTTTTTGGGTTACTTAGTCAATAAATCTTTAGGATCCCTTCTTGCCTCAAATGGAAATGATTTATTTGATGGTCCTTATCATATGCAGGACCAATGAAGTAGGACTGTAGGAGAAAGATTTCAGTTCATAAAAATGCATCAATGGCATTTTTTTTTTTTTTGAAATATCAGAAACAATTTATTAAAATAGTTGAAGGAAGATATTACAAAGATGTACAATATATGGCATAGTGATGAACACAGAAATGACTAAAAAACTATAGCTAGTACCAGTAAGTGTTAGAGTACAGTAGTAAGATTCACTAGAGAATGCAAGTTTAAATTTATATTGTTCACAGAGGCAGTCACGAATGCATGTTTATGCATTTGGTTCAGAATTTTGGCTTCCATTGGGATAAGCATGACCAACTCCAGGGCTGTGATCTGCAATTGAACGCTTGCCATTTCCCTGCACGCTAATGCTTGCTGGTTTTCTTTCACCAATATCTTCAACATCTTCTGCAAAAGAATGGCCAACACCAGGGCTGCTCCCTGGTGTAGTGGGTCGAAAATCCTCTTCGTAGCCTTCAATTGAGTCACCAAAATCTGAGGTTTTAGTTGGTGTAGGGGGTGGCAATACTTGCTTTGAATCGTTTTTGCTCAGTGATTTTAGAAGCCTTCCCTCGACAGAGAGAACTAAATGACAGGCAAGCAACAGAACGAGAGCAAATGTATGCATGGGTTTGGATTCCATAAGTAGGAAATCAATAAAGTTGAATGTCTCCTTCTAAGTTATGAGAAAGCTAGGCATAATGAAGTGAGTTCTCTGGTTTCAATCCCCAGGGATTTATAATGTGGGGATGAATTAGCTTAAGTCCTCAACACTTGGTTTTTTTTTGTCTTTTTCAACAACAAAGGGTACCAATTGAAACTTGAAGCTGGATCCTTGACCTTTCATAGTGCTGAATGATCACTTTATGGTTTGATTTTAAGTGAGGATGGCAATCTATTTTAATCAAATTTTTAGAAGCTGACTGCGTTGGTTTGTAAACCCTATTAATTCCCTAGATTGACTTCCCCCCACCACCCAAATGCACCGAAAAGGAGAAGGGATTCTCCACTTGCAAATGTTTATATAAATATTATTATATTACCAACGGCTTTTGTGCAAGCTTTGAACTCTTTTGGTCGACAATTTATAGTGAAAAACACATCTGTCCTATGGTTCTTTTCTTGAACCTCCATTGTTTAATGGTAGGTGCAAGCTTTCAAGTTTCAACTATAAATGGGTGGAATTGACTGCTAAATGTTTAAGGTTCAAACAATTACATTACCCCTCTATTTCTTGAATTCAATTAATTGGAGCATTAATAACCTTATTGGGTTTCAAATATTGGATTCATTGAACCAAACCACTGGAATTCAAGACCAATAATTTCACCTGGGAACCTTAGCTACCAATACTAAAGTTGTGAAGGGGCACCATAGAAACGAAGTAAGAAGACGGGGGTTGAATGAAGCTTCCACTAATGGCAAAAGAAGGGAAAGTAGGGTCAGCATGTCAAAATGGATGGTTCATAGGACAGCCGACATTGGACCAAATATCAGTGTCATAAGTTGATATTGATATGAATCTTGCTTTTGCTTTCTGGAAGGTTTGACCCTATGGAGTGGGAGCTTCTTCCTTTATATAAAACTCACGCCAAGGCATGTCACATTAAAGATCCGCCCACTATGTGAAAAAAGCTAACATAGATTATACTCTACTAGCTGACTTAAACAAATTAGATAGTACAGTCATGAGTGAGATTATAGTTCTTTTATTGCTTAATTATGTTAATGTAATAATACTCCACTATAGTTTAACAGTGGAGCCTGCTGCAACTGGTCTTAAATAACTAAACCAGATGGAGCAGAAGGAATCTTCCGTGCACATATTCTTTTGATTCCTACAATAATAACTGTTACTCAAATTCTTTTATCATACAGAGAGTTTTTCTGTATATAAATACGTAGGAGTATGCACTGAACTCTATGTTAGAAATATACTACTGCAAAACAAAATCGTTAGCATTGACAGGAAACTAAATTGACCGTGAATAAAATAACAATCACTGTGTCGTGAAAGAACACTGCCTTAGAAGCATATTCGCCCTGATCGGTGTAATGTGTAGTGGACGTTGCCCCCCAAGATTAACACAGTACTTCAATATTCGTACACCCTAATAAAGAAGGTAGAACACAATTGGCATTGCTCTTCTCGAGAAATCACAATAGGAACAATTCTCAGGAAAGATTGAAGGGATCACAGGCAATCTCGCTTAAAACTCAATCTCCTAGACAGAATTTTTCCTCTCGTGTAATTTCACAAAACACCCAAATTAAGAGAACAGAGAGAAATTGTTTTTCTCTTGGTGTGTTCTGTGTAAAATAAGGAGAATGACCTCCTATTTATACAGTTTTCAATTTCTAAAAATAGCAGAAATAGCAGAGAATTTTTCTCAACTGAAAATATTTTCTGCAACAGTCAAAAAATTTTCCTCAACTGAAAATATTATTTTACATTACCAACACTCATATATACAAATGTCACAAATGATATTCAATCACAATACATTATTTATATTCAGAGTATTCAAACGTACGTGATCATAGTATAGTGCATTATCTTATTCTTTACTCATGGTAATTTTGAGAGGATTGTAAATTATCAAGATGTCTCACTTGATATTGATGATATTTTCTTCTCCAATGTATTTCAAAAAGTTAATAATTAAATTGAAGATTTGACGAAAAGTGATATTCTTCGTTATTTTATTGCATCTCTACATTAGTGATTTCTGTTTTTTAGTGTTTTTTTTTTTTTTTTGTTAGATTATTATGCCTAATCTTGTAATAGTGCTTTTTTATATTAATAAAATCTATTTGCTGAAATAAATTATTTATTAAATTTATATAATAGTATCTTTATTCACATGCGTGCACACAATCAGTGCTTTGCATGGGCCATGCAACTGTTAAAAGAAAATACATATTCTGTCCAAAAAAATTCACTAAAAAAATTAAAAGAAAATCGATTTTGGCAGAAATAATACTATGGCTTTAAGCATTCATGTCCACTAAGTCACTTTCCAGCACTCTTTCATTCATTTACATATCTCCCTTTTGCCTTATTATTATCAAGAACAAAAGGGTTTAATTGGCTTTTCCTTAATTTCTATGGGAAATGGGAATCTTTTCATCTCAATCCTTAATAATATTATTAAATTCCCAACAATTAGCTTTCATAACTTTTTTGGGTTACTTTGTCTATAAAGTTTTAGGATCTCCTCTTGCCTCAAATGGAAATGATTAATTTCTGCTTTAGTTGATGGTCCCCATCATATGCAGGACAACCTGTAGTAAGACTCTGACCAGAATGATTTTAGTTCATAAAAATGCAACAATGGAGTTTTTTATTATTTTTATTTTATATATCAGAAGACATTACGAAGGGTTATGTACAATACATGACAGTGAAAAAACATATAGATAACTAAATAACTATGGCTAGTTCCAAGCTTCACACCAGTTTTGCTTTTCCGTCCATGTCTTTAGGACTAACGCATATCCCACGTGAGTACTGAAACCATATATATAAATCATTGTACCTTGTGAGTAGCATTGACATGCATGTTTATGCATTTGGTTCAGAGTTTTGGCTTCGATTTGGATAAGCATGACCAACTCCGGGGCTGTGCCCTGCAATTGAACGCTTGCCATTGCCTTGCACGCTAATGCTTGCTGGGTTTTGTTCAAAAGTATCTTCAACAACATCTGCAAAAGAATGTCCAACACCAGGGCTGCTCCCTGGTGTAGTGGGTAGAAAATCCTCTTTGTAACCTTCTATTGAGTCACCAAAATCCGAGGCTTTAGTTGGTGTAGGGGGTGGTAATACTTGCTTTGAATTATTTTTGCTCAGTGATGCTAGAAATCTTCCCTCGACTGAGAGAACTAAATAACAGGCAATTAGGAGAAAGACAGCAAATGTATGCATGGGTCTGAATTCCATAGGTAGGAAATCGATAAGCTTGAATGTCTCTTGTAAACTGTAAGTATGACACAGCTATGAAAGAATGAAGTGAGTTATCTGCTTTAAATTCACTGATATTTATAATGTGGGGATGAGTTAGCTTAATTCCTCAACACTTGGTTTTTTAATCTTTTTCAACAACAAAGGGTACCAATTGAAACCTGAAGTTGGATCCTTGACCTTTCATAGTGCTGAATGGTCACTTTATGGTTTGATTTTAAGTGAGGATGGCAATCTATTTTAATCAAATATTTAGAAGCTGACTGCGTTGGTTTTTAAACCCTATTAATTCCCTAGATTGACTTTCCCCCCACCACCCAAATGCACCGAAAAGGTTAAGGGATTCTCCTGTACTTCTCCACTTGCAAATGCAAATATAAATAAAAGTATTATTATATACCAATGGCTGTTGTGCAAGCTTTGAAGTCTTTTGGTCGACAAATTATAGTGTAAATACATCTGTCCTCTGTTTCTTTTGTTGAAACTCCTTTGATTAATCGTAATTGCAAACCTTCAAGTTTCAAATTAATGGGTAGTGGAATTATCGCTTGACTGCTAAATGTCCAAGGTTTCCTGGTGGAGAAAGGAACCAAGATGAACAGGAAGAAAGAAATAGAGAACAAAGAAATTCTGAATCTGAAAACAAAATGAATTCTATTAACAAACCGTAATACAAAAACATTCACCCCTTTATTCTTCTCTACTGCTGTATTTAAAGCACTTATTATAGCTGCCCAACGGCATAACTTCTCATAACAGAAAACTAATCTTGATAATCAATTGTAACTACTCACTTTGACCTGACTATAACTCTAATATTCACCTATCTACACCAACTCCAAAGCCCGTAAATATCTCCGAAACTGACAAAAATAAGAAGCTGACAAAGGTTTAGTAAAAATGTCCACGACCTGATCACAAGTTGAAACTTCATTAACCTCAATAGACCCATCATGTACTTTCTCTCGAACAAAAAAAAAATCCAATTCAACATGTTTAAACTTGGAATGTAACACAGGATTAGCAGCCACAGCAACAACACTTGAGTTGTCACACCAAATTGTTGGTGTATCAGCAGACTTAAACTGCAATTCTCCTAACAACGATACTAACCAAACAACATCTGCAGTAGCAGCCGCTAAACCAAGATACTCAGCCTCAGCTGTTGATCGAGAAACAACATGCTGCTTCTTAGAACACCAGGAAATAGGATTACCTCCGAAATACACACAGTAACCAGTTGTAGATCGGGGACATCAAAATCCAACCCCCAATTTGCATCTGCATAACCAACTAACGACAACCGATCAGATGGTTTTATAACAAGACCAAATTCAGCCGTCTCACATAGATACCGTAAAATCAGCTTCAAAGCACCACAATGATCTCATGTAGGATTATGCATAAACTGACAAATTCTGTTCACCGCATGTGCAATATCAGGACGAGTCAACACCACATATTGTAATGCCCCTGCTATGCTACGATATTCACTGGGATCACTAACAGGAGTGCCCATGTCTTTAGACAAATAACACGAACTAACCATTGGAGTATGTACAGACTTGGAATTCAGCATCTTACATCGTTCAAGTAGATCGAGAACATACTTTCTTTGACACAAATGAATCGATCCATCAGACAGCTGAGTAACCTCGATCCCTAAAAAATAGTGTAGATCACCCATATCCTTTAATGAAAATTTAGCATTCAACTGTCCCACAAACTGTTCAGCATCGCTCTGATCACTACCTATGATAATAATATCATCAACATAAACTAACACATACATGCGAACATCACCATTAACATGCACAAACAATGACACATCTGACTTTGATCCTAAAAAACCAACCGTCTGAAGAAACGCTCTTAGCTTGTCAAACCATGCTCTCGGAGCTTGACGAAGCCCATACAAAGCTTTTGTTAACCGACAAACCAATGGACACCCATCAGCTCCATACTGAACATATCCAGGTGGCTGCTGCATATACACTTCTTCACTAAGATCACCATTTAAAAAAGCATTATTGACATCTACTTGTCGAAGTGACCATTTTTTAGACACAGCAATCGAAAGAATAGTCCGAATAGTAGCAGGCTTAACAACCGGACTAAACGTCTCCGTAAAATCACACCCTGTAACTTGTGAACAACCCTTAGCGACCAATCTACCTTTCCGTCTGGGTACAAACCCATCAGGATTACGTTTGATCTTAAACAACCACTTACAACCAATGGCCTTCCACCCTAGAGGAAGAGAAACAAGCTCCCACGTATGATTTTGTAACAATATATCATACTCTGCCTGAGCTGCCGCATGCCATTCTTCCGTAGAAAACGCTTCTTCAATCGTTTGTAGTTAAAACTCTGTAACCTCAACTGCTAATGCCTTAGGTTTAAACACCCTTGCTTTAGCACGAGTGATCATCGGATGAGAATTAACAAGAAACCTTACCGGCTCAGTAACAAGAACAACCAGTTCGGGTGTACTTCCAGTCAAACATGCCACATCATTCGTAGTAGTTTGATGTAAACTCTCATCACTCTGACCAGTCTCCTCATCAGTACCTTGAGGCCCGTCATTACCAGGTGCTATAGGAGGATCATTCAGAGACACTACATTAGTAGGAACACTCGACAAAGAATTACTATCTCCAGCATCAGACATAGACGTTTTTCAAACTATTGGAACATATGTAGGAACACATGTATCGACAGAAGTATTAGAAACAGGTTCTGAGTACAAAAATCGTCTCTCATCAAACACAACATGACGAGAAACAATAACCCTTCCATTTGGTGTGAGACATTGATAGCCCTTATGACTCGGACTATATCCAAGGAATGTACATGGTTGTGAACGGTACTCTAACTTATGAGAGTTAAATGGTCGCAAATAAGGGAAGCAACAACAACCAAAAACCCTAAGGTAATCATATGTTGGTGACTTGTTGTACAACACAAAATATGGAGACTTATTCTGTAACACAAGAGTAGGAAGTCTATTTATTAAATGTACAGCACACACAAAAGCAAAACCCTAAAATTGAAGAGGTAAATTAGATTGCGCAAGAAGAGCTAAACCAACCTCAACAACATGCCGATGTTTGCGCTCAACAACACCATTCTGCTCCGATGTGTGTGGACATGTTACTCTGTGTATAATCCCTTGTCTCGTAAGCACAGCAGTAAACGTACGATACTCGCCTCCCCAATCACTTTGCAACTGTTTAATATCCCTTGAAAATTGAGTTCTAACCATCTGTTGAAACTGAACAAAACACTCAATTGCTTGAGACTTACGCTAAACAAGATAAATCCAAGTAAATCGGGTAAACATATCGACAAATGACACGTAATACCACTTGCCAGTACATGCAACACTAGCTGGACCCCACAAATCAAAAACTACCAACTCAAGTGGAAAATTGTATACAGTATCAGACTTAGCAAATGGCAACTTGTGTGCCTTTCCTTTCTGACATGCAACACATACACGCACATTATTATTTTTACTTGAAGCTATATTACATTGCTTCAACACACTATCTACTATACGTTCAACAGGGTGACCCAACCTTTGATGCCACAGCTCGAAATCACCAACAACACCAACGCTTGACTTTAAACACGTACTATTAGCTGTTGGAGTACTACCAACTTTATTAGATACCACAGGTGAAAACTTGTACAACCCTTCATGTGTACGACCCTGCATTAAAACAGCTTGAGTCTCGATGTCCTTAACCAAACAGTGATACGAATGAAACTCAAAAAATACATTGTTTTCCCTAGCAAATTGCGAAACAAATAGAAAATTTTTCAGGATACTGGGCACATGTAGCACATTGGATAAATATAATACTTTCGATGACGTATCTACCTCAGACTTACCCACTGAAACAATTTTAGCTCGAGTACCATCACCCATTAGAATTGGAACATTACCTGAATACGGCGTAGCCTCAGTCAGAGCAGTAGCATCCTTGCACACATGATGTGTCGCAACCACTCGGTTGCCACCGATGCATAAGGAACATCTTCAAGAATTTCAACTCCTGCATTATTAGAAACACCACAACCAGTAGATGGACCAGTAAGATACCCAGAAATTAAATTTCTCATACCACCACCAAAAAACGAATCGTATACAACCCGTGCTCTAGGCTTAGTAAAATATGGCCTAGCACGACGTTCATCCAATCCAAGCTCCCAATCTGCCATTCGACCCATTTGAACACAATTAACATTAGGATTGGACGGCCCACTTTCATCCAATTTGTATGCTTCCTCAACCGCATCTGTCATGGTGACATTACTCACCAAATTAGCACGTGGCCCACCACTCCCAGAATAGCCAACATGTTGCTGTCCAAGTGATCCAGAATCACCCAGCTGCCTAGGGTAAGCCACTAACTCATTTCTCTTTTCATCGTACCTACCAGACTCCCATCCTTGTGACGGCATGAGTGGCGTCATTTCTCCACGATCCCAGCCGGATGTACGTCTCTCACTCAACAAGCAATACTCACGACACTCATTCGGTGCACCCATATTCACTTGTTTCACATGTCGTCGAGAGCCATCATACGCCACTACAGGTCCAACACCGCGATCAAGAGCATAACCACCACTCACCTGCGACGGAGCAAACCTAGGCACCATGTCTGTTTGTGACTCATCCCTCTCATATCGATAATAGCACTTCTATGCAAGATGGCCTATACATCCACAAATTTGGCATTGCGGCCGACCCCTCGCTAAACGACCACGACCAGTGACCAAAGCACGGCCACCACGACCTGCCACTAGTGAGTTAGTTTTCTCATCCTACAAATCACGCGTGCTGATCATATTTGTCTGGATCGAGTCATTCAAAGCCATTCGCTGAATACGTCCTTCATATTCCATAAGCATGTCAATGATCTTCCCCATGGATAACGGCCCAGACGTAAAAGAGGCATAAGCAACAACAGCATCAAACTCCGGCGTTAAACCGGTAAGTATGATTTCTACCTTCTCCGCTTCAGTAATTTGATGACCTGCAGCTTCTATCAAAGCACAGGTATTCTGAATTTTAGCAACATACTCTTTTATTGACAAAGTACCTTTCTTAATCGCATGAAGATCATGCTTCACTCGAGACAATCGTGACCCGGTTACAGAAGCAAACAATCGGTTTGCAGTAGTCCACACATCACATGATGACTTCACTCCAATGAAGCAAACTAAGATAGTACTACTAATCGTGGAAAGCAACCACGATGCAAGTAACTTGTCTTGCTGTTGAAAGTAAACATACTCAGGATTCCTCGTCAAATTACCATCACGACCAGTCAAAAATCGAGGTGGACACTCCAAAGATCGATCCACAAACCCGGTAAGTTCATAACCTTCTATGATAAATCTGACATGTTGCTGCCATTGAATAAAATTTCCTTCATCTAATTTCATTGTATCATGACGAGGAAATACCTGGATAAGTCTAGATCTACCTGAACCACCAGTCTAAACAGTGGCTTCAACCTCCTCTGGAACACCGTCTTGATTCATCGGAGCACCAGGAGCAACTGGTCCAGTCGTGGATTCAGCCGAATCAACCATCGTGCACAGCGAACCCACACACCTCAGGATCAACCAGCGAATGATACCATGAAAGGAACCAAGATGACCAGGAAGAAAGAAATAGAGAACAAAGAAATTCTGAATCTGAAAACAAAATGAATTCTATTAACAAACCGTAATACAAAAACATTCACCCCTTTCTTCTTCTATACTGCTGTATTTAAAGCACTCATTATAGCTGCCCAACGGCATAACTTCTCATAACAGAAAACTAATCTTGATAACCAACTGTAACTACTCACTCTGACCTGACTATAACTCTAATAGGTGGAAATCATAAATAATTAAACAATCTCTATGGCTGTTTCATTATCTGTTATTGTTGGTTTTGTGTGGTCCGCTTTTGACTGTGGTTTGATGTTGCTGCTCTCTTGGTTTGTATCTGTTTTGGACTTTCTTTTTAGGTTTAATGCTCAATTTGACCCTAAACTATGCCTGTTTTCTCGCTTTGGTAATTAAATTTCTTTTCGTTTTAGATTGATACTTAAATTATCATTATGTCATCCGATTCACTTTTCTTTGAAAGGTGTTTAAAAAAATCAGTTGCCACCAAGTACCAATCAAAATATATCGCATGAAACCTTTCAACCAATCAAAATATGTGATGTTACAGTTAGAGTTATTTTAAAGACAAAACTGTCTATTACTTAGTTATATTAATGTAATAATATTCCAGTACAGTTTAGCACTGGAGCCTGCTGCAACTGGTCTTAAATAACTAAATCAGATGGACCAGAAGGAATCTTCCGTGCATATGTTCTTTTGATTCCTATAATAATAACTGGACATACTTCACTTATTCGAGCCTACTTTTAGCATATAAGTTTTGATCTTGACATAATATTTAGAATTATCCGTAATTTTTTTTTAACCTATAAATAAGAGGATAATGCGTTTCAGCGTACTCAAACTCGCATTTTCCTGCATTAATAATAATATCAATACCAATCGAACTAAGACTCAATCGACTGATTTTTAAATTATCTACAAATCCTTTTTTTTTCTTGGACTCTTTATGGAGGGTAGAATGATTAGATTTGAAGCAGTGATCATCAATAACCATAAATCAAGGAGATCCTCAAGGCATAAATAGTGAAAATTTTTCATAAGTACGAGTGAAAATAAAATAAAAAAAAAGCGTGTAAATGAAAAAATTATGCTAGGGTTTCCTTTTTTATTATTTTATTTCTTAGCAATGATCTATAGATTGAAAGTCCAAATTTTATTACAAGTTTTCTTTAAAATGTTTTTTTAATAATTATTACTTCATATTATTGAAAATTGAACCAGATGAATTGAGAATCGATAATTTAATCGCTTTAATCACCTATTCAATTATAAAAACATTAAATTTAGTAATAAACACAATGATAACATAGGATTTGATTGATTTGTAATCGAAGTATCATGCTTTTATATTAATTTGTGTTATATATATATATATGTGTAAAATCTGATAGATTTGATGATGCGATGAGAATGAAAATCTTAATATGATGCGGTTCATGAATTCTTGGTTGAAGATTGATTCTCAGCAGCTCTCTCTTCCTGTAAGCATTAACAGTTGGAACTACACTAAAGCACCTACATTAAACAAGTTACTAAATTAAGAACTACCCATATAGTAAAAGGTTTTTTATTATTTGGGGCAGGAGTTGTTTGCTAAATTCAATTTTATATTTGATGTCCAAGTATAAAACAATTATGCTATGTTCGGTTTTATGTCTAACTAATTTAACTGGTAATATTTAATTACTACCATGATTTAATTTTTAAAAAAGAGAAGGAAAATTTTTTGTTTATTTTTAAAGAGGTCATAATTGTTTTATAAAAATTATTATTTATCTTTCTAATTTCAAATTTAAATTTATATTAATTATTTTTTATTTTATGTCTAACTATTATAATATAAAAGTAATACTAGATGAGGCACTATGAAAAAAGTGATATGATAAATTACAATTTCTTGTGGGGTGAAAATGCAGATTCTCAAAAATGGGCTCGAGTACGATGAGAAAAGGTTTGCACTAACAAAAAGAAGCACGGTGGCCTTGGTGTGGCTGATCTTGTGGCCCGTAACAAAGCCATGTCGGCCGAATGGGTATGGAAATATGCCACCGAAGTCCGAACCCAAGGTGCTTTGGAGGAGACTCATCACGCCCAAATATGGTCAGAACCCACTGCTATGGAGAAAATGCATGATACACAGCAGGAATATGGCGATGTTTAGGAAAAATATTATTAAGGGTGTTTTTATCCTTGTTCTTTTTCTTTAATAAATGAATAAATTAATCTATGTACATCAAATCAAAAAAAAAAATCAATCTTTTTTGTTAAAAATTTCATCAATTTATATGGGTAAAAATTAGCATAATTGATGAAATAATCAAACAATACCATATGACCTGCCACATTAGGATTGAGCAATAAAAACCAAAAAACCGAAAACCGACCTCATCTCTAAAATCTTAATGGACATGGTGTGTGCAACCACCCACCAAGGGACAAACTTAAATTTAAACCAGCTATTTAAGCATATGAACAATTGATTAACCTATTATTTTCTTAATTAGCTGACATATACAAGCTGTAGAAAACACGCTGAATGCCCATCCGGTCAGCTTCTGTTATAAAAATTAGCTGAAGACGGTATCCACTAGTCGGCAAGGAGGAAACTTTCATACTCCGTTCCGGTTAGTGCCTTGTTCACATCATCCCAGTTCTTCACAAAATCCGACAATGGCCCTTTGTGTATCTTAACCTGCCGACTTGTTAATTCCATCTGTGGAATCCCTAGAAACTCTTGAACATCTTTTAGTTTCTGCAATAAGCATGAGAGCCAATACACGAGTTACAGAATGCTTTGCATAGAGATACCATTTAGATAGATACTCAGTTAATAAATGAAATATGATAAAGATTCAGGGAAAGGTTACCAATATCCTTACCGTACGGTTCGTGATAAGATCCTCGTAGTACAAAACCATGTGACAGGTGCTGTTGAAGTATTCTAAAGCCTTGACAGCAGCCAATCCTATTTCTTTCAGATCACTTATTAATGATGTAGAATTGATTATTGGCTTGTAACTCGAAAGAGCAGCAGCCTACATTAAGAGCCTAGCAATAAGTTCAAGATTTTTGAAAAATGAAAAGGTGAAATTGTGAATGAACAAGTCTGATCGAGAGCATGGAGAATGAGAAAAGAGTGGGGTTCAGACAGAGACCTCTTGCTGTGAATGAACATGAGACTTGTGGGTTCCATTTAATAGCTTAGCATAGCGATCGTATGAATTTGCAAGCACAGAAACCATCCTTCGAAGCAAATTTCTTCGGAAGAGAAAAATCACAGAAACACCTCGATGGTTGAAGTATTCTACGATTTCTTTATGGTGCTCAACCAATCCCTGCATAAGAAAATACGTCAAGCAGTTAGCTATTGACCATCAACCGGATACTGAAACGCAAATAATTTGTGCCATCGCTTGCGTGGTCGCACTACAGCTAATCACCATATCGAATATGAAGATATGAAAATCAGATCTCTAGAAATAAGTATAGTTTTCTCAATTGATACAAAGCAAGCAAATCCGAAATGGGCACCTTGACCTAAAGATTTTACTTGAAATCCCCTAACAACTTCTAGGAAGGGAATTCATCGAACTTTTTAATTTATCAGAGAAAATGTACAAGACAGACCAAGCAGCATGTATCCTAGAAAACTGTCGAGCGTGCAAACATCATGCTGATACGAAATAGATTATTAGCTTTGATCCTTTCTAATACAATTACGGCAACTTTATAACAAGCTATAACTTTCTCGCATGATCATAAAATAACTTGGCCAAGACAAACAAACAAACAATGATGCTCTGACTCTTCATTTTGCTCAAAATGACCGTATCTCACATTCAGACCCTAGTCCGAGTAACATAACGATCAAAAATAAGAAAAATATGAACCTACCATCTACATGAATCAAATTTCAAGGTTCTAAGGCAGTTTACAACAGCTAATATGACATTTGAGCCAAGAATGAACATTAGAGTTAAACTAATAATGGTCACCACGGTTCCAAATACGATCCTAAGTCCTAACCACAAATTTTCACTATCATAATCAACAATTAAACTACATTGTTTTACCTGATTCAACATCCACTTGAAGCCAACAGCAGCAGAGCACTCATTCTTGGAAGCACTGGTGAACCAATCTAAATTGTAAACTTTCTCCAAAGTTTGTACAATATTAGAAACATTTTTTCTCCTCTCCAGTAAAGAGAATATCTCCCCATTTGAACTTACATTGACATGACTATTTAACAAAGCCTCGAACCATCCACTCCCCGACCTTTGCATTGACAATATGACAAAGAACCGTACCGGATTCTTCGAGCATTCACCCCTACCAAACAACCAACACCAAAAGTGTAAAACTTGAACAAATTTGGCCAAACCCCAAAACCAAAGCAAAGAAAATAGATTCAAAACAAAAAGGGTTTCCTTTAGCTTACCTGCTAAAGGTTTGGGGTTTAGGATAATGCAAGGTGGGAATTCGGGGTTCTAATTGTGTAATGATGTTAGCATCTGGAGATGGACTCTGAATGACTTGAATATTCATCTTGGTTACAGTAGTACTTATCTGCTTAATACAGATTGTACAGATATATATACCACATACCATAGCAAATAACAAAACTATTGTCCTTAAGAACAATGGAGATTTCTTAGATGGCTTTATAAGTAGGGTATCCTGCATTGAAAAAGAGAGCAAAAATATCCCAAATTACCACAAAATTGAAGAGCAGAAAACCAAAAGAGTAAAGCTAAAACAGTAGCTAATTTAGTAATTAACAGATAAATAAGAGCATAAAAAACAAGTGAAAAGAAAACCCAGATCCAAACATACAAAGAGGAAAGTAAAACATACAAAGAGGAAAGTAAAGCATTCACCTTTTAAAGTTCAAACCCATGAATATATTGAAATATCAACATTTTCTTCAAAAAAAAAATGAGCTCTTAACAGCAATCGACACATCCCAGTGCCATTTAACAAAAAAAATTGAGACTTTTTTAAGCATTGCAAAAAAAAAAAAAAAAAAAAGAAACCCAACTTTTTTTCACATATTACTAAACCAACATGGAAAAAAGTTTTAAAAAATGAAGTGAAAATCAAGGGTACCTTGTTAAATACACAGATATACTCAGCCATTGTTGTTTTTGCAGAACTTGAAGCAAATAGAGAAGAAGAAAAAAAAAAAAAAGAGTATGTGTGTATGTATATATATAATCAGAAAGCTGAAGGATTTATTTTTCCTTTGGATTCTCAGTTACTAAAGAAACCCCAAAGAAAAGCTAGACCTAAAGAAGAAGAAGCCTAGGAGAAGTGAAATCCTTGTTAAGCTTTAATTTTTCTTTTGCCTCGTGGAAAACGATGACATGAAAGCGAAACAGCTGTTTCTTTTCACTGGTTTATCACTCAAAATATTCATTAACGTGTAATTACACTGTTAATGGCAAAATTATTGTACGACAAAGGACAAATGCCAGAATCTTGTTAAGGCCCCCCTCATATGAACAGCACGAAACTCGAATCCAACACAAACCACAAGGTCTCACGCCAGTGTCAAGTGGATGCTCCCAAAATATATAAAAATAATTTTATGTAAATATGAAAAATTTTTGTATAAAGACATGAATTTATTAAATGGTTTGTGAGTTTGACTCTTTATTTATTGATTATTGATTTTATTTTAAATATTCTGTTTGGGTTCACTATATTTTTTATTTAGTGGAAATTTCTTTTCCCAATCTTTGAATGTTTCAAAGGGTATGGAAAAAAAATTGGAATTAATTTGTGGTTTGTTGATAAGTTTATGTGAGTCTTTGTTACAAGCAACTAATTTGTCAATTAATAGACTTCTTCTTCAATGGTGTTTCCTATATTTTATAAAATTTAGTTCAAAAGGTAATAATAATTCGTTAAATTGTAATTTTAGTCCCTCTACTATGATTGAGTTTAAGATTTAATATGTATATTTTAATTTGATTTTTTTTAATAATTAAAAAAAGGCAACCAAATACCTTAAACCAACCGCTTATTACAAGGATATTTCCAAATTTATCGTCTAATAATAATCTCTTGACATGGAAATCAAGAAACTCAATAATTCCTAAATTAACATCAGTACATGGGTAATCTCTAGCTAGTCAATCAATTACCGTATTACTTTCTCTTGGTGCATATTGAAATTTAACCATATAAAGTTACTTTATTGCTTCGTCAATCTTCCGAATGAGGGTTACCAAAGGAACATTCACTGATGTGTCATTGATCTACTCTATAACAATCAATTTTGACATAATTTAATCATTTTATTTTTGTAATGTCATTAGTTAATTTAAATAACTAACATCATTAACTATTTCGGTTAACATGCTAACATGGATTTTTTCTTTAAAAATACTCATTTAACTCATTATACCGATATGAATTTATATGTTCGAAAAGGATACCTTCAAGGGGGAAGAAAATATACATCCATATTGAAGTCAAAATAGCTAATGAGTGATTATGTTAAATTATGTCGAATTAAAATATGATGATGAAATTCAAACTTAGGATTAAAACCAAAATGTAATCAATAATAATTTAATATTAATTGGTATTATTACTTAAATCATGATAGATAAAGGGCACTCACTAAAATTGATGGCTCAACCCAATTTCTCTAAAAATTTGGAAGTTGAATATTAAAACTTAGGTCATCCTTGTTTTTATTATAATATTGACTTAACAATTTTTATTTTTTATTTTTTTTTCAATTTGACTTAAACAAATATATATGATTTTATAAGACTGAATAAAATAAATGAGTGATTATGAAGTTCGAACTCATGATTTATTATCATTTCTTTTAAAAAGTGACATTAATCTTGGATTTATCCTATTGCTAGCTAAGGTTATCTTTTCAAAGTTTTAGAATATAAATAAAAAATTCGAATATATAATCTCATTTTTCTTTAAACTTTACCTTTATCATAATCAATATTTAATTGGGTTTTTAAATGAATAAAAAAAATTCAAGAGCATAGACCTGCCGGCTCTTAAAATTTTTTTATTTTTCATTTAAATTCTTTAAATTTTTTAAAATTTTAAGTTAATAATTTAATTTGATCCCTTAAAAATGATAAAAATTTGATTTAATCCTTAAAAAATTATAAAAATAAAAATTATTAAAATGATATATTACATTTTTTCTATTGTAAAAATTATAATTTAATTTCGACTTCTAAAAAAAATATCTCACTTCATCCATGATAAAATTATAAAAAATAAAATAATATAAGAAAAAGTGTTTAAGTAAGTGACATTATAACAAACAAAGGAACCACCAACAAGTTGATCAAAATCATTGGCAACAATCCAGGGTAATAAAGCTATCCAGCTATGTCTATTTTCTATATATATATATATATGGGGGTATTGGCATCCATGTTGTCAGGCATGGAATGGCCATTATTCATTATTAACAATAATGAGTTGTGCTTCAAGTTTTCAATAAAAATAAGAGAGTTTTTGATGATTCATGAAGATAAATTAATGCTCATCATTTCCATTTTTTCTTATTTTTATTTTATTTTACTTTTTGTTATCTTTATTTAAATGAAGATATGATGAATGACTAGCATATGTAAAAATAAAAATTTATAATGTGATGTGTATGTATACTTACTATAGATGAATAAGTATTACTCTTCTAATTATACCAAAAAAATTGCCTAGTCTGTTTTCACAACGTTTCCTTTTCAATGTGCTTTCCAACCTTTTTTTTTTTTTTTTTTTTGCTTGAAATTGAAGTTTCGACAGTAATCACGAAAACACTATATAATATTATATTATATTATATTATATATTGGTAAAGGTTAGAGATTATTAGATGTCTGCATACGTGAACCCCACGCTGTATATGTTTGTCCTAAACATTTTATAAAAAAAAATAATTATTAATTAAGGAAGGTTTTTGTTTTTTGTTTTGGTTTTAGGCTATGGTTGGGTTTGGGCTTTTAGCTTTGGGGGTTATTAAAAGATAAAACGTGATTTAGTTAAGTAGGTTTAAGTAAAGCATTATTTTGGGAAATTCTATTCAAATTTATAGCCTATGAGATATGTTTTTTCGTAGTTGATGTTAAAAATAAAAAGAAAAAAAATGGTTTGATGGTTGTTTGTTTGTGTCGGTGAAATGTAGTACTTCTTTCTTCTATGCACAAAAAAGAGAGACAAGTTGGATTTGTAGACCTCATTTTTCTTCTTCAAAATTTTGCTTAAAACAAGAAATAGTACCATTATTGTTTTGGGACATACTACAATTATTTCATACTTCTTTATTTCCATATATGATATCACACTTTATTTTGAGGTCAATTTTATGATCAATAAAACAAGTAAAATTTCGGTGTGAGCACTTCTAATTGTGAAACCATTTTCCACTTTCTTAGAAAGAAAACATTAATCTAGGCCGTGTGAGGCTTCAGGCCCTTCTCATGCAGATGTATAGGCTTTCTTAATTGCTAATTTAGGCCTCTTTGATTCACCCTTCATTATGGGTAAGTAAAATTTAATTCGATTCGAAAATTTTAATAAAAAATTAAATTTTAAATTAAATAATTTGAGTTAATCGAGTTATTTGGATCAACTCAAATAAAAAAAAAATCAAAATTTTCGATTCAACTCGAATATGAATTATACAATTCGAATTATCTGAAAATCAGAATAAGGAAATACAGAACTACGTTATTTTGGTAAATATTTATCTTTTCTAAAGTTAAGTCAAAATCATTAAGTTAAAATAGCAAAACCATTATATTATTTATGTAATTAAGTAATTTTGTACTTCGCCTACTAGTTAAATAATTGGTTTATATAAACACAACATTGAGTATAAATAATAGGATCCGTTAATTCGACTCGAAATTTTTAACCCAATTTAATTCAAAAAAAAATTCAAATTCAATTTAATTGCTAAAATAAAATTCGTCAACTCAACTAACTCGATTCAAATAGAAAAAAAAAATTCAAATTTAATTCAATTACTAAAATAAGATTCGTCAACTCAACTCAAATTTAATTCAATTACTAAAATAAGATTCGTCAACTCAACTAACTCAAATTTTTTTTACTAGATCGAATATTCACTCCTACTCTTACCCAAAACCACAGGCCTCACAAATGAATGAAAAAAAATATATTTTATGTTTATAATATAAAAATAAATATTTCTTGTTTATACTACTAAACAGAAAATAAAATTATATCATTTTAAAACCAGATTTCGAATATATGAATCCAACATAATTTAATTTAGTTCGATTACCTTGACATTCGATTTGGCTTTGGTTTGGATTGTTTTAAACCAAAATATTGTTTAATAATCACAAATTTATTCCAAAAAGATCTAAAATTACTTTTCAAAATCCAATCACACGATAAACCTTTTTTTCCCCACAAACAGATGCAAACTAAGTGCACTGGATCAGCTTTTAATTTTTATTATTTATATAAAACCGATATATCAATTAAATAAAATAAAATTATTTCTCAATAAAAAATAATAAAATAATCAGATTTCTCACCATTACTGTGTTCTAAATTACATGCAAAAATGTCTATGCAAATATTTGCTGTATTACTGTCTCAGCATTTCCGTTGTATTGTGCAAGAAGATGGATTGCATCAGCCCTTGGCAATGCCAGAAATTCCTGCGTATACCCAAAACTACCATAGTATCAGCAGCATATTACTTATTGTTTACCATCTTACTGTAACGACTCTAATATTTTTAATTCAGATGCACAAGGATATGGTTAACTTACCATTACTTTAAGTACTGCATTCTCGTCACAAATAGCATCTTGTGATGATGCTTGATTTGGACTGCTGCCGTCATCTGATACACCGGTAGTTGAAGAGATAGTAGCTTGTGAAGATCCGAGGGTGCAACTATCAATATTTGACTTCGATGTGGCCAAGGAAGTTAACACGGGACTATTATTTTCCTTCAAAGAATCGATTCTCAGAAGGCTTTCAAATCGATCTTTACACATCTGAAGTTTGAACCATTCAGAGTGTGTGTGAAGCGTTGCTCTCATTATCCTCATCAGCTGAGGCTCCTCGATACCGAGCCTCTTCCCGAAAGCAACCTAAACCAAGATAGAAAACCGAATACTTACGTTGCAAAAATACAGAACAAGAAAATATTTGTATATGGATTGCGAGAGCTTCAAATTTCTATGTACCTGAAGTGAAGTTGCAAGAGCATGTAAAGGCAAGCCTGTCACAAGTGCTTCATCATTTGGACGAAGCAGTGATAATAAAGTCTCCTTCAATGGCTTCAACAAATTGGTGTCACGAGCGGCTAAGGGGCCTAAATGGGAGCATGCTACCCTTAGAGCACCAGAATGGTCACCCGATCCAACCAGTTTCAGAAATTCAACCTAAAACAAACAGAACGGTCAAGCTAACATTCTTTGAGTTTTAAGGACAATTTAGACAGAAATTTTACCCAGAATTTTTAATTAATGAAGCCATTGCCAGAATGAACTCAACTAACCTGTTTGAGTTGGAACAGCAAAACAGGATTTTGTACAAAGAAGTCAGGATCCAATGTACTAATTTCCTCCACAACCTCAGCAGCCATTCCTCTGCTAGCTAGTTCCTTCATCTGCAGAACAATTTCGTATTTATCTTCCGTGCTGGTACATTCCACTCCCTGCATAATAAATATTATGCTATTATCCATCAATCATCATAAAAATATAAAAAAGAAGTCCAAAATATGACTGTTGTACCTTTGATTTAGTAGTGCTAACCTCTTGTTTTCCGTCTCGATTAAAATGAACACCAGAAATAAAATCTAGATCATCATGTCTTCCCCTCCATCGCTTACGCTTACTTCTTTCACCAGCTCCCTTGCTTCTGTTTCTCAAGAGACTTGAACTTTCAGACTGATGTGACCCGCTGGGACTACAATCTTCGAGGTTGTTGGTGGGCTCAGAAGCAAAGCGTAATTCAACATCAATTCCTTGCATGCTATTCAGATCTGTGGTAGCAGAAGTTTCACTATTTGAATGCTTAGCAGTGCTATGATCCACATCAATGGAAGAGTCTCGTGATGAAGAACACCCAGACTCTGGTGGATTAACTTTCAAAGGTTCAGACGAGGTTTGCATTCCTAAGAAAGAACAAGTTGATCAACATTCCAATAAAGACAGAAATAGTAAAAGGAAACTGATGTTAAGAGTTCCACTGGGTGAAAGAACATACCAGGTTCCACAATTCCCCTGTAAACACAATACTCATGAACAAGTTCATCAAGCATGGCGTCATCCAATCTCATTCGACATATTTCATTCTGCAAGAAAAGTCATGATGTATCAACCAACAACCCAAAAACACGAATTAGGGACTCTAGGCCTGGACCAGAAAGTTAAGTGATGCATGTGAGAGATCTTTACCGTTTGGAATATTAAGTATACATTATCATGTCCAGTGTGTATCTGAAGATATTAAATAGACAATGACTAAAAGTGAGGCACATTTTGCCATCTTCATATTTGAAGTTAAAACCAAATTTTAAGTGCATTTTCAAACTTCTATCCCATGAAATATTTGACAGTCATATCTGAGTTAAAGGGAAACAGTATTAATTGAAGTAGAGACAACGAAAAAGCCTCAACTTTCAAAAATAAGGAATTTAGGGGAGGGAGATATTAGATAGGTAAATCTTTCAACAACCTGAAATGCCTGAAACAGATCACCCTTAGCAAATCTCAAGCTATCAATAGCTCCTTGTCTTGTAAGCTCTACAGCATGTGCAAGGGCTTGTATATCCACCTGAATTTCAAAATCAACACATAAGTCTGAGGCATCCATATGATCTAACAAATAAACACATAGCACTGCAAATTCATGCATCAACCCAGACTAACATATGACTCATTTCATCCCCAAGAAACATCTAAAAACACAATTGCTAGGAAAAATCCACACCTCATCAAACACTTGTGCCTCATACAAACTCTCTGGAGGTAATGCAGGGAAGTCACGTTCCTCTAGCAACAATCTCTCAGTAAGGTTTGAAATGGGTGATACAATTCCTTGTCTAAAGCAAAATCCTTTATGTATGCTGAAAGAAGAAGGGAAATCATTGCAAATTAATCAGAATCAATACAAATGAGCACAAATCTCAATGGAAGTACTCCATGAAATTGTATCTATTGGAAGTCGTAGTAATACCTAATCAGATATCTCAATACCATTGAAAAGATGGGATTGTATGCATGGAAATGAGCTCTTAAAACAGAAGATACTAATCCAGCAATTTCATACCTCCTCTTCTCAGCCCACTGTACACATAAATCACAAGTTTCCTCTTATTCAGCAATCATACAAAAAGTTGTTCAGAAGACCTAATTCCAACTCACCTCATTTGCTACAGGGGAAGTTTGATCATCTTTGTCATATATAAAGGCAAGAAGAACATGCTTGAATTCCTCATACGCTTCCTATACAGATGCAGAAATCTATCAGCAACCTCATCTTAACAGAATATACCTGAGCTGAATTAATTGTTTTCTAGGTATTTTTAGAAGCATTACATCTATTCCAAAAATGATACTACAAGCAGTGGTTAAACTGCAAAAATCACCCAGAGAGAAGTTACCGAAGTCGAATGGTAACAAAATGACCAGATTTGGATCTCCCTATCCCAGAGGATAGCAAAAGCCAACATTTTTTAGGTCAGTGACACAACAACCAAGTCTAAGAGCACCAAGTATATAGTAATTTTTACAAACAGATGCACATTCCGTATGGTCAATAACATAGACACGCGGAAGTCCATTGTCTAAAGGTTTAGGAGACTTAAGCCTCCAAAACTCGATTCATTCAGTAAAACATAAACATATAAGGTGACATGAAAACAGTTAAGGATAACTACTAGAAGAAAGGCTTCTCTTTAATGATTACTAGATGCCACTTATGAAAGGAATTTTCAGTATATAATAACAGCACAGTAGTCACCATTCCTCTTTCTCCATAATTTCCCTATACCAAATAACAATCCACAATCTAAAAGAATAACACAATCACAACCTTTTCAAACCAGATTAAGCAGGTAGCAACGACACAAGCACTTGATTTACATGAGATGCCGGTTATTATGATAACTCATTACTCCTATTTCTCCATAATTTCTCCAAAATCAACTAATTCATTTTCCATAAATTTTATTACAAACTACATTTTGGACTATTTTCATAACATTAATTCAAAAAAAAAAAAGGAAGAAGAAGAAGAAAGAATGATAATACTAATTCAAGGTTCCGCAATTAAAAAATTAGTATCACCAGTGTCCAAATAGTTGCCATTAATACGATTTCAAATTCCAAAATCAAACAGTAATTATCTGAAAGAAGAAAATTTACTAAAAAAGGAAGGTAATGTTACCGGATAGGCATTAAGAGCACAAGGAGCAAGAGACTTCCTTAAGTAATCAATCGCGAAGACACAATCGTCCCTCGTTCCTTTCCTCAACAACTCAATAAATTTCTTCAAAAGGGAAAAAAATATGCAATCAACGATATAAAATTCAACTCCAAAAACAAAAGAACTAATTCCACCTAAGCACATTTCTATTAATTTAAAAAGAAAAATAGAGAAGACTAGGAGATTTAACCAGTTTCTGCAATCGAAAGAGAAGGCGGTGATCTTCCAGGACAAAAGGAGCGTGAACTCGGAGAATATCAATGGCAGCATCAATGTTACCGAACTCTAATGACCATCTGATCTGACGAATGATTAACCTCGAATGATAAGAAGAGGTAAGAGAAGGAGAAGAAGGTGGCGAAGAGTTCTCGATCAAGTTCTCTGATTTGACGAAATCGATGATGAGAGCGTCGAGTGCTTCCCAGTTAACAGGCCAAGAGTCCATGTGTTTGGCTAAAATTTTCTCAAGAAAGTTTCTGAGAGGAATAAGAAAATAGAAGGAAAAATATGATGAAGGAACGTGCAAAATGTAAATTCTTTGTTCAGTTGTTTTTCTTAGGAAAAAAAAAGAAGAAAATCGTGTTTTTATTTTGGGGTCTTTTTGCCTTTGAGAAGGGGAAAGCAGAAACTCCTCCGAACAGCAACAGAGGCGGCTATAAGAGGTAAAAAGAATAATGGAAAAAAATGGAATTTGGGGATTATATAGGCGCCACGTGTCAGGTAATTTTGATGAGTTTTACTAGTGTTATCCTTTGTGGTTGAATTGGCACGTCACTCACGTCAACGTGGATTTCTATATTTAATAAGTTGTAAACTACAAAATTTAACCCCCAAATTATCTCACTTTTTCACATAGGTATTTAAAGTTTTTTTTTTATCAAAAGTGGTATCTGAACAATTTTGTCTCATTTTACTCAATGTGTATGATACTGAATAAGAATATGTTACATGTCATATTAATGAAGAAAGATGTAATGGTTATTATATGTTCAATTGATTTTTTCGATAGATCGTTAAAATTAGAAATGAATTGTATGTTAAATTAAATGAATAGAAATGTATAGAAATGATAAAATTAGAGAAATAAGAAACATTCTGAAATGAACATGGTTTTCTCACTTAGTATGGAAATTATTTGAGAATTAATTTATAGTTTTTTGAATTATTATTTAATTAATTAAATGATTGAAGTTCAAAATGAAATTTAATTAATTGGTTATTGTGAATCCATTTAATATAAAAAATATTAAATATATTTTCTCATAGATTCTTTTATGATAAAGTTACCATAATTTTAACAAAACTAAAATCAGGTTAAAAAATTATTTAATTGAAAAATTAGTTAATTAATTAAAATTAATTTATGATGTTTATTTTGAAAAATAAAAAACATACATTAGATTTGATTGAATTATGAAGTGATGGATTAAAAGTCTAGGAAACACTCATAATTAGACTCGATATGGGAGAGACCCAAAAGCCCCTCATGTTGGATACATGGGAAGACAAACCCTAGTATATTTAACTAGGGCTAACTCTCTTCTCTCTCCTAGTTCAACTAGGAAGTTTTAATATTAAATACATTTCTACGAATTTAACAAGGGTTTCACTTCTTGATGAAACCGGTAAGGTTAAATATACAAAAAGTGTAACAACCCGAAAATTTCCTAATTTAAAAATCCTAGAAATTTGAGAATTTCTTTTTGAAACCTTAATTTAATTTAGGGATTGAAATGAGATTTTAGTGAAATTTGGGGACTAAATTGAACTCTGATTAAAATTTTGTGACCAAAATTAGGGTTTTGTGGATTACTTTATATAGCAGGTAAAGTTTGGGGCTTTAAATGAAAACCCTCTTTTATCTAGAACCTACTTGTGCAAATTACCCATTTTGTTTGGTTTTAACCTTATTTTTTTTCTTTCAACCCATTCACATCCCATTTTCTTTTTCCCCTTCAGCCAAAATACCCCCTCAACATCCCTCTCTTCCACTCGTTTACCTATCAAGCTCCATTCACCACTTTTCCACCATCTATGAACCACACTGCCATCACCATTGGGTTCCCCGTTGACTCGCAAGCAGAACCCACCCTTCAAACTCCCATCGTCGGTAATTGTTTGTGACGAAACGGTGTTAGAACCATTCAGTTCTTTCCTCTCGTCGTCCCCTCCACCGTTGCTCCGTCGCATTTCTTTCATTCTTGGCGTTGGTAAGTTGTTTCTCGTGTTGGGTCCGTTTTTCTTAGTCCTTTTGTTCCATCTCCGGCAAGCATGCATCGCCTCGTAGGGGTTCTAGGGATGGTACCGTCAAGGATTGATAAACCCTAAAATCTATTCAGTAAGGTGTAAGGGTAGGCCGTTAGATGCAACCCAAATCGAGAGCCTACTCAATTAGCATGTTTGTGAGCCCATTTATGACCCAAACCATGAACCTAATTCGACGAGCCGAGGATGTAGAGACCTAATACTCGTGACCCGATTTGTAACCCGAACCATTGACCAAACTTGACCAGTTGACTTTGACCAAAGTTGACTTTGACTTTTACCTTGACTAAGGTTGACTTTTTCGAATAACTTTGATTTGATTTTTTTGACGTTTTAATTCCAAATTCGCAGCCTGTTTCGTTAATTTGAACCCGAAAGCCCATTTTACTATTTGTAATTTATTGTACTTAGTAATTTTTAAGAAAGTCGAATATTGGGTTTGATTTGAGTTATTTTGTGTTTAGGTGATCACAACTCTAAGGCCGACGAGTTACCTCCTCCAGTGCAGGCTGCCCCTGCATGAGCTACAAGAGCTGCACGTGAGTTTTTAATATTTAGATTAATATTGTGTTTAAGTGACATATTGATAGATTTTAATGAAGAGTTTATTCTTGTAGGTTCTAATTCAACTAGAACTAAAGTTAGATCTGAGCGTGGGAGAAGTCATCCACAACGTTAGAGTTATTATCGCTTGAGGTGTGTTACTTCATGTCCTACATATTTGTTGTGTGACGGTGTTACTCACATTGTATGATTTTTATTTGTGTTGTGTTATCGCATGTTGATGTGTCATGCATACTTATAAGATTGTGGATAATTTAATTATCATAACTAATGAACTGTGAACCCTAATTTAATATCATGAGATTGTGTTGAGACTAAGATAAATGTGATATCATACTATAGTGTGTACATGAGTTTGGTTTGTATGGTAGAAGACGTAGTTATCACCCCTTTAAACGGTTGATACTATACCACATAGCGATTGGTGAGGAGGGGTTTTGGGGAACCTTCTCCACTGCGTTGGTGTACAGGTGATTGAGTGCATTGCATCGTGTTTGTGATTCTATTGCATTTGAGTCGTGGCATTTTGTGTGCCTTTTTAAAATGTTTTGAGAAAACTACTTTGATGTTGTGTTGTGATTGCCTACACTTTAGAGATACACTGAGCTCTTTAGCTCACTCCCCCTTAATTTTTCTTACAGATATCCTTGGACTTAAGTGACTTGGTACTCGGAGAATCTCTCAATTTTATTCGTTTTTTCATCATTCAGTATGGACTACTTTGTGGTTTTTTTTCAAATTATCTTGGTTATCATAATATTTGGGATTGTGATGTAAATTCAAATTTGGAACTTTGATATTTTGGATACACCTTTTTACTTGCATCTATAGATTTGATCCAATTTATTTTATTAAATTATTAGATAAACACTATTACGTTTGAATTTATAAATTTTTAATATTGTTTAAAATAGTGGAAGTTGAATCGTTTTACAATTACTTTATTACAAATTATAATATATATTTGTTCTCAAAGTGGTTTACTTGAGGATGAAGTTACAACTGTGCCCTTCTAGATCCAATCATATCTTTTAGGTCAGGTAAAGGAGGTTACATTTAGTGGTATCAGAGTCGAGTTCAACCCTCGAACTGTGAGGCTCACAATAGTCAATTTTAAAAGTCTTGAAAAGTTTTGCATGCATTTGAAAAGTTTTAGGGTAAATAGGGATTTCTAGTAAATCTATTATCTTATAAATTATCTTCTTATTTTGAAATTTTAAGTTGAGATTCAATCTAAGACTTTAGTACCAAATCTTACTTTAGTGTTTTTGCTTTCTGTAAATAATCTTACTATGCTACCACATAGGTGTACTAGACTCTTGTTGATCTAGCAGAGAATCAGAATGAATTGCCTAATAATGAGAATGACAAGTTACCCACTGGTGCTAAGGGATAACAGATTGGAGGTGGAGACCCACCTGCTCAGCAGGCTCGTGGTGATAACCCGTATGATACCAGGGAAAGTGAGGCAGTTGAGCTGGATAGTGTTACTGTGAATTGAGAATTGTTATGTTTACTCATGGTTTAGTTAGGGGACAGTCAAAGGGACTGAGGAAGCTCATATCTATCAATTTTTTGGTTGTTAGGATAAAGATTTTTTGGGTAGGACTAGTACAGATCCGTTTGTTATTGAGTATTGGTTATAGGACTTACAACGATGATTTGTTGAGATGAACTATCCTGCCAATCGGAAGTTGAGGGCCATCGTTTCACTACTGTGTGGTGAAGCATAGAATTGGTAGGAATAAGTAGAGGAATCTATTTCAACTAGTCAGGTCACGTGGAAGTATTTTCGAGAAACATTTCAAGACCGTTATGTGGGAGAGGAGCTTCTTGCAAAATATCGAGATAACTTAATGAATTTGAAGCAGAATAACATGTTAGTCAATAACTATGATATAGAGTTTCTAAGGTTGGTCAGATATGCTATTAGGCTGGTTATTATTGAGAGATAAAAGTGTAAGTGGTTTTAGAAGGGACTTCGCTTATCGATTCAAGAGGGAGTTACTATGCATTAGGATAAGGTGTTCAGCGACTTGGTTAGTCGAGCTAGGATAGTTAAAAGGTTGGAGACCCTTAAGAGAGACTAAAGAGCTCAAGACAGGGAGTGATGTAGGAAGTAATCGGGCACAACAGTTCATCCTAGTTCTATTAGTTACACCGTCAAGAGGCTTATAGAGGAGATTGATCAGCAGAGTTCTTTGAGAGTGAGACCAACAATTTCGATCATTCCTACTAATAGCGGGGGTGGTTCAATTGGTCATTGTCCTTTACATATATGCTCTTATTGTAATAGAAAACGTAATGGTGAGTGTAAAAGGAAGACATGTGCATGTTTCAAATGTAGCTCACATAAGCATTTCTTCAAGGATTGTCCACATCCTCTTACTAGTTCGTTTGTCCAGAATCAATCTCAAGCATCGATTCAGACCCCTACTGGAGGTAGAGGACACGGTAGACTTAGTGCTTCGAGTACTGCTAGTAGAGGTAGACCAGTTCAGAGTAGTGGTGCAACTAATTCTGGAGTGAGACAATCGGGATTGGTCTACTTGACCAGGAAATATAAGGATCATGATGAGCCAGATGCTATAGTTGGTACATTTTCTATTCATTCTATTTCATATTTTGCCTTACTTGATAATGGTTCTACGCATTCCTATGTGGTGAGTGCGGTATCTGGGGACTTAAGATTCTTGTTGAGGATGTTAAGGTTATAGTTACTGTTTAGAGTCCTGTGGGAAATTCAATAGACGTCGATAGAGTGTACCGTAATTATTCTCTTGAGATTCAAGGGGAAGCTTTTCTAATTAATCTGATGGAACTAGCGTTCAGTAAGTTTGATCTCATTCTTGATATGGATTGACTTTTCGTTCACTAAGTCAATCTAGATTGTGAGAGAAAAAAGGCAACCTTAACAACTTTTAATGACCGAGAGGTGACCCTTATTGGTGAACGCAAATGATTTTTGTCCAATGTAATTTCTGCCTACAAAGTTGAGAAGATAATCAGAAAAGGGCCCATAGCCTATCTTGCCTATATTCTTGATATGAGTAGATAAATTTTGGGATTTAGAATATTCGAGTTGTGAGATACTTTTTGGATGCTTTTTCGGAATAGCTACATAGTGTTCCGCCAAAACATGATGAGTTTGAGTTTGGCATTGAGATCTATCTGGGTACAACTCCCGTGTCTATGACACCTTACTAGATGATACCCAAAAAGCTCAAAGAGTTAAAGTTTTAACTACAAGAGTTGTTGGATAGGGGTTTCATTCGACATAGTGTTTCAACCTAGGGAGCTTCTATTCTTTTTGTTAAGAAGAAGAATGAGACACTTCGGTTGTGTAATGATTATCGAAAGCTGAATAAGCTGACAATAAAGAAAAAATATCTCTTGCCTTGTATTGATGACCTTTTCGATCAGCTTCGGAAAGCTACCGTGTTTTCTAAGATAGACCTGAGATCTGGTTATTACCAACTTAAGGGTAACGACTCTGAAGTGTTCAAGATAGCTTTCTGGATGTGGTATAGCCATTACAAGCTTTTGGTAATGCCTTTCGGATTGACTAATGCTCCTGTCGCATTTATTAACATGATGAATAGGGTGCTTCAACCTTACTTGGATCAGTTTGTTATGGTATTTATTGATGATATCCTGTCTATTCTAAGTTTGAGGTCGATCATGATGAACATCTCAGAATTGTTCTACAGACTCTAAGAGAAAAATAGTTGTATGCAAATTTAGTATGTGTGAGTTCTAACTCGTAGAGATTATGTTTTTAACATACATAGTTTTTGCTGAGGGTATGTGGGTTGATCCGAAAAGGATTGAGGCTATCATGAGCTGGAAGCAACTTAAGAACGTTTTTGAAATCTGAAGTTTCTTGGGTTTGGCTGGCTATTGTCAAAGGTTTGTGGAGGGTTTCTCAATCATTGCAACTTTGTTGACTAAGCTTCTAAGGAAGAATGTTCCATTTATCTAGAATGAGGCCCAACAGTCTAGCTTTGAGGAATTAAAGACTATGTTAACGCAAATGCCGATTCTAATCCAACCTGAGCCTGAAAAGGCTTATACTATTTATTATTATGCTTCTCACACGGGATTGGGATGTGTGCTTATGTAAGACGGGAAGATAGTGACTTATGCATCTCGATGGTTGAAAACGCATGAGTGCAACTACCCTATTCATGATCTTGAGTTGGTTGTGGTGATCTTTGCTCTCAAAATTTAGAGACGCTATCTTTTTGGCGAGAAGTGTTATATCTACTCAGATCATAAGAGCTCGAAATATCTTCTCACCCAAAAGGAGCTTAATCCGAGACAACGTCGTTAGTTGGAACTTCTCAAGGATTATGACTGTGAGATTAAGTATCACCCAAGCAAAGCTAATATGGTTGTTGACGCCTTGAGTCGTAATGCTTTTACATATCTGAGAGCTTTATTTGCCCGGATGAGCTTGTTTAAGGATGGTAGTCTCTTAGCGAAGCTTTGAGTTATTCTTACTTTTATTTTTAAGATTAGAGCCGAGCAGCATTGTAACACCTCTATATTCGATTCATAAGAATAAACCCAATATAAAAGTATTACATTAAGATAAACCGAGTCATGCAAATTTTTTTATCCAAAATACCTCATTTCATTTCGTCACATAAAACATTTCAAAACAACATTTTCGTTTTCTAATAAGTACACATACAAGTTCCATAATACATGTCATTTTACATCAAAAGTAATATACCTAAATTTGAGCTCCAAGTGATGTGATGTAATGAGAGGTCCCGATCTAGCTTCTTGTATTCCTTGTACCTACGCGTTAAGCCGGTGAAGGCTTAGTAAGTACTACAAAAGCAAGGTATAAACTTTTAAATTTTCTCATGTAATTTACTCTTTCGCCTTACCAGTATATAGCTTGTATCTTACCACATTGACATTCATTTCACTTTGGTCCACATTTTTTTTTCCACAATTTAGCCCAAAGTAGACTTCTATAGAACCCATCGGATAAACGGAACAGAAAGTACCGAAGTACTTAACAGTAAGCACACAAGTGCTGGGGAAACAGTAAGCACACACAGTGCAATCCAGTAGGCACACACAGTGCAATCAGTAGGCGCACATAGCGCAAATCAGTAGGCACACAAAGTGCGAAACAGTAAGCACACGAAGTGCGAAACAGTAAGCGCGCTAGCGTTCCTTAATGACATGCCACTACTATCTCAATGGTTCTAACTTGTCTACATGGGCATAACACTTCATATTCATCATTTCTCATTATTTCACACATCACATTTATATTTCAAAGTTGTTCACTTGCATCACAGTCACTAAATTATTTATATCTTGAGCTACAAAATTCGAAATTATAATCCGCTTGATGTTTCTGAAACTAGACTCAATCATATTTTTACCATAAAATTTCCAGAATTTTTACTTTAGCCAATTTGTACAGTAAATTCTTTCAATTTACCCCTTCATTGCTGCCTGACAGTTTCGACCTTTCTTCACTAAAAATTATCTATCTTTTAGTACAAAAATCAAATGATGTTCCTGTCTTTTTCTATTATAAATAGACTCATTAAGGAATTAACCATATTTTATTGCAGAAACCACATTTGACATAGCACTGTAATTCTCACCAATTACAATCATCTCATTTCCATCTATAGTTCTTAAAGAAATTCTTCTTCTTTTGCAATCAACCACGGCTGCATATTTCGATAACCAATCCATCCCCAGTATCACATCAAATTCATTGAATGATAAGAGCATAAGATTTGCTGGAAATTCACAATCCTGAATCTTTAAAGGACACCCATTACACACTTTATCGACTTTCTCACTTTGCCCAAAAGGGTTTGTAACTATCACCTCATGTTTTGTAGGTTCTACTACTAATTCTATATCTTTCACTAATGAAATGCATATGTATGAATGCATAGAACCTGGATCTATCAATGCAACTACCGAAGAGTCAAATAAAGAGAATTTACCAGTGATCACATTGAGAGCATTTTCCTCTTCCCTGGTTCTGATGGCATATGTTCGTGGCTTCCGAGACTCAGATCTATCAACTTCATTTCTTGCTGATCTCATGCTAATATTACTTGAATTCCCGGGCATTTTACTTCTGCGAAGCTGTACTTCCTTTTACAGACTGCTCTGTAATGTTCTCTATCAATCTCGTAATCTTTGACAAAATGATCTTTAGCTCCACACTTAAAACAAGCTCGAGTATTTACTCGGCATTCTCCCCAATGGAATCTTCCACAGTGTCCACATAGGGATTGTATTTGTAATGCTCTTCTTCTAGTGCCACTTGTACTGACTATGGAAATTCCCTGTTGATTCCGTCTCGTTTAACTTCGAGACCTTTGACCCGTGAAAAATGAACCATATCTTGGTTCCCGAAACTCTCTCATTTTCTTTGAAGAAAGAGGAGGAGCAGAACTTGTTACTATTCTTTTTCCAGCACTCTTCTCATTTGAACGATTCAGTCTCTCTTCCAATCTCTGAGGTCTATCAACTAAAACAGAAAATTCTTGCAGATGAAATGGTAGAAGTGGAACATATATTTCTTCATTTAGTCCTCATTCAAACCTTCTGCACATATTAGCTTCATTGGCAATCAATTCTTTTGCATACCTGCTCAATCTAATAAATTTACGTTCATATTCAGCTACCGACATATTTCCTTGTTTCAAATCTAAAATTCTCTTTTTTTTTCTTCTCCAGATAGAGCTCACTGATGTACTTTTTCTTGAATTCATATACAAAGAAATTCCAATTAATTCTTTCATCAGGATGAATATTCGATATTGTAGTCCACCATTAGTAGGCTTCACCCTTTAACAGAGATACAGCACATCTTAGCTTTTCTTCTTCCGTGCACTGTAGTTCCTCAAATACCCTCTGACTATTTTCGAGCCATTCCTCTGCCTCTGCAGGATCATCATCTTTTCTCCCCTTAAACTCTTCAGTTCCATGCTTTCTTAATCTTTTTATAGGAGACCGGCGACTGGATACAGAGGGTTGCAACTGAGGGGCACTAGTAGATGGTGGTGGAGGCACATTTTGTACATTACTTCTTACTACTTGTTGTAACAACTGGTTCATCGTCTGTAATAAAGTAGCAATCGGAATTTCTTGAGGAGGGAATATTGATTCACTTAGGAGTTGAGTTCTTTCTTCACTTGCTGATTCTCTTCGGTCTCAGATCTTATGTGGATCTTCTTCTCTATTAGGGTTTGGGACCCTACTTTCATTTTCGGACTCTTCTCGCCAATCTAACATCTTTGCTTTCTACAATATTCATAATTTAAACAATTAAATAACTAAATAACCTCTCATCACATCAACATATAAAATGGCATGTACTTGTGGACTCATTTCCCGGCCCCAAACATCAGAAAGCCTTCGCTCTGATACCAACAAATGTAACACCCCTAGATCCGATTCATATGCATAAACCCGATATAAAAGTATTACATTAAGATAAACCAAGTCATGCAATTTTTTTTATCCAAAATACCTCATTTCATTTCATCACATAAAACATTTCAAAACAACATTTTCGTTTTTTAATAAGCACACATACAAGTTCCATAATACATGTCATTTTACATCAAAAGTAATATACCTAAATTTGAGCTCCAAGTGATGTGATGTAATGAGAGGTCCCGATCTAGCTTCTTGTATTCCTTGTACCTACGCGTTAAGCCGGTGAAGGCTTAGTAAGTACTACAAAAGCAAGGTATAAACTTTTAAATTTTCTCATGTAATTTACTCTTTCGCCTTACCAGTATATAGCTTATATCTTACCACATTGACATTCATTTCACTTTGGTACACATTTTCTTTTTTTCCACAATTTTGCCTAAAGTAGATTTCTATAGAATTCATCGGATAAACGGAACAGAAAGTACCGAAGTACTTAACAGTAAGCACACAAGTGCTGGGGAAACAGTAAGCACACACAGTGCAATCCAGTAGGCACACACAGTGCAATCAGTAGGCGCACATAACGCAAATCAGTAGGCACACAAAGTGTGAAACAGTAAGCACACAAAGTGCGAAACAGTAAGCACACAAAGTGCGAAACAGTAAGTACACGAAGTGCGAAACAGTAAGTGCGCTAGCGTTCCTTAATGGCATGCCACTACTATCTCAATGGTTCTAACTTGTCTACATGGGCATAACACTTCATATTCATCATTTCTCATTGTTTCACACGTCACATTTATATTTCAAAGTTGTTCACTTGCATCATAGTCACTAAATTATTTATATCTTGAGCTACAGAATTCGAAATTATAATACGCTTGATTTTTCTGAAACTAGACTCAATCATATTTTTACCATAAAATTTCCAGAATTTTTACTTTAGCCAATTTGTACAGTAAATTCTTTCAATTTACCCCTTCACTGCTGCCTGACAGTTTCGACCTTTTTTAACTAAAAATTATCTATCTTTTAGTACAAAAATCAAATGATGTTCTTGTATATTTATATTATAAATAGACTCATTAAGGAATTAACCATATATATTTCAGTCTCTAATATTTTTTATATATTTTTCTATGATTTTTCAAAGTCAAAATAGGGGAACTCGTACCTACCCTGACCTTGTTACACAAAATCAGTTGTATCTCAGAATATACAGATCCATTTCCATCACCGTTTCTTCCATATGAAACTAAACTCAATAAGATTTAATTTCATATATAATAGGACCCTTAATTATTTATATGCAATTTTTAGTGAATTTTCAAAGTTAATCCTCTGTTCTATCCAGACTGTTTTACTAAATCACACATTAATCCCTTCATGTTATCATTGTAAACATTCAAATTATGTACCTAACTAACAATTTCTATGCTAATAATTCATATACCATTAGAGAAATTAAACTATAATTTAAAAATCTTGTAGTACTTATAACAAAAAGGCTGATTTCCTTCTCTTCTACCCCTTGTTCTATTCTTTTCCTTTGTCTTCAATTTGATCCTTGCCTCTCTTCTCTTTCTCTTCAATTTCACATAAACACATATAAGCTAAATGCTATAATTCAATGATTTTCATGCTAAATAACAGTAAAATACATGTATATTATGAGAATTTAACCATTTCTTACCTTAACCCTTGAATTCAAATTTTCTCGATTTAGTCCTTTATCTCTCTAACACCTCAAAATTAATTCTATAAGAAGTTTGAGGTGTCTACTAACTCTCTTTTATGACTTTATTTCAGAAATTCCAAAGAAAATGGAAGGTTTTGGGTTTGGAAAAACTTAAAAATGATGGAAGGACCTATTTGGAATAAAAGCAAAAGTTGGAAATGGAAGAAAAGGATATGGACGACTACTTAATGAAAAAGATGATATTTTCATCTTTTTAACCATCTTTTTCTTCTCTCAAATTCTCTAGAATTTTCACTTAAAATATCTCACTTAAGAAAAATGGTAAAATTACACTCTTAGTCCTTAAGCCTTCCAACTTTACACTTTGGCCCAAAACTTTGCCTCCAAAAATATCTTCCACCAAATTACTCTTTTGCCCCTCCTCAATCAATCTAATTCCCATAATGACTCAAAATTCATTTCAGATAATTCACTATTTAATCCCCCATATTTTCTCTCCTATACTATTTAATCCTTAAATTTTTCTAACCTTCCTTACTTTAACTAAACATTTCTAATTCTCTATTATATTTTATCACTATTCCAAATCCGGTTTAAACACACGGATGTTACAAGCATAATGATGTATACTTGATGTATCGAATGAGAGAAGTTAAAGAGGGTATATCCAAGGATTTTTATATCGATTAGAATGGTATTCTGTGCTTCCGGGGACAATAATGTATTCTAATAGATTTTAAGTTAATGCAGACTATTCTCCGTTAGAACCATGACAACCCTTATTCTATGCATCTTGGTGGAGATAATATGTTTAAGAATCTTCGAGAGAGATACTAGTGGGAGGGTCTCAAGAGAGAAGGTATCGAATTCGTGTCAAAGTGTTTGACTTGTCAAAAAGTGAAGGTGGAACATCAGTGTCCATCTAAGTTACTTTAGTCGATTGAGATTCCGCAGTGAAATTAGGAACGCATGACTATGGATTTTGTTAGTGATCTCCTTTTGACACCGTAAAAAAAGAACTCAGTTTGAGTGGTTGTTGATCGACTCACCAATTCTGCGCACTTCATTCTTGTTCGGGTTCACTGTCTTTTGATTAAGTTAGCTCAACTTTACATTTCTGAGATAGTTTGTCTTCATAGGGTGCTGCTATCTGTTATTTATAATCGGGATCCTAGTTTCACATCGAGATTATAGAAGTCTTTATACCATGCTCTTGGTACTCAATTGAACTTCAATACTGCTTATCATCCATAGGCTGACAGTTAATCTGAGTGTGTGATTCAGGTTTTGGAGGATATGTTCAGAGGTTGTGTGATTATTTACCGAGGTAGTTGAGAGGACTTACTACCACTTACAGAGTTTACGTACAATAATAGTTATTAGGCCAGTATTTAGATGGCAACGTATGAAGCTCTATATGAACGCAAGTGTCGCACACTTATTGGCTAGATTGAGTTGAATGAAAATAGATTTTTGGGACCTGATATTACTCAAGAGTATGAGAAGTTGTCAAATTAACTCGAGATAGGCTTAAGACTGCTTTTGACAGACAAAAGTCTTATGCCGATATGAAACGTCGAGACAATTAGTTTGGTTTGGGTGATGAGGTTTTCTTGAAGGTATCTTTGTAGAAGAAGGTGCTCAGATTTGGTCAGAAAGGCAAGTTGAGTCCTTGTTTTATTGGGCCCTATCGGATTCTTTATAGAGTGGGACTAGTTTCCTATCAACTTGAGTTACCGTCAAAGCTTTAGTGTATTCATAATGTCTTCCATGTTCTATGTTGACACATTACCGATCTGACCCGTCTCATATTGCTCCTGTTGAGGAGATTGAGGTTCGTCCCAATTTGAGTTTTGAGGAGGAACCGATAGAGATTCTTGATTAGGATAAGAAGGTTCTTAGGAGGAAGACTATTAAGATGGTCAAGGTCTTGTGGCGCAACCATGGTTATGAAAAGGCTATGTGAGAACTCAAAGCTATCATCAAGGCTTAACATTCGCATCTTTTTGGTCCAAGTAAATTTTGAGGCTGAAAGTTTTTTTAAGGAGGGAGAGTTGTAACAACTTGAAAATTTCCTAATTTAAATACCCTAGAAATTTAGGAATTTCTTTTTGAAACCTTAATTAAACTTAGGGACTAAATTAGGATTTTAGTGAATTTTCGGGACTAAATTGAACTTTGATTAAAATTCTATTACCAAAATTGTGATTTTGTGGATTACTTTGTGTAGCAAGTAAAGTTTGGGGCTTCTAATGAATAACCTTTTTTATCTGGAACCCCCTTGTGCAAATTACCCATTTAATTTAGTTTTAACCCTATTTTTCCTTTCAAACCATTCACCTCCTATTTTCTTTTTCCCCTTCAACCGAAATACCCTCTCAACATCCCTCTCTTTCACTCGTTTTCCAATCAAGCTCTATTCATCGCTTTTTCACCCTTCGTGCACCGCACCGCATCATTAGGTTCCCGTTGACTCGCGAGCAAAACCCACCCTTCAAACTCCCCTCACCGGTAATCGTTCATGAGGAAATGATGTTAGAACCATTCGATTCTTTCTTCTTTCCGTCCTTTCCACCATTGCTTCATTATGCTTCTACCATTCTTGGTGTTGGTAACCTGTTTCTCGTCTTGGGGCCATTTTTCTTGATCCCTTTTGTTCCATCTTTGGCAAGCATGCGTCGCCTTATCGGGGTTCTAGGGACGACACTATTAAGGGTTGGTAAACCTTAAAACTTGTTCAGCAAGGTGTAAGGGTAGGTCATTAGATGCAACCGAAACCGAGAGCCCACTCGGTTAGCATGATTGTGAGATCATCTATAACCCAAACCATGAAACCGATTCGATGAGTCCAATATGTAAAGACCCATTACCCGTGACTCGATTTACGACCCAAACTATTGATTGAACCTGACCCGAATCGTTGACCAAACCTGACCCGCTGACTTTGACCAAGGTTGACTTTGACTTTGACCTTGACTAGAGTTGACTTTTTCCAAAAAAATTGACTTGATGTTTTTCGATGTCTTGATTTTGAATTTGAAGATTATTTCATCAAATTCGAACCCAAAAGCCCATTTTACTATTTTCAATTTATTGTACTTAGTAATTTTTAAGAAAGTTAAATATTTGGTTTGATTTGAGTTTTTCTGTTTTTAGGTGATCACGACTCTAAGGCCGACGAGTTACCTGGTCCTCCTCCACCTATGCAGACTACCTCTACACGAGCTATGAAAGCTGCATGTGAGTATTTAATATTCATATTAGTGTTGTGTTTAGTAAGTGGCATAGTGATAGATTTTAATGAAGAGTTTATTCTCGTAGGTTCTGATTCAACTAGACTAGGAGTTAGATCTGAGCATGGGAGACGTCCTCTATGAAGTTAGAGTTATTTTCGCTTGAGTTGTGTTTCTTCCTATGTTACATAATTGTTGTGTGACGGTGTTCCACACCTTGTCTGATTTTAATCTGTGTTGTGTTATTGCATGTTGATGTGCCATGCATATCTATCAGATTATGGATAATTTAATTATCATAACTAATGAACTGTGAACCGTGATTTAATATCATGAGATTGTGTTGAGACTAAGATAAATGTGACATCATACTATCATGTGTACATGAGTTTGGTTTGTACAGCGGAAGACGTAGTCATTACCCTTTCAAACAGTTGATACTATACCACATAGCGATTGGTGACGATTGGTGAGGAGGGTTTCTGGGGAACCTTCTCCACTGCATTGGTGTACAAGTGATTGGGTGCATTGCATCGTGTTTGTGATTCTATTGCATTCGTGACATTCTGTGTGCCTTTTTAAAATGTTTTGAGAAAATTACTATGATTCTGTGTTGTGATTGCTTGCATTTTAAAGATACATTGGGCTCTTTAGCTCACTCCCCCTTAGTTTCTCTTATAGATATCCTTGGACTTAGGCGACTTGGTACTTGGAGAATCTCTCGAATTTATTCGTCTTTTCATCATTTAGTATGGACTACTTTGTGGTTTTTTCAAACTATCTTGGTTATCATAATATTTGAGATTGTGATGTAAATTCAAACTTGGGACTTGGGACTTTGATATTTTGGATACACCTTTTTATTTGCATCTATAAATTTGATCCAATTTATTTTATTAAATTATTATATAAACACTATTACGTTTGAATTTATAATTTTTTTAGATTCTTTACAATAGTGGAAGTTGAATTATTTTACAGTTACTTTATTACAAATTATGATATATATTTGTGCTCAAAGTGGTTTACTTGAGGATGAAGTTACAACTGTGCCCTTCTAGATCTAGCAATATTTTCTAGGTATGGTAAAGGGAGTTACAATAAGTTTTATACGACTTTGAGATATTGTTATTTTTCCCAGAAATAGTGAGATTTTATTTCTAAGTATAATATATATTTTTCGAAATAACAATTCTATTGGCTTCAATTGAAAAGATTTTTTCTTTTCCACTAAAAGTAAAGTAAATAATTCTTGGTTCTGGCTTTAATTCAAATTCGTTCGAGCCCACAATAGAAGCTGTAATAGCCCGATTTTCAACGGTGTTGGAAACAGTGGCCTCGAGGCCTCAAATCCGACGAGTGAGTTTCTAAATATTATTACTTAATATTTACATAATATTTACGAGTCAAATATAGCATTAAAATAAGTTTTGAATTGATAATTTATGCTATTTGAATGAGTAATTTGATTTATGTGGTAAATCTTTAAAGTCAAGCGATTTTAGAAATTGAGGTATCGGGACATCGTTTCTATAAATCGAGATTGTAAATATTTAAATATTTTTATTGAATATTTACAAAATGATTATATAGGTGTATTAAATTTTGGTTAAATAATTTTAACGTTTGGATAGTTAATTAAAGAAAAATGATTAAATTGTAAAAGTCATAAAACTTAATCGCTATTGATTAAAATTTATAAATTAAGCATAGAAACATTTTTCAAGGGCCGTATATGGTAATTTAACCATAATTACATTATAGTGGACGGTTTGGTGTAGAATAATTAATGAGATGTTGACTTTTGTTTATTAAAATAATAAAATAACAAATAAAATTAAAAAAAAAAATAGAACCCAACAAGTGATTCCAGTGAAAAAGAGGATGTTATTCGTCCTAAGTGTCTCGGGTTCGAGCACTTATGTGTGCAAGGTGTGTGTGCCCTGTCAAAGGGTTAAGAAAGTATGAATAGATATTACCATGTAATCACACCAGTATATTAAAAAAAAAAAACAAGGGATTTAGAATGTCATCATTTTCTTCTCTTCTCCAAACCGAAACAAACATGAGGAAGCCATGGTTAACCTTCAACCATTCGGCCAAGCTTCCAAGCTTTGCATAGGTATGTTTTTCTAGACCATTTTTCTTGATTTTTATGTTTTTAGGCTCGTATGAGCCTAATCTAGCTAACTCGGAGGTCAATTTGTTAAATTGTTAAATGTTTAAAATTTTACCATGAATGAATTTGTGATGTTTTTGAAATTTTATGGTAGATTGATAAGTTTGGTTGTTAAATGAACATTTTTTGTTAAGTAATTTTTGATGATTTTAAGGTTTAGGGACTTATTTATGAAAATGGTAAAAATCAAGGAAAATATTGTAAATTGTTGAAAAATATAAGCTGTTATGAACATAAGGAAAATTCGGCTATTATAGATTTTAGCTAAAAATGGTAAATTTGCAAGATTTGGATTTAAGAATTAAATTGCATAAAAGGAAAAATATTGGGGTAATTTTGTAAAATTAGATAAAGAAGCACTACAGTTGGACTTAAATCGAGGAAAAAGCTAAAATTGTTGACTAGTTGTCGATTGCGTTTTAACAACCGTTTTAATCAAAATAAGTTTGTATAATGATTAAATTATTATATGTTATTTTATAGGTCATGTTCATAGTTTCTATGTTATAAATAAATTAGATTAATAATTACACAAAATATGATGTTAATTAAATTGGATGACATAATGCTTTGGTTTGAATAAAATATTTAAAAAGATAATTACGGTGAAGGAAATGTATACTGGAAAAAGAATATAATATAAAGCAAAGGTAAGGTAAGTGCATTTTGGATGGTTTATTTTGTATAACATGGTTAATTGTATTGTATTTAATAATCAAAATGAGTTAATGATGATGGTATGAACATGTAAATTACATGGATGGTTATATGAGATATTATATCAAAAAGGGAATTAAGGTTAAGTATGAAAAATGTGAATTCCCCAGTGTTTATCGGGCGTAGTGCCTAGTAGGCTTCATGCCAATGTTTATCGGGTTTAGTGCCTAATAGGCTTCTTGCCAGTGTATTTATCGGGCTTAATGCCTAGCAAGTTTAGTTCCAATGTTTATCAGGCTTAGTGCCTAGCAGACTTAGTGTCGATGTATTTATCGAGCTTACTGCCTAGCAGGCTTGGTGCTGGTGTATACTATCAGGCTTTGAGCCTAGCAGGTTTCGTACCGATGTGTTGTATCAGGTAACTTGTACTGAAAATATTATTTCAAGTATCCGATGTTATTTTCTTAAGTTCAATGGGTAAGAAAAGATCAATGGAAAGGCATATATAAAGACTTAATATTCATATGATATGCATAGATGAATATGCATATACAAAATTTAAATGGATGATAATTTATCATGTGATGGACGAAATATACATGGAATCATGGATGATAATTTACCATGTGATGGACAAAATATGCATGGAATCCATTTTTTAATATTTGTTACATTTTATAGATTTTATGTTTACTTACTATCTATTAACCATATGATTTAAATGGGAAGTATGAATAGAAGAGAAATGTATGGGTGATGGATCAAGGATAAAGCCTAATTGCTTATCATGTATAAGCCATGAGTTACTTGAGATTTATATGTAATGCTGTGTATAGAAAATAAAATTTGGCATAAGACATGAGGAGAGTAAGTTTGATTGTTCAATTTAATATGTTCAGGAAGTTTCTCTTATATGAATTTACTAAGCATTAAATGCTTATGTAATTGTTTCCTCTGTCTTGTAGATTATCAGAAAGCTCAGCTGGTTAGAATCTCGTTGGAGTATCGTTACACTGTCCACTCGACGTATTGGTATTTATGGTTATTTTGATTAATGGTTATAAATGGTATGTGTTAGGGTTAAACGATTTTACAAATGAATTTGCTTGTCTTAAGCTGAGCCAAGCTTGTTGTGGTTAATGTTTTAAGTGTGGCATGTAAATAATAGGTGCAAGTATAAGTGAATAAACCTTCATGCATAATCTATAGATATTAGATATCATATGGTATGATGGCATGTTTTGGAATGATTATTTTGGCATGGTTGATATAGGTTTAAACTAGAACATTGAGATGTTGAATGGTTCTTGACATGTATAGGTGGTTGATTTGTTGTGTAAAGAAGAATGGGTTAAAACTTGTGAATGTTGGTTTATCCATGCTTTTATGTACATATTTGGTTAGACTTGTAGTGCTCTAGTATGGTATGCACTTGTTCACTTTTGTGAGTATATACATAAGTAGTTATTCAAGGTAAGAATGTTTGTCTGAAAGTTGATTTGGTATAAAATGTGGTGCTTATGAATGGCATATTGGTTGAATGATTAGATGAGTTAATTGTATGAGTGAAGGTGTTCTAAAATGGTATTTTTAGTCATGGGATTTCATGTGTAATTGTGGTGTCTTGTTGGGCAAGGTTTAACTTTGTTTTGGCTTGTGTACGGGGTCATTTGGTGTGCACACGGCCTGCACATAGGTAGACACACGGCTATGTTTCACACACGGGCACCCCACACGGCCGTGTGCATTTTATAGTTTAGGTGCAGTAGGCATACGGACGGGCACATGGGCTGACACACGGCTGTATGATCCTATTTCGTAACCACACACAGGTTGGCACACGGTCGTGTGCCTATATTTCACCAAAATTTCCAATTTTTTTTCTAAATTTTCCAATTTATTTCAAATTAGTCCCGATTTAATTGTAAGCTATTTTTAAGACCTCAAAAGCCCGATTTAAGTTCAAATTAATAGGATTGTAATGAAATTTATGAATGTATGGTTTAAGTTGCTTTATTGCGGTAATATGAGATTAAATGTTTGATTGGTATAGTAATGCTCTTTAACCTTAATTCGACTACGGGGACGAATTAGGGGTGTTACAGAGGTAGTTCGTGGTACAAGAATAGCAAAGAAGGTTGTTCGGTTGAAAGGTGAGAATGGAAAAGATCTGTCCAGCTGAAAACACATGTACGATTTAGGAAAAAACTTTATTGCTACATGTTGGGGATCGACCCGGTTAAGTAACGAACAAGTAAAAAATAGCGGAATAAATTGAGAAATTGAACACACAAATTTAACGTGGAAAAACCCCTCCGAATAGGATAAAAACCACGGACAAAGATAATTTTACTATAATGGCAAAGAATGAAGAGTACAAAAGATGGAGATAAAAACTAAACCCTGAAAACTCGAAAACAAAGAACCTTCAAAACGTAAACACTAAATTCTCCAAAAGTGTTAGGAGTTCTAAACTCTAATGGGTATCTTTAATGAGTGTATTTTCTAAGGTTGTAAACGAGCCTATTTATAGGCTAAATTTCTAGGTCAAATAATAATAAAATAATTTAGACTAATAAGAGTTTGACTCAAACAAATAAACAGAGTTTAATTGAAACAATTAAACAGAGTTTAACTGAAAGATTATTTCTCAAATTTGACTTGAAATAGGAGTCATAATTCAACAAATCTCTACCTTGACTTGTATTTCCATAATGTCATCTTCACCAAAGCCCGTCACGAGCTATCTTGAACTATCAGGAAATTAACTAAGTCGAATCTGTGCTTAGAAGCTGGAAGACTTCTAGCTTTCGACTTGTGTACTGTCAAATCAAAACTAATCGGGTCTGATTTTTACGAACACAGTGCCTTAACTTTTCAAAACTTGCATCCAAAAGAGAACCTTTCCTCAACGAAATAGTCATACCTCTTTCCCTCCTACAACCAAGTTGCCTCAGCTCCAAATGAGTTGACTTCAACTCCGTAACAGACGAGGGACGTTCGATTTCAGCGGTCACTGTAGAACCTTCCAGAATATAAAGACTACCGGTCTTTTTACCTTTTACCAAAATGAGAGCTCCACGAGACACCTTAATGTCGCTCAACTAGATTTTGATTCTGTAACCTTTTGAATCTAAAATACTTAAGGAGATGAGATTCTTTCGTAAATCAGGTACATACCTGACATCTGATAGTGTCCTAATCGTACAATTGTGCATCCTAATTTTAACAGTACCTATACCGATTACCTTATTGGTTGAATCGTTTCTCATATGCACACCTCCACCTTCAACCGAACTGTATGTGGAGAACCATTCTTTGTTGGGACACATGTGAAAAGAACATCCTGAATCTAGGATCCACTTGGACGTAAGCTCGGAGCTTTCGTTCATTGACACTAACAAGAAATCATCACCACTTTCATCGGTCAAATTAGCACCAGCTAAATCTTCCTCGTTACTCTCAACAGCCCTTTTATTTCGCAGTTTGTAACAATCTGCTTTGATGTGACCTAATTTCTTACAATAGCGACACCTTTTGTCTCGCTTCTTTGATGTTACCAAAATAGAAGTTTGCTTATCTGCCTTGCTATCTGAATCAAACTCATTGTCGAGTTTGTCTTTGCTCAACAAATGACCCTTCATATCCTCGAACAAGAGTTTGTCTCTGCCATAAATAAAAGTCTCCTTGAAAAACTTGTATGAAGAGGGTAAAGAGCACAACAACAGCATAGTCTAATCCTCATCATTAATCTGAACCTCAACATTATTTAAATCATTCAAAAGAGTAATAAATTGACTGATGTGATATCTAAGAAGCTCACCTTCGTTCATGTGAAACGTAAATAGATGTGGTTTCAGCATTAAATGGTTAGCTAAAGACTTAGTCGCATAAAGAGTTTCTAGCCTTTTTCACAAGGCGAATAAGGTCTTCTTCATCCATACCTCCTGCAATACCCTATTCGCGAGGCACAACTGTATTGCAAACAAGGCCTTTTCATCAAGATTTTCCCATTCTGATTTATCTAGATTAGCGGGCTTTTTCCCGGTAACAACCTTTTTAAAATCAGTTTGAACTAGAATTGCCATCATCTGAACTTGCCACATATTGAAATTTGTGACACTATCAAACTTCTTAATATCGAACCTTGTTGCTACCATCTCTGAACGGATTGATTTGCGAAATTGAACTAGCCTGATACCACTTGTTGAGGAACAACCCGATTAAGCAACGAACAAGCAAAAAATAGCAAAATAAATTGAGAAATTAAACACACAAATTTAACGTGGGAAAACCCATCCGAAGAGGATAAACAACCACGGGCAAAGATAATTTTACTATAATGGTAAAGAATGAAGAGTACAAAAGATGGATATAAAAACTAAACCCCAAAAACCCGAAAGTAAAAAACCCTCAAAACGTAAACACTAGATTCTCCAAAAGTGTTAAGAGTTCGAAACTCTAATGGGTATCTCTAATGAGTGTATTTTTTAATGTTGTAAAAGAGCCTATTTATAGGCTAAATTTCTAGGTCAAATAATAATAAAATAATCTAGACTAATAAAAGTTTGACTCAAACAAATAAATAAAGTTTAATTAAAACAAATAAATAGAGTTTAATTGAAACAATTAAACAAAGTTTAACTGAAAGATTATTTCTCAAATTTGATTTGAAATAGGAGTCATAATTCAACACTACAAATATCACAAACCGGGTCGATTTTAAAAAAAAATTATTTTTCTGTTGTGCAAAAAAATCATTTTGCAACAATTGGCATACTTAAGATAGAATTGCAGCCTAAACTCCCACCAAAAGGCCTCTCAAGTATACACAGTTGTGCCTCCACGCTTTGCATTATCACTCTTACGACACCACCAATGCAAGGTGACATCCAGTGGCGGAGCTACATTGAGGCCCAAGGGGGCCATGACCTCCCAAATTTTAATTTTTTTCAATTTAATCCTTTGTAAATTTACACTATGGTCTTCCCATAAATATAAATAGGCCCAAGGTTTAAGATTTTTGCAATTTTTCCCTTTGAACATATATTATAGCCCTCCTAAAAGTATAAGTGGGCCTTTCCAATATTTTATAAGATTAAAAATAATATTAAAATTTTATTCGTGATAAAAACAAAGAGAAAATCTTCTTCAAAAAGCTAAATTACTCATCACAACTTTTGAATGATATATATATATAAAGAAAAGAAAAGATGAAAAGACTTTTATCATCTTTCTTCTTAATATTGGTGCTTAACAAGAAAATAAAAAAAAAAGTATTTATCAATTTTCCTCCAAATTTGAAGAATAATATAAGTTTTTCTTCAAACTTTTCATAGATTTTGAATCTTTTCATCTTTGAAATGTGTATTTTTTTGGATGAAAAATGATTAGGAGACGGTTTTTAATTTGTTAGAGTAGTAAAAATGAAACAAAAATAGCTAAACCTTAAACCCATCGAATTCACTATACACAATACACAATACACAACATTACATAACACTTGTTTTAAGCCACTTGCAACATTGAGAAACCACATTGGCACCAGTAAGAAACCAACATTTCTAAGAAAATGTTGGATTCATGCCGTCTAACTCGTATGCTTTATTCGAGTGCATCTTGAAAATAGCTCATTCAAATTTAACTAGACTGAAAGGTGCCACTAAGAACTCATTATCAGCCTCAACGACACAAGTTGTCGGCTCAGAGAACACATCAAAGGACAAGCTCGGGCTGAAAAAGGATTATGAAAGTAGTATGAATAGCACACATACCCGTGTCATCGGTACACTGAAAACAATTATCATCCACATGCAACTGAATATGATTTACTCGCTTATGCTTCGACGTTTGTGCATGAAATTGTTTTGTGTTTGAATCATCATAACACAACCAAAACACCTTCTAGCGTTGCTTCTAGTACACCGTCTCCCGAGCCAACAACTGATTAAATCAACCTTCGAACGAGAAACCTTTACAATACTATAAGGATTTGCACGATGTACGCAAATGTGCTCATTTGATCGATTGAAAACTCAACCTTTAAATATTTTCAATATATTAAAATTTTATTTTGAAATTAAAAATATATATATATATATCAAATTTAAAATTTAAAAGTTTTATCTTAAATTTAAACATATATATAGCAAAATTTCATTTTGAATTTTAAGATTATCCTTTTACTTATTTAAAAAATACACTATCTAATTAAAATTTTAAAAATATTTTTTTATAATAAATAGATATTGATTATTTTTAAACTACTGTCAGTTTACAGTTCACCTAATAATATCATTTATTAATTTTAAAATTTTTAATTATGAAGTAATATGTCTAATACTATTTATCATATATTCATAAAATTTATAAAAAAATAATTTAATATATTTTAATTTTTAACATATAATAATGAACGCAAGTAATAACTAATTTAACTTAATTTTTAATTATGTTAAAAAACTTAATTTTTAATTAATTAATATTTTTATCCCATGCTGACAATGAAATATATATATACGTGTGAGAATATGTAAAAAGAAAGTTAACTATTATATTTTTTTATCTAATACAAATTATACCTTACATATTTGAATGAAAGAATAATATTTTGTATATTAAAAAAAAAAGAATAACATTTGGTATGTTGTAGTGAAGTTTTTAGATTTTACAGAGTTAAAAGGTTGACAAGTGTCTTAAGGGTATAGTAAAATATTAAAAAGAAGAAGACATATGACAATTTTTTAAGGGATAATAAGATATTTACCTCTTATACTTTAGCAAAATGTTCAATGTGGTACCTAAAGTTTCTAAATGTCTAATTTGCCCCTGTACTTTGTTTCTATTTTCTAAAAAGGTATTTTTTTAATTTTTTAATATTTAATATGATAGTTTTCTATTTTTTTTAAAATTTAAATGTAATGTTTTTATTTTAATTGCCTCATGACATGTCATGAGATTTTTTTATTGATAAAAACATGCTATGTGACGCTTTTTCATTTATCAAAGTTACCTAACAGATTTTGTTAAGATTTTTGTATTTTTTTCTTTTGTATATATATTATAGCCCTCCTACAAATATAAGTGAGCCCCTCCAATATTTTTATAGGATTAAAAATAATATTAAAAAAATTATTCTTGATAAAAAAATAAAGAGAATTTTTTTTTGAAAAAGATAAATTACTCATGATGACTTTTGAATGGTATTTTTATTAAATAATAATAAATTAATATTTATTTAATAGTTTACTTAACATAATAATATTTTATAAGTAATATATATATAAAAAAAAGAAAAGAAAAGATGAAGAGACATTTATAATCTTTTTTTCTTCATATTTATGCTTGGCAAGAAAAGAGGGGAAAAAAATTATCTTTTTTCCTCCAAATTTGAAGTATAATGTATGATTTTCTTTAAATTTTTCATAGATTTTGAATCTTTAAAGTTTCTTTTACATGTATGTACCAATAGCTTTTTGTTTTATCAAATGTATTAAAAGTTACCATTTAAGGATATTGATAGAATTTGGAAACTTATAAAATTAAGTGAAATGTGTATGCTTTGGATGAAAAATAATTAGGAGACAGTTTTTAACTTGTTAGAAATGTAAAAATGAAACAAAAATAGTTAAATAATGTTATAGTAAGTTTTGGCCAAAGTGAAGGGGAGGAAGAAAATCTTGACCACTTTGTTTAAAATTATGTCAAATGATAGCTTGTGAAACAGAGAGCATTCCTGTGAAAACGGAATAAAAAAAGGTAAATCGAATCGAAAGTTATGTGAATTTTAGATTAGAAAATGATAATGGGTATTACAGATATTTTTTGTCAATATCTACAACAAAACTCCCAAGATATAGTAAATGTTATATACTTAGTCTCAAGCACCAAAATTTTGATACGAAAGTTGTGAGAAGATGGTTGAGACAATTTGTTGAAAGTTATGAAAGCATTTTGTGAAAAGCACAATATTGAGATCCTCGATATGAATTCTCCATATGTGGTAAAACGTGATCGTCACCGATATGGAGCACAATTATTGTGTTGAGATATTCGATGCTGCTATAAATTTTCAATTTCTTGAGCTAAATAGTAGATTTAATGAACGAACAATTGATCTTCTTACCCTTAACTCTGCTTTGGATCCAAAGGATGCTTATAAATCCTTCAATATTGATGATATTTGTTGTATTGTGGAAAAATATTATCCTCTTAATTTCACTAAGCAAGAGAAAATAATATTGAAGTATCAGCTGCAACATTATAAGCAAAATGTTTCAAATCATCCAAAATTGCAGAATTTGTCCACAATTTCTGATCTTTATCAAGGATTAGCAGAGACACAGATGTCAAAGGTAGATTTTCTCATTGATAGATTAATTTGTCTTCTGTTGACTCTTCCTATTTCAACTGCAACTACAGAAAGAGCATTTTCTGAGATGAAAATTGTCAAAACAAGACTTCGCAACAAAATGGAGGATGAGTTTCTTACATATAATCTTGTTGTTTATATTGAGAGAGAGATTGCTGAAACTTTTGATCAAACTCTATATTTAGTGATTTTGTTTTCTTGAAAGAATGTCGTGCGTAATTTTAAGTAATGATATACTATTTTGTCTTAATTGTTGGGATATTGCTTCTTTTGAATTGATTTTTATATGTTTAAATCTATTATCTTGTTGAATATTGTTTTTTTTGAATCGATTGTTTATATGTTTAAATCGATGTTACATATCACTTCTAATTTTAGTTTGTCCCCCAAGATAAATATTCTGGTTCCGCCACTGACGACATCATTTAAGTATATCGAAGTGGTGCTTACCTTGAGGGCATCCCCCTCAATACCAGTCATAAGGAAATATTTCTCCACTCTCCAATGCAAGTTATCTACCTTTTTGGAATCTCTCGTGCCTTTGGACTCCCTTGGCCTCGGCACAACCACTCAATAACTTGATCACATTGGCACTTCACTACTCTTTTCTGCCCTGACACTCGAAAGCTCACCCTTAAGCTTCTTGTCTCGCCACGCATCTATTCGACCAACTCCTCGAGGGTCTCGTTCTCAATAATCCTCCTTGAGGGATGGTATAAGTATAATACTGACACTACCAGTCTCTCTGTGGTTCAGTGTACCTGTTTTGCTGGTCTGGTCCGTGATCTTGATGGGCATTGGCTGCAAGGATTATCGGGTTTTACTATGTGTTTACGGGAGCCACGCCTTGCTAAAGCATTTGCTGTTCGGGAAGTATTACCTTGGCTGAGGTAGAAAGAGGTTGATTCAGTCATTGTTGAGTCCGATAGCTTGCTAGTGATCAATGCTATTACAGGGAATGGTGTTGATGACTCTTGAGTTCAGCTTATTAATTTAGGACTGTAAACTTCTTGCTTCGCATTTCCGGAATGTGAGGTTTAAATGGGTACGTCACGAAGCAAATACAATGGCACACCATTTTGCCTCAATGGCGCCTTTGTATAATCAAGTTAAATATTTTTATAGTTTAATTTTTTAAAACTTAATTTTTTAATTTATTAAATAATTTTTAATTTATACTTATTGTCTGTAAATATCTAATAACCAAATATAATAAGATAAAATAAACTTTGCTTAAAGGTTTTCCATATGTGTATCCTTTCAAATATTTTTATATTAATTTCTTATACAGAAACAAATTATTAAAAAAAAAAAAAATTCATAGTAACATAAAAAATTAGACATCATCCAATATCGAGAAATTGCTGTTCTCAAAGAAAATAAAAAAATCCAAATAAAGTTCTAGAGGGTTAGAGTCAGTGACCAATGCTAACATTTTCATATAAATTTAATTCTTCCTAGGGGAGAAAAAGTCTAAATTATTGCAACTATATATCCCAAACCACTGGATAAATTACACTTAAAGTTATTAAATTATTAATAAGTTTACGTTTTATTTATTTAATTTTAAAAAATTATAAAATGATCATTAATTAATTATTTGAATTTTTTTAAGTTAATGAACTGTTCAAAAGTTTTTATTTAAGTTACTGGGTTGTTAAGTTTTTTAAAATCCAGCTAGCGATCTTCAACTAATGATTCGACAATCAGTACAATGGATCAGTACCCATCGATAAGTAAAAGAGTATATCTTAAATCTAAGTCGATCTAATAGTTAGTGTCGAAAATTTGAAAAGATAATTGTTTGGATTTTAATTCGTAAATTTATGACATTAAAAGTTTTTTCATTACATAAAAAATTGAACTATAGAAAAGAAGGGGATTGAGAGCTGTCGATTGGTGCAGGCGGTGTGAATAGAGAAGGCCATAAACAACAAGTTTATAAGACTAATGATTTAAATAAAAATTTTCAAATTGTTCAATGATCATTTTGTAATTTTTAAAGTTGATTAACCAAAACATAAACTTACTAATAATTTAGTGACATTAAATGTAGTTTACCCATATCATATATATATTTTTTGATACAATAAAATTTTAAATTCACACAATTACACATGCACCTATTTAAACTACTACACAAACACGACTTACGAATTAATCTCACAACCTTAAAAATATGATAAACACCTTTAATCATATTTAAACTTTGAAATGATTATAATTAAAAATACTTTACTCAAACATCAAAAGTTAGATTTGATAAGAAATAAGTAACCAGCCTAGATTTTGCCTCTATGTAACATCATTTCTTTTTCCACACGGGAAGTCTTCATGGGGAAGGTTACAACTTACTATGCATTGGGGCAATCATTTTCAAGACCTTTAATTTCGAAATCCGGAGCCAGCACTTTCTTGGAAATGAGGTTTAAACTTTAAAATCTGAGCAAACCCATGTGTTCTTTTTCAACTTCAAGTTTCTATTTTCCCTCGCCACAAACTCCAAGCTAACCACAAATCATTAAACTAAGTTCAACAAAAGAAGGAAGTAATATGTATACTTCATCTCATGGCAATCCAAAAGATGCACCAGCAGGGTACCCAACAGCCCCCATGAATTTACCACCTCCTTCCCATATCTCTCCTTTCCGTGGAGCAGCAGCAAGTGCTTCATCATGGTCAACTGGTATTTGCCATTGTTGTGATGACCCTGCCAATTGTTTGATCACTGCTTTCTGTCCTTGTGTTACTTTTGGACAAATTGCTGAGATTGTTAACAAAGGGTCTATCTGTAAGATTCTGAAGACACCCATTTAAGATCATTTTATGAACCTGAAAGATGGAAAAAAACTGATTTTGGTGTTGAACTTTTTTGTGGATGCAGCATGTGCAGCAAGTGGTGCAGTTTACGGATTGCTGGCTCTTACGGGATTATCTTGCTTGTATTCATGTGTTTATAGGTCGAGATTGAGAGGTCAATATGACTTGGAAGAAGCTCCTTGTGCTGATTGCTTGGTTCATTTTTGCTGTGAGACTTGTTCACTTTGTCAAGAGTATAGGGAGCTCAAGAACCGTGGCTTTGATATGGGGATTGGTAAGTTGGCTAGGGTTTGCTTTTGTTCCGCTTTTCTTTTTGATACCTTCGAGATTCATAATTGCTTTTTCTAACAATACTTAATTTTACGGTTCATATTGCTTTTCTCATTTAATTTTTATATCCTATTAGCAATACCTCTTTTATCTTGTCATATTCACTTTCACTATGCTTAAACTCAGAAGCGAGCTCGCAAACGTCTAGGTCCTCCTAGATTTTGTCAAATTTCTTTTTTAAGTCTTTTTAAATTTCTATTTTGATATCATAATTAGTATTTAAAAAAGTAAAAGTTTATGCTTGGCCCCTCAAGTTTTTCAAAAGTTTTTTAATTTGATTTTTTATGATAAATTTAGTAAAATTTTCAGTTCAGTTTGATAAATTAATATAAAGTAGTATCTAAATATTAAATTGTTAAAAATAAAGTTTAATAATTGTAACATCTAAGTATAAATAGTATCTAAATATTAATTAGGTAAAAATGAACTTAAGTAATTATAATATCTAATAGAAATCAAAATTATGCCGAATTTAAAATATTTTGTTAAATGAATAGGGCCTACTTTAAGTATATATGTTTTTGAAAAATATCCGGACCCCATATAAATAATTCTTGCTTCGCCCCTGCTTAAACTGATATACATTTACTGATAATAAAATTGTGGGTTCAAAGGTTGGCAAGCGAACATGGATCGACAAGGCAGAGGAATTACAGTTGCTCCAGTGGTAGGACGTATGGCCAGATGATTATACAAAAACCTCTGCAACATCTTCAACTCAATGTTATATCTTTATCTGTTTCTATGAACCATTTCATGTTCAATTTTTATGCTATTTGATACCTGCTCTTTATTCCAAATACTGCTTATTACAAATCTAGAATACTTGAAATAACACCAGATGGATCAGTGAAAGGGTTTCATGGTACGAGTCATCATGTTCATAAACTCATTGATATCAATCAAACCATCCCCATCAACATCCACACCTTTAATCATTTTACGACAAGCTTCCAAGCTACATCTCTCACCTATCTTCTTCATCACCGTCATCAATTCTTCTGCACTTATTTTTCCATCACCGTTCAAATCATACACTCGAAATGCAGTTTTGATATCATTGTTATTGAACCCTTCTTCCATGTTATGCATCATGTGAATGAATTCCTTGTAGTCGATGAATCCATCAACATCAGTGTCGATGGTAGTAAATGCTTTCACCATTTCTGTGTCTGTCATTCCTTTCCCATCATTTTCATGGCCGACTTGTACTCTTGTTTGGAGATTTTGCCATCTTTGTTGGTGTCGAATTTGTTGAACACCCATTTCATTTCCTCCATGTTTGGTTGGTAAGAAGACATGTTGATGCTGTTCAACTGATCAGTTGGTTTTTTCAATGATCCATATTTGAACTCAATGAAACTCAACTTGGACATAATGGATTGTGAAGTGAAACTGTGTTTGGTTATACGATGTGGTCTATTTCAGGTGACTCACTTTATATATAGCATTGCTTGGATAACAAGGAATCGATTTGCAAGATCAAGTAGAATATTACTTTTAATGGAATTTCTGGATCTAAAATAATAAAAAAGGAGTGTGCCAATTTGGGTTTCATATTCTTATTCCAAAGTTTTGATTTCCATCCATACAAGTTGAATATCATTAGCACTACCATGCAAGATTCCAATTCCATTCTTTAACTGTTTTGAGTATGAATATGAAATATCTAGCATATCCGACACTCATCTAAACCTGTTGAACATACATGTTACTGAGTAACAGGGAAGATAAAGAACATGAATATACCATTAGTACAAAGGAAGAGTACTTAAAATTGAGAAATTACTGAGAATCAAACCCAGTTCATTCAAGGTTATTTTCAGACAAGGTTTCCACTTTCCAGAAGGCTTTGAAGGATTTAATATACAAGATGATAGATGCAAGATTCTCAACTGTGAATATTAGGTAAAGAGAAGGGAACCTAGAGAGACTTTATTCTTTTGATTGAGGATTTGTAGATAATAATTAGAAAAGAAAAGAGATCCAACAAAAAGACAATCGATTCAAGGAAACAATGGACTTTGTTGTGTGGAACAGGACATTGTTTGCATATTTTATTTTATAGGTTTTTTTAGTACAGCCTTCCATATTGTTTGGAATGAAGAAAGATACCAAATGTTTTAGTCATGCCATTAATGCTGTTAACAATCATATGGTCCGGGGTTTAACCTCCATCCATGACATGAGAATGAGTATGTTTTATGAGTAGTCGTTTATCTTTTTTGAATACATTCGCGGTGAGAAAAATTAATCATTGTTATCAACGGTGAATAAATTTTTTTAAAATAAAATACGGTTAAGAATCATTTAAAGTGTTTAGGGTTGACAAGAAATATAATCTTAAATTTTGTTCAAACTTGTTTATGTTGATAAATGACTGACGCAAACTCATTTAAGTTTAACCTATATTATTATTTTTTAATTTTTTAAATGCGTTATTTATCATTTAATATTTATTCACTTAAAGAACTTTTCATTTTAGTATTTTTTTTTTAAACATAAACAAAAAAATAAACTTTTTTTTAATATTTTCGTTATAATATTATATATTTAATTTTGATATGATATAAATTATTTAACTTATAAAAAATAAAATAAAATTTAACATATTATAAAAAGGAAAAATAAGTAAGTTAAACTCAAGTCTTAAATATTAGTGTTGGAATCATTGTTGTCCAGTGCTAATGTTTCAATCCTTGTTTAAACAACTTTTTGGACCATCTCTTCACTCACTTGTTCAAATAGATGTCCAGACAATTCTTTGGACAAACGTCTGGACATCCTGTTGATATGTATTATTGGCTTTTTTACTTGGTCCTATATGATTGTTTTCTTTATAAGCAAATGAGTTTCAGAACATGTTTTATCTCATCCTAAATAATGTTGATTGCTTTTGGAGAGAGAGAGAGTGAAGGAAGGATTGACAATGTCTTCTCAATACTGTATCCTTATCCTTTTGCTAGGGGACATACGAAATTAACTATTTTACCTGAATTTAAAGACTTTTATCTTATAATCATAATAATTTATCTTAGATAATATATCGTTTTAAATGACGATCAAATTTGATTGATTGAAGTATTTTGAAAATCGACTTGCTTTGTCTAATAAAACTTATCCTTATCTTTTAAGCTATTTTTGATAATTAACCTGTTAATTTATATTAGAGGATATTATTAAGGATTATTATGCATTAAATTGATCCTTTTATCTCCACAAAATCTGCAAAGGGAAGCTGCCATTTTGTGCCTAGACAGCCTTTTCGCATATGGAGATGTATCTTTTGGGAGTGCTTGTGCTGAATTTGCTAGTATTTTTGTTGTTGATTTTGACTTGTATTTTGCACTCTTTTCACAGGCTTTATGAAAGTGTATTAAACTGTTGTAACTGAGGTTATTTGGGAAAGTGGTTGTAATAAATTGAACTATTTATTGGGTTGTAATTGTTTCATGTGTAAGGGTAAATAGACTTTAGTCAATAGTTGAATAAAACATTTTGTACTGCATTAACAAACTTTATGTGAACTTTCTTTGTTGTTTACCTTTATTTATTGTATTATTCAAACTCTTGTCTAAACATCAAATTTAACATCACTTCAAAAAAAGCAAAATAATTACTTCTTTCAATTAGAATCTAAACTTTGACCCATATTTCAAAAGTTTTTATACATTTAGGAAAAAAATCCCATTTCTAAAAAAATGTGTTCAATATTTTAAGTTATAATTAACTACAGGAAAATTATAAATTAATAAAATTTAAACTCTGTGCGATATACGAAAAATAATTAAAAATCATATATTGAAACTTAGGTAAATTATATAAATGGTCATCCAACTATGCTCAAATTTCTGTTTTGGCCATTTAATTTTAAAATTTAGATACTAATGTTTGAATTTGTTATTGTTTTGGTCACTTATCATTAAATTGATAATGAAAAGTTTTTTTTAACTAGTATAATAATACATTTGATCTTCAATACTTACATATTTTATTAATTTGATCCTTAAACTTTTTAATCAAAGCTTTTAGATTTTAAAACAGAGACATTTCACAACTACAAATTTGTAAAACCCAAAAAAAAAACACAACACACACATCTATCCCATGTAGTTTACTTTAATAGTTGGATATATTAATTAATTGATGCACAAATTTGGTTGTATATATAAATTAAAATATATTAAATATATTTTATGATTTTGCATAAATTTATAATTGATATTATATTTAAGTTTAAATCATTTTATATATTTTGTAATTCAATATCTTATTTGATAAAATATATTTAAGTTTCTAAAATTTGTTTAATTTTTTTAGAAACCTGTTTTAAGTTTTTTTAAGTTTAATTTTTATTAATCTATTTTGAAAATATTTTATTTACATAGTTTAAAATTTAAAATTTAAATTCAAATATGTCACTTAAAAAATTAAATTATTTTTACTTTATTATTAATTGGATGACTACCAATGTAATTTATCTAAAAGAACATTTAAAAACCCACATCTATAGATTGCAAAAATGATAATATATTTTAATTGATACACATCTAACCCGTGCATTGTATGAGTATATTTTATTGCATGGGATATAAAAGGATGTCTTTGTTTTCTTGAGATGTCCCTTGTATTGCTTATAAATCAGATACTTATTGGGTTAAATGATGAGTACTCTAAATTAGAAAAGAAAATGTTTTATTAGGTTTTTTAATACCAATGTAGAACCTCTTACCATTTGTTTTATTGTTTTTTTTTTTTTGGGGAGGGTGTTTATAAATTTACAGATCTAACATGCCTCTGTTTTAAAAGTTGAAGGTTATGGTTAGGAAATTTAAGGATCAAAATGATAAAATTTGTAAATGTAAAGGGTTAAATTTATTGAATTATTTAAAATTAAGATCAAATTGATAGAATATGTAAGTATTGAAGACTAAATATGTTATTATACCAATTAGAAAAAAACTTTTTGTTATCAATTTAACAGTAAGTGATCGAAACAAAAACGAGTTAAAATGTTAGTATTTAAATTGAATTCTTTTAAAATTGAATAACCAAAACAAAAATTCGGACATAGTTGATAACCATTTGTATAGGTTACCTTAAAAATTTTATGAATACTTCTAAGCTTGATAATTTTTTAAAATTTATCTCCTATTTATTATTAATTTAATTAATTAAAAATAAAAAATAATCATTTAATATTATCACTTAATTATTTTATTTTAATTAGCTCCAATATAAATTATTATTATTATTATTATTATTATCATAACTAATTTAAATTAATTAGGGAAAGTAATTATGACAAAAATATGATGTCATTATTTTCACCTAATCTTGATACACGACGCTTTGTAATTGGTTGAAATTTTTTTCTACAATATTTATGACACTGATATAATGTAATCATTTTCACCAATGACAATTCTAATTTGATTTGCTACAATTTTATTTTAACACATGATGCCTTGTAATTGATTCAAAAATTTATTCATTTAGAACATATTATCATCGTTTTACCTATTCACAATAATTTTAATTTTAATACATGACACATTGTCTCCATCTAAAATCGTATCATACCAAATTAAAAAAAATCCAAATTAAATATAAGACAAGATAACAAATACAACTAATATAATAAAAATTTAAATCATGCCTGAAACGATAAATACTCTTACCGGATTAAGAGAACAATAAATTTTTTATCTGTATGTCACAAGGAGTTCTTAGGACTTAAACCCAGTATATGAATTATGGTGAGGACACGTGTACTTGTTGTATAGATTCCAGTGAACAACACATATCTGTTTACACGTGGCACTTCTTGTACCTTCCTTGCGGATACTGAGAATATCTCCCTTAATCCATCATCATTAACTTCCTAAGCTCTCCGTCTGAGAATTTTTCCCATGCTTCCCCTCTATTTTCATCCTCTTTTTCTTTACTGCATTGCCCTTTACCTAAATTACTCTTCTTTTCTTCTTCTTCTTCAACTTATTGAAGCTCTGTTTTGTAATCTGATAATGGGAAATTGGTCTTTGCTTTATCTCCCCGGAACTTAACAGCCGCCCTGTCATAAGCCCTAGCAGCTGCTTCCGCTGTCTCGAACGTCCCCAACCAAACCCGAACCGCTAACTTCGGGTTCCGAATCTCCGCCGCCCATTTCCCCCACGGCCTCCGTCGTACTCCCCTGTAATTCCTCTCCTTTGTTGGCACTGGCACAGTGGGTAACTGTTGTTGGCTAGGGGGCAAACACCATAACCGTCGACCCTCAAAGGAGTACTGGTAGTATTAAAGTAAGGAATGGCGTTGTTGTCATCAAACAGTGCGGTGGCAGGTTGAGTGCCGTTGATGACATGAACGAGGGTGGAGACCATGATGTCGTACTCGTTTTCACGAGTAAAAGGCAAGGGTGTATTGCAATTTTCCATGATGTGTTTTCTGAAAGAGTAAGAGTTCGCTGTTGTAGATTTCTGGAAGAACAACGAGTGAATGCCTCGTCAATCTAAACAGTTTATTCGTGAAATTAGAAATTTATCGATTTATATTGATGTCATTAATACTTTTTATAATTATATGTCTTAAAATTTGATCTCTGATTATGAGGTTTTTACCCAAATATTATAAAAAAATTAATTAATAACTAAAATGCTACCTCAAATTATTATTTATTAAAATGATATGTTTAGTTAAGTGGAGGGACTCTAAGTGATGGCATTAGGATTTTTCTGACACGATTTTTTTTATTTTTTTTCTTATTTTTATATATTTAAAAGTAAAAAATATTATTTTATCGATGGAAGAATTTGAAGTGGCGACACTAGGAGGTTTTTTTCGTACGCGAGAAAAATACAAAAAAAAAATCTAACACCCTAATAGAGGGACACAAAGTGGTGGCACTGAAGGAGAAACTTCAAGTGACGGCACTAAGGGGTGTTTTGCCACTTGGCAGCACCCTATTGTGCAGTGTGTGTGTTTATTTTATTTGTGTGTATATTTTATTTTTATTGTAAAAGTAAATAAGGGTGGTTGGGGATTAGGGGTAGGTTTATAATTTGTTATAAAATAGGAAGGGGAGAGCAAATAAATAGGAAAGAAAGAAAGAAGAAGGAGAGAAAGGTAAGAAAGAAAGAAAGAAAGAAAAAGAAGAGAAAGATAATGTGTTTATTTTTAAATTTATTTCGGTATGATATCTTTTTAAATTCGTATTTTATTTATTGAAATTTTATTTAATTTTTAACAGATTTATTGAATATGAATAATCAATTTTTTGTATGCATTTATTTTGATGGAGTAATTTTGAGAACATCAGTTGAATGTATATTTGATTGTCGGCAACAAATAGGAATGAGATTTTGTCGAAATGTCTCGGTTGATGATATGAAAGCAAGGATTAGTGCAAAAATTTTTAGACGTTGTGGGAGAAGGATCTCGAAACTTTTCTATAAGTTTCCAGTTTTGACAGATCCTATCAAATTCACCGAGATGGAACTTGTAGACGATGATGACGTGGAGACAATGATCTCTCTTTATTGTTCGAATCAAATTGACCCAAATGCACCGGTTCAATTGTTTGCCGAGTTAGTTGATGTGGAACCTTTACAAAATGAAGATCTAACTCCATTAGAAAATGAAGATCCAACTCCATGTGTGGTGGTTCCAGTATCGTACATTGAAAGTCAATTAATCATACGCGGGCTAGACATCGATCTTAATGCTGCTGCACCCGAGAATGATGCAGATGAAGATGGTGGATATGATAGTAGTATTCCTTTTGATAATGAAGTCGATATTGATAGTAATCCAGATGTGGATGAGTTCTTGGATGATATTGATGATGAAGGGGCGAATGACGATGAAAATCCAGTCGAAAATCTAGTTACACATATTGTGATGCACAATAATCCTCCTAGGGCACACATGTCGCTTATAGATCCCGATGCGACACATGTCGAGTTCGCGGAGTACCCTAAAATAATATTTGCTCATCGATTCGCCGTAGCAACAGATTGTAAAGAGTTATTTGTGGGCCAAAATTTTGAATCTAAGGAATAGTGCATATTTGCTATTAAGCGATATAGCATGAATGTGTCGATAGACTACAAAGTCACAGTGTCTAAACCGACATTGTATATCGGGGAGTGCTGGAAGTCGACGGAAAGTTGCAAGTGGCGGGTGCGAGCTGTATTTATGCAGAAGTCGTAGATGTGGGAGATAAAAAAAATTGATGGGCCTCACACATGCAGTTCAAAACGTTTGTCAGAATATCACAAAAAACTTGATTCCAAAATCATCTGTACACATATCATGCCTATGGTTAAGGACGATCCAACCATCAAGATTTCTACACTGATTGTGGACATGCAATCACGATTCCATTATCGGGTTTCATATTGAAAAGCATGGATTGCGAAATAGATGGCAATGGAATAGTTGTTCGGTGATTGAGATGCATCATATAATGAGCTGGAAAGATGGATAGCCGCAATGCAATAGTACATACCGGAGACTGCAATTGAGTTGGTGACACGGCTTTATTATGGCTCAGAAAACAACATACAACCGGGAAGAAGAATTTTTCAGTATATATTTTGAACGTTTGATCCCTGTGTTCGAGCTTTTCCTCATTGCAATCCATTTGTACATGTAGATGGGACGTGACTATACGGGAAATATACGCAGATCTTACTAATTGCGGTGACTCAAGACGGGAATCAAAACGTGCTCCTGATAGCATTCGCTATTGTGGAGAAAGAAGACATGAAATCTTAAGAATTCTTCTTGACAAACCTACGGAGGTATGTAATTCATAACGATAATATTTGCATCATCTCCGATAGAGAGAAGGGTATTATTATGGTCATTAGGTGTACTGGTGTACCATGGAAATTGATTTACTGCAGCCGACACATTGCGACTAACTTCCAACGAGAATATAAGAATGGAGATTTGAAAATGGGTAAAAAAAATTAAGTTTCAAATTATATTTTTGTTTTAATTTTAAACTGTAACTTATGTTTTCTTAATATTCCTACAGCGTACGAGCTAGAGCCACACCGATTCCGGCAAAGAATGACCAAACTTAAGCGTGACATGGAAGGTCAAACGAACAAGCCTCTACGCGAGTGGTTGGGTATTATGGAGTCATTACAATTGTCTCAAAGTTTTGATGATGGGTATCGATATGGTCAAATGATGACTAACCTGGCAGAGTTGATTAACGGCGTATTCAAAAGAATACGACATCTTTCGATTTTATTCATGTTTTCTGCTACGTTCTATAGGCTGGCTACCTTGATGCCAGTAATGGGGACGCGACAAATCAATCAAATGAACGTCGGACACGTGTTTGTTGAAGCTGTCAAGAATGCAATGAATGCAAACTGTCAGAGTACGAGGACGATGAACATTGAAATATATTCACGATAGTTTCAACGATTTCGAGTTACTGAGACCATTTGGCGTCGACCTGGTATCCCACTTAGGTCATACGGAGTTGATCTCCAAAATAGACATTGCTGTTGCAGGAGGTTCGATACACTTCGTTATCCCTGTGCGCATGTCATTGCAGCTTGTACTAAAGTGTCGCTCAATGTTGAACAGTTCATCGACCCCGTTTACACTCTCTAGCGTAAATTACGTATTTGGGAAAATGAATTCCCCGTCCTGCCTGACTTGTTCACATGGGAGGTACCTCCAATGACTTTAGAGCTTATCCTGAACAAAAATTTGCAAAGGAATCCGAAAGGCCGTCCCTATATCACCAGAATTCACAACAAAATGGACATTATGGAGAAAACAGACGGTGACAAGCTGTGTGGACTATGTAGGCTAGCTGGGCATACTCGGCGTAATTGCCCCCAACGAACCTACCATATTGGTCATCCTTTCGGATCGAGCAAGGCTTAAGCTATTTATATTGGACGTTTTTCATTTGGAATTAATTAAGTTTATAAATGAATTTGAAATTAATTATTTCAATATTTGTATTTAATTAATAATTTTTATATTTTCATTTTGGTTTTAAAATTAAGGTTAAGGGTTTTTAATTTAGGGTTTTGGGTTCTAATTTATAAAATCATCACAACCTCGAAACTTTCCATTTATTGTCTCTATTTGTGGATTTTTTAAAAATGTTTCATGTATAGGATTTATGGTTTAAGGTTTTAAGTTTAGGGTTTAGGGTTTAGGGTTCCAAGTTTAAGGTTTTAGGTTTAGGTTTTAGGGTTTAAGGTTATGAAATTTAAATAAATGATCAAATATATGTACATTATGAAGAAAAAAGTCATCATTATTACTCATCAATAGTCAAATTTAAACACTATTAGAAACAACCCTTGTATCCATGATTAGATGGTGTAGTTCTCGAGGTATATCTTCGTGGTGGCCGGCGTCTACGTCGAGGTTGCTCGTCAAGCTCATCGTCATCATTAGGGTCCATTTGCTCCGAAGGAGTAGAGTATTGCCCAGGAGGAGTAAAGTATTGCGGTGGCTCGTCAAACTCAACCTGACATCCTTGGCTTAAGTATTACGGTGGCTCGTCAAACTAAGGCTAATATCCTTGGCTTGAGTATTGCGGTGGCTCGTCAAACTGAGGCTGATATCCTTGGCTTGATGAGTAAGGGATATCTGACGATCCTGTAAAATCAGGACGATAAGAATCATCGTCATCCAATGCCTCTTCCTCCTCCTCTTCCTGTTACTCTGACACTGGCTGTGGCTCTTGGGCAGGAGCTACATGATAGGGGCGATCTTGTCGAGACATGTATAGGGGAATTATCATCGATTGTGCACCAAGTAAATATGGTTTCCCAACCTCAATGAACCACTGCATGTACTGTATCGATGACTGCAAATTCGGAGTGTACTCCATCGGAGGTACTCGTATCATCCGGTTGTTCCACACATAAATATATTGTCCATACACAATCCCCCAATCAGAATTTGGTTTTTCCTTCTTATTCATCTCATAGATAGACCCTAATTCGAATGACGATTGCGGGATAAGCTGTTTACAACCAAACTGTCGGAGTACTCGATCCCCGACATACCACTCCACTATTTAAAAATTGATTATCGGTGCGTTAATGGACCATCGGTCTGAGTGGAGGAATGTCGAGTCGGGAATAATAGCGACGATTTCTAGCTGTATATATGGGTCCAGATGAACTGCACAATTAATAACATGTCAAGATATTAATAAGAGTAAAGTAATATAATTTAGTAACATGCAACCATATTAACACAAGTCAAGTAATATAATTTAACATGTTAATGAATAACATACCCCTTCCCCGGCATATTGCTCGAGCATCAAACGATACATGGGAACTGTGTATTGCCTCCCGATCCCCGATTTTGTTTTCCATCTAAGAAAACAAAAAACAACTTGTTAGAATAATATAATTAATAAAATATGTCAAATAATTGAAATTTTGGGTATATGGTAATCACCTATTAACGAGTGGGAAAACATATGTTTGGTGCTTATCGAATGCTAGCCCAAGATTGCAATAGCACTAGGCATCCACCCATATCCCGAGAAGAAGGGTTTGTGGCGTGGTAAAGTTCTCGATACAACATAGCAAGCACTGCAGATCCCCAACTATATTCATGAATTTTTCGCAAATCTCTTAGTAGGGGCAAGTACATTAAGTGGATATTATTATTCGCGTCCGGCATGAGTATGCCCCCTATCATTAGCAAAATATAGCCTCGAACGGCCTAAGAAACCTTCATTTCAATTGCGTGTTCGGACAAGTGCTCAAAATTGCTCTTCAACCATATAAATAACAACGACATAAAATCATTGTTATTACTAAGTGAGCCACCTAGTAACTGGATGCACAACGTTGCCGGCTCTTGAAATGAACTAATGTCAGTGACCGGTACACCATTGATTGGGAGCCTGAGTTGGACCGCAACATCCTCCAACGTCACAGTGCACTCCTCACAAGGCAGATGAAATATGTGGGTCTTCGGACGCCAATGCTCTACCAATGCACTGATTAAATCATATCGTAACTCAAACTTTTGGATCAATGCCGCTGATCCAAATCCGACATCTCACAAGTACGGAAGCAAACGTTCATGAGGGGAAATTTAAGGCCCTGTGCACGAGCCCTCAATGAACGGTACGCGAGCTCTTGCTGTTAATTTATAAAAATAGTTAGTATAACCTAAATTAATTTTGTAAACAAATAATAATATCGTAAATAACATAATGAACGAATAATAATTTTATTACATTCATATTGGCTTGATGTGTTTTCGCATTCACCGATTTGGCTATGTGAGGACGTTTCGAGTTAATTAATGAAGTCATTCTGCAACTTGAAAAAAATTATCAATTAGTTCAATACATAAGTTTACCAATATAATACAAAAATAATAATTAAATACCAAAATAGGTTATTTACTAAAATGGTACAAAATATATATTTATATACCAAAATGGTATCCACACACAATTATTTACTAAAATGGTACAAAATAAATATTTATTTTGTACCATTTTGGTAAATAATGTGATGGAGATATTATTTTGGTAATTAATTAGCTATGTTTAACTTTTTGTGAATTATTAAAAATCTCTTATTTTTATAAAATAATAAATTTATTTTAGAGTATTTTTATCTTTTTATATTTTATATAAATTTAAAACATACATATATTCACATGAGATCCAAATTAAAAATATTAATTTTACCATTTAAATAAAAAATATTTAAAATTTTATATTAATTTTTTATAATTTTATTATATAACTAATTTTACCCGTATTATATAACTATTTTATAAATATACTCTAATTTTATTTCAATTAAATTTTTTAAGTTCATACTTGTAACTAATTTTAATTATAGCTTAAAAATAAATTATTTTTTATTTTATTAAACACTTATAATAGTTTTCTTTCTCATTTTATTAAACAATCTTACGACTTGTATAATGAAGTTTAGCATCGTAAAAAACTTATTTATAAGTAAAGCAATTAGTTTTATTCAATTATTTAAGAATAAGAATCAAATTCAAAGAATATATAATATTATTTTCTATATCCTATTGAAAACACATGCATATTAAACAATCATATCAACCCATTCCATCCAACTACCAAAGCTTAATTAATTTATAAATTTCACTTATTTAAATAATTCAACTTTTATTTAAACAAATATAACTAAATGCTATACTTTATTCTATTTAAATTTAAATATTATTAAATTTTAAATCAATAAATATGAACAACAATATTTATTGCTCACTACTACTAACAACAAAATAAAATTACTAACTAACAAAATTAAATTAAAGTAAATTAATAATAACATAATAACCCAACTTACATTTCTTCCTCTCCTCTTAATTTACTCAACTATAACAACATTAAATAACAAATCAATTAAAAGTTAAATTAAATAAAACAAAAAACTCAAAATAATCAAATTAACTAACAAATTAAAATATTTTGAAATTAAATTTAAAATTAACCAAACTTAAAAAATTAATTAAATTTATTTTTCTTCCTCTCCTCTTAATTAATCAACCTATTAAACAAATAAATTTATAATAACAAATCAATCATATTATTACTGCTAACTAACAAATTAAAATATTTTAAAATTAAATTTAAAAATAAATACGTTACCTTTTTCTCTTTCCCCTTCTTCTCATTCTTCCTTCTTCCTTCTTTCTTTTTTTCTTTCTTTCTATTTTTTCTTTCTTTTTTTTCCTTCAACTCACGTTGGTCCCTTCTCCCCACCTATTTTATAACAAAAATTTCAATTCATTTAATTTTTATCACCTACCAAAATTCCCCAATCATCCAAATTAATTTTCACCTCTTAAATCTTCTACACACACGGCACAATGGGGTGCTGCTAAGTGGCAAAGCACCCCTTAATGCCGCCACTTTGTGTCCCTCCATTAGGGTGTCCGGTATTTTTTTCGTATTTTCTCGTGTACAAAAAAACCCCCAAGTACCGTCACTTCAAGTTCCTCCATCAATAAAATAATATATATTTTTTATTTTTAAATATATAAAAATAATAAAAATAAAAAAATTTGTGTCAGAAAAACCCCTAGTGCCGCCACTTAGAATCCCTCCACCTAACTAAACATATCATTTTGGTAAATAATAATTTGGGGTACTATTTTAGTTATTAATTATTTTTTATAATATTTGGGTAAAAAACCCTGTTTATGAGAATGAAATATATTTTATGAATAATCATTTATCTTTTTTGAGTGCATCCTTTAAAAATTAATGAAATTTATCAGATTTAAAAAATTATTTTTTTAATTTGGGTTATAGATGGTCGGTGCCAACTTTATCAGATCAAGAAAAATAAAAATTGGTGTCGGCCATCAATGTCCCAAAATAAAAAAAGAAATTTAATTTGATAAAATTGGTGTCAACCATCAGTATCCCAAAATATCAAAAAAAAAATTTGGGTTTCAAATAAATTGGTGCCGACCATTTATAGGCCAAAACACCAGAAAAAAAATTTATTGAGTCCCTAAAAAGGTGATGCCGACCATTTATAAGCCATAACAAAAAAAAAATATTTTTTTATTTGGGATTTGGTGCTGTCCATTTAATGGTCGACACTCAAAAAAATAATTTTTTATTTGAAATATTTGGTACCGATCATTAGATGGTCAAAACCTAAATTTTTCTTTCAAATACCAATATAATTGTATACCAATATAATAAGGGGTAAAAAAATTTATCCTGATGTCGACCATCAAATGATCAAAACAAAAAAAAAAATCTAATTTTTAATACCTAACACAATAATCAAGCAATCATTGAGTCGAAATTTAAGGGGACGCTGACTATTAAATAGTCAAAGTTGAAGTGTACTTTTTATTTTAAGTCATTTTAATGAATATTTTTGAATTTAAATACTTTTGTAATTATTATTATTTTTGAATTAAATGAATAAAATAACCATGCATATGTGTTTGTCACCGTTTTTCATAAAATATGAGGATTAAATTCTAATAATTCATAGTAGATGGATTAACTTACTTTTCATAATGTATGGATATAAAATTTATAATAAGTCTATTATTTTTTTTTAAAACGTGGTGGCATATATATCTTAAGATTTTCTATGTCGTTGACAAATATTATAAATTTTTTTTGTCTTTCATTTCAAAATCTGTATAAAAATGCCTCTCTATATATGTCACTTCGTCAAATGTTTTTAAAATAAGGACCACCAACTTATTTGATAAAATTAATGGAAAAGATTCATCTAGGATTGAAAATACATATTAGAAATGAGGATTAAATTGAAAATAATTTATAGTATAGGGACCTTATATAAAATATAACTAAAACATAAATTTTTCGTTAAGGGCGAAGCTAAAATTTTTTTTAGGGGTTGAAATTAAATTGTAATATTTATGATAGTAAAAATATAATTTTTAAAAGATTAAATCAAAATTTTATTATTTTTAAAGGGGTTAAACTATAATTTTATTTTTATTTATTTAAAATTTTAAAAAACATAAATAAAAAAATTCATTTTAGAGGGGTGGGGGCTTTTATCACCACCTAGATTCGTCCCTGTTTGTCGTTGCTCAACAGGAGAGTTTCATAGTGCAATCAATGAACCTTAAAATCTCAATGACAAAACAAAGTATGAAAAGCAAATAGCAAATCATCTGTTTTTTTTTTAAATTGACCCAAAAGTTTTTATTAATTCTGTAAATGACCCATTATATCTTAATAATTTTTAAAAAATTAAATCAAATTTTTATATTTTTAAAGGGTCAAAGTGTAATTTTACTTTTAATAATTTAAAATTTTAAAAATTTTAAAAGAGCTATATGGAAAAATTTTCATTTTACGGGTGATCAGCCCCTTTTAGCCCCTTAAAAGTTTTTTTTACTGCTATTGTTACAATTGACGACACCGAATTAAAATGTAATTATCTAAAACGTTCAAAGATTTGATAAAACAATTATTTTTTTTAAAATTGGATGAGAAAAGGGAAGACGCCATGCTGCACACAAATAGAAGCTGCTTGGTTTAAGATTACGGCTATACTCTCATGTCTTTGTCTGGAGTCTTAAAGCTGACCAGTGTTTTAGTGGCTGCAATTTTGTTTTCGGTGGAATAGTGGCCGCGATTTTGTTCACATACTGTCTCCCCACTTTCCCACACGCCTAGAACACTGTAGCTTTATACAAACTATATAATATATAATATGGACAATATAATTTTTGTTCCCTAAATTTGGTAGTTAGTCTATTTTGACACCTGTATTCTTTTTTGTTTCTTTTATATCTGAATTTGAATTTTGTCAAAATTTAATGCTATGAGTTGTGTTACTTTGGATAAATAATATTTTTGAAAATATATATTTATGATAATTAATTTTTAAAAATATATACCTTTTGAAATAATATATTTTTAAAATAATCTTAGAAAAGCATGGAATATTTTGTTGAACAAAATAAAAATATTAAAAAGTAAACTAAACAATAATAAAAGAATTCGGATACAATTTTTTGAAATAAATGGACTTGAGCTTCTAATTAAATAATAAAACAAAACAAAACCAAAGCAGGCTCGCCTTAACAGGCTTACCTTAAGTTCAAATAGGGCAAAGTAAGCCCAAACAAGAAAACCTAACCTAAACTTTATCTGCCAATAAACTTAAAGAAAAGGCAGTTAATAAAGATAAGGAACCATTTTGAAAAAACAATTACGCTAAATAAAAGTCTCTGCCCACGTCCTTGGAAAGGTAAAACACCCGTCACTATCAAGTATTATCAATTAATTGCAGACGGTACCACTCCCCTTCTTTACCTATTCTCTCAAAACCATTCCTCCAAAATGAGGCTAAAAGCCAAGTATCCAAACCAAAAAACCCTAGGTTTGTTTCTCAGGAGGTGGTATGTTTCGCAAAACCATTACTCTTATATACTAATCTGGTTCTTGTATCCAGTCATCTTCCAACAATTTCCACGCCGATCTTGGGACTCCGTTCGCCAGGTAACAGAGTCTTTTTTTCTTCTTTAGACAGTTAGTGGCCAGACAGTCAGCCACAGTATTAGCATTTCGATTAACATGTTGAAAGGAAATTTTTTGAAATTGATATGAAGCCATTCTGATGTTCGTTAGGTGGGCAGATATTTTCGATCTATCTGTTTCTTGAGAGTTGCACTTCTTGATTACTGAAAGTGAGTCTCCTTCGATTATAACCTTAGGAAAACCTAAATTTGATCTAAAGATGACTGCGTCATAACAAGCCAGTGCTTCCGCACCAAATGCAGAACCAACTTGTTCATGTTAGACTGTTTTGGACGCAAGAACTTCACCTGAACTATTTCTGGCGACGATCCCTGATCCAGATCTATACTCTCGAGCATCGTAAGTCGCATCGAAATTAAGTTTGATTGTATTCTCCGGAGGGCATCTCCGTCCCTCATTTTGTCTGTGACCGGTTAGTTTTCGGTCTACTAAATCGTCAATTTCTTTTATATATTGAAGGGTAAAATTGGCTATTTCTGCAGCCGATCTACTAACATGCTAATGAAATCTTCTGTTTCTTTCAGCATATGACCACAGTGTGCAACAAAACAACCTCACTTGATCAAGAGAAAGAGAATTAAAGACCCAGATAAGCCACTCTTACCATTCGTTTATTTGATTCTGTAATAGCCACTCTTACTCTCTACGCCGTACTCTTTTCTGATTATCGATCAATTCGCTCACATAAACCAAATTGCAATCGTTGCCAATAGCTGATAATTTATAATTATGAGCACCAATGAGCCAAGAGTCATTAAAAATTGAGATATTTGAACCTGTTCCCACACGCCATCCTGACCCCTCTTGTAAAACCATTTTAGCAGCCCAAATGCTTTTAAACGAATAAGAAGTTCCAACTTTATGATTTGAACTAAAAAGGTCACTATGCGAAAAATATTTGGATTTTAAAACATGCGCCAACAAAGAGGTAGGATTAGAGATCAATCGTCAACCCTGTTTTGCAAGAAGAGTTATATTAAAATTTGATAGATCATGAAAGCCCAAACCACTTTTATCTTAATAAACATAAGCCTCGTCTCAAGAACACTAATGAATCCTTTGTTTACCATAGTTTTTTTGCCACCAGAACTTGGCAATAATACTATTTAATGCGGCACAAAAGGATTTAGGTAATAAGAAACGGCCAATGGCATAGGTAGGAATAGCCTGGAAGACTGTCTTAAAGAAAACTTCTTTGCCACCTCGAGATAAAAACCTAGATCCCTACCCGTCAATTCTTTTTCTCATACGATCTTTAAGGTAAAGCTGCTTTTTTTGACGTCCAATAATTTTTGGTAAGCCTTAATACCTTTCGGAGTATATCGCATCTCTAACTCTTGCAATCCGTACTTGTGTAGATTCCTTTATATTTTTATTGAAAACAAATCAAGGATTTTTCAAAATTAACACATTGATCTGAACAATCGTTGTATTTTTTCAAAATTTCCATAACAATCTTAACTATTTCATTAAAGGCATCTCCAAAGAGAATATAATCGTTTGCAAATAAAAGGTGAGAAATAGTGGGACCATTCTTACTAGCTTGTGCCCTTGAAATTTTTATTTCTTTAATCGCAAGACGCATCAGGGAGGATAAGTCTTCACTACATAGTAGAAAGAAAAAAAGGGCTAAGAGGATCATCTTGTCTCAAACCTCTTGAAGGTCGAAAAGATTCCCCAATTCTCCCATTAATTTTGATTGAGTATGAGATGGATGAAAGACATTTAAACACCAACTCTATCCATCTTGTACCAAAGCTCATTTTTCTCATTATAGTCATTAGAAAATCCCATTCTACGTGATCATATGCCTTATTCATATTTAGTTTAAGAGCCATAATTCCTTTCTTCCCTTTGCGTTTTAATCCAAAAGAATGTAAGAGTTTGTATGCAAGTAAGATATTATTAGTAATCAATCTTTTCGGCACAAAAGCACTTTGGGAACTATCTATACAATTATCTAGTACCTTCTGGAATCAGTTCGCTACTGTTTTCGTAATTAATTTGTAAATAATCGTACAGAGACTAATAGGTCTAAAGGAAGACATACTTGAAAGATGTTGAGATTTTGGAATAAGAATTAAGTTGGTGTAATTCATTAAATCTAGCTTGGTATTACCTCTCAGAACTCCCAAAATAAAAATACTAACTTTTTTACAATTAATATATCAATACTTTTGAAAGAAAAGAGTGGGAAAACTAACCATACCAGCGGGTTTCAAAGGTCTCATGCTTTTCAAGGCTATAATCACTTCTTCCTCAGTATAGGGCTCTAATAGAAATTGTTATCTTCAGTAGAGATAGATTTGTCAATACCTGAAAGGATATGGGAAAAGTTATTTGGAGCTGACTTAGTGGAAAACAAATCTTAAAAAAATCTCTCCGCAATTCTTTCCATCACCTTGGGATCACTAGTAGTATGTTCATTTCCATAATCTAAAACCTTAATTGAATTCCTCTTACGTCTTTGGGACGCATGTTAATGAAAAAAACTTAGTATTTTTATCATCGACTTTTAGCCAGTTTGCTCGAGCTCGTTGTTCCCAAAAGACTTCTTTTTCAGTTTCCCAATTCAATTGGATTTTTGTTTCCATTATTTCTTTCAAAGTTTCCTCATCTTGATTAGCTTGCATAAGTGTTTCAAGTTGGTTTTGCAAATGATCTTTCAATCCTCTTTGATTATTACGAATGTTCGTATTTCACCGAGACAAACCTTTCCTTATACCATTGAGTTTAATAAACACATCTCCCTCAATCAAATCCTAGACTTTCTTTACCTCAGCCTCGAAAGACTCTTCAAGAACCCACCAAGCTTTAAACTTAAAACGTTTGGAAATATTATTTGAATTTTCATGTTGCATTTTCATCAATAAAGGGCATTGATTCGAGCTAGAAAACGTCAAGTGATGGACTTTTGCCAAAGGAAATTGAGATAGCCATAATTCATTTGGCACACCACGATCTAACCGTTTCCGAATATTATTCCTTGATCAATTACCATGCTCTCATGTAAACCATGATCCTACATACACCCAAATCAAATAGCCCACACTCTCAAAGAACTTCTCTGAAGGCTTTCAGTATTTTATCATCACGAGGTAACTTTTTTTTTTTTGAGGCATACATAATTTCATTGAAGTCCCCACAAACACCAAAGAACCATGGTATTTGCCCCTAAGGTTCGAAGCCCATCCCATGCTTCATTCTTGGTATTAGCATATGGAGAATCATAAAATCCAGTAAAAAACCACTTCGCACTCGGATCAGTAGTTTCAACAAATACGTCTATAAAGTAAGAAGAGAAGCTTTTGTAATCTGTATGTCGTCTTTCCAAGCTAAACATAATCCACCTTTGCTACCATTTACTCTTACATCAATACCATTCAGGTAACTCAACCTCTTACGTATCCTTTCCATCTTAACACTGTCAACTTTAGTCTCAATTAAGAAGACTAATTGGGGTTTATGTAACCTCAGCAGAAGTCGAAATCGTCTAACTGCTTGTAGACCCTCTAATTTACGAACATTTCAACTAAATATTTTCATTGTGCCCGGGTGGTTTGACAATTGTCAATCCTATAAGAAGTGGAACTAAGGTCTGTTCCAAGGCATTTGTCTCATTTTCTTTGGTCATGGTAGGATTTGATTCACCTTCACATCCTTTTGATTTTTTATTGTTTGGTCCAGTCACATCGTCAAGATTAACTTTCATATATCCACTTTCCTCTTTCCCATTACTGTATTAAATCGAAGTGACTTATTCAGCGTACCTCGTGCTAATCGCTTCTATTTTCTCACGCCCTGGTATATTTCATCCCCTTCAGTCAATGTTATTACTATAGAATTTATTTCTAGAAAGATTATTGGTTCACTTTCCAAACAAATCCCATCATGATCCATAATATTATGTGTAGATGCCATACCAGTCTCCACTTTGCCCAACTCACTATCCTCATCTACTCTCATCCTAACCACTAATGTTGAATAACTGTTACTTTTATTGAGGGTTACCATCTCCATATTCCCCTTATGTCGTGACTTGGAGAATCGTGCGATAGAGTTCTTTTCAGATAACTTTATTCTGTTAAAATTGCTTTCAGAGAGAGGAATTTTGAGTTAGCCCCCTTCTTAGCATATCAAAATTCAATATTGAATGAACTACCCCCTCTTTACTTTTTTCCAAACTTGTACAGGTAGAATTATATTGAACCAATGACTGTTCAGGGGCAATGGTGTCCAACTTTTGACTTTTTCCGAACATCCTTTCGTCGTTCACTACTTCCTTGTTTGATACCTTCGTCGACGTAGTTATTTTGAACGTAGAGGTTCCTTCCCCGTCGAGCCCTTGTAATTTTAGTTTTTCCCGAAGATCACCTATATAGAACTTGTGATTAACTGTTCGTTTAGATTTATTACCGAGCTTTATGTTAATCTTTCCTAAATTCGCAGATTCAGCTAGGAGGGCTGTCGAATACGGTAATTCATCTTTTGGAAGGCTTTTAACATTCTCAGAGACAACCTTGCATTCTTTTAAACTATGGCTATTCTGTTACATCCAAAACAAAATCCTGGAAGATTCTCGTACTTGAATGGTAACCAATAACGAGCATTTGATTCTCTAACAGGAAAACCCCCTCCTCAAAGGTTTATAGGCATTCATAATAACTCGAATTCTGCAAAAATCACCTTTATCTTCTAAACTAAGTAATCCTCTGAACGATGAGCCTACAGCATGCATTAAATCTATATTATCAAGTTAAGGTGGGCATGGCCCTATTTTAATCCAAAATGGTGATGTTACCAATTTCAATTTGCCTCTGTCAATCGAAGAGTAAAGTCGTTCAAAAATAATTAACTGTTTACGAAAGAACCAGGGTCGTCCCTCCATAATCAATTTTAAGTCACTTTCATCTTCAAAAATTACCATGAACAAATTTTGCCCAGCAGCTTTAAACTCATTTTTTCTTTGTTTTCCAGATGCTCTTTAATTGGGCTCGTATACTATCTAAATTATAAGAATTTTTTGACCAGATGAAACCTAATAACGTGGGTTTACCAAAGAAGATCACCATAGAACTCTTCACCGAGAGTTGCTGCATCTCTTCTTTCAGGAGAGAGACATCATCGCCCTCCATGAACCAAGAAAAACACCAAAGAATCACCAGCCTGCTCGGCACTCAGCCACAACTAGCTGCTGTTTTTCTAAGAAACTTGAGAGGATATTTTTTGACCTAGATGGCATACTATTTAATTCGGATACAATTTTAATTGCATGAATATATGTATAAGTATGAATGATTCTTATTAATATAAAAATCAATATATAAAAAATAATGAAAAGAAAAACCAATGAAATCGCATGAATATGTATGTATTATGTAACATTTTGGTTTTAAGAAATTAAGATACAACCAACCTTTTAAAGATGTATTTAATTATAATTATAATGATAAAAATTAAAAAAAAAGAGAAAAAATGATATAATTTACGTACTTTGTTATATATATATATATAATATGATTTGGAAAAAAATATTGTTTTTTTATCGAAAAAGATATTAAAGTATATACGATAAAATTAACAGAAAAAAGTTAACCTTAATAATAAAAAAAGTTATTACACAGAGATTTAATGTGAATGTCTTAATAATAAAAAAAGTTATTATACAGAGATTTAATGTGGATATGGATGGATGGTGCGTTTAATTTATTTTTTGTTTTATGCTATAATATTTAATCTAATCGTTACGATTATTTTTATACTAATCACAAAAAAATACACAGTCCATCCAAAACCTACCTTATAAAATTTGACCAAAATAAATTTGTGAGAAATAATGTCAAAATTACAACTATTGAGAAGATTATCTATCAAATTTGGATCTGCTACGATACATCAAAATTACTGCTTAAAGGTGTTCATAGGTTTTGGATAGATTGGGTCCATGGCATCAATTGTATTATTGGTTTTTAGTATTTTTATAATTTAAAATGTATCCTGTTTTGAAAATTCAAACATAAACAACTTAAATATTTTAATTATTGCATTTATTAGAATTCAACGATGTAAGGTAGATTCAAAAAGATTAGTTTATTTGTGTTATTTATAATATTCGTGATATTATTAGTATTTTCGCAATATTATTATTAATGATATTCTTTATTTTTTTTGATTTTTATTATAATCAAAAGTTTAATTAGGATAGAAAAGTATAATAAAAGTAAAAAAAAAAAATATTTAATTCAGACAATCATACAATATGGGGTAGTTTGCATTCTTATTGAGGCTTTTTCTTCCTAAATTATTTATTTATTTCATATAGCATATAGAAGGAAATTGATTTCATATAAAAAGTATAGATAGATTTCTATTCAGTGGAAAAAAAAAATTATTTATTCTAAAAAATCTGAATTTGAACACTTGTGTATATGCGTTATTAAAGGGTTAAAAAAATATCAATAATAAAGAAGATTGTGAAATAAGCATATCAATTGTTGGTGCTACAAGTCACACTAGTTAGTGACAACTTACTTAGCAATTGAGTTAGTTGAGGCTTGCCTATTTTGTTGGCATTTATGACTGATTTAATGCACCTAATTTTTTGCAAATTGTAAAGGGTTTTTGTGTAGCAAATAAGTGTGGTAAAGTGGAAGAAGATATTTCATTAAGCAAGAAACTCGAAGCGGTTTAGTGTGATTATCTTTTCTTATTTGAGATATGCGATTGAGAAGTTCAATTGAAAAGGATCTATACTTTATCTCATTCTATAATTAAAGAAGTTTAATTAGGTGAAATTCTGTGGTTAATTTCAATCAAAATAGCTTGATTTACAAGTCTATAAACACTATATAATAGAGGATTGTTTTTACATTTTATGTGCACAAATTAAATAACTCAATCTATTTATTGTTAGGAACATTTGTTAGTTAAATTTATGTTGTAAATACGCTATTTTATCGATTTGGATTATGTTTCCATTGGGGAAAGGTCTTAGCAGCAAAGTTTAATTGATATAATTGCATAGGAATAAGGTTGCAATGAGCGTGAGTGAGGTTGAGCACTCTTATACCCATTTTGGTTTAATTTGCATCCCCTTTGCATATGAGGGAGAGCATTGGTTTTACCATTTATTAATCAACATGTTGCTTCTAGCTTATAAACACTTCTCATATACCACGCTTTTAACAACGTGGGATATGAGGTTTTAAGCACCACTTTTTCTCAACAATCATTTTCATGTAGCTTACTTTGAGCTTCAATTTCTCATTCATTATTTAATCATTTTGAGCATATTATATATCATTTTAAAAGTCTCATAGAATAGAATATAATAATAAAATTTATTATTTAAAAACTCTAATTTTACTCATAGATAATATTTCTCAAAGTTTCCTAATTAACCATTATTTTCTAACAACCTATGCTAGATAGGTCAAAATTCAAACTCTTGAACTCTAACCATTGAAAGGCTTTGTTATAAGCTACAATATGGTTACTAGTATATTTGGTTTAGTGGACTTTTTAGAAGGAAAAATATTAGTATATACAATATATTAAATACTAAATTAGCTTTTTATTTCTAAAAAAAATCCCTAAAAATAAAAAAGTTAAACAAGCCTCGCAAACAACAAAACAAAACCTTAATTTGTTTTTATTTTTTTGAGATTTTAAATATATATAAATATAAAATATCTCAATATTTTAATAAAAAAGTTAACACATATATCATAAATTATCAAGAAGCAAAGAGAAAGGTGGCCTGCCAAGATATTGTTGTTGCACTTGTTTTCATGGTTGTTGTTGGGGCGTTTGTCGCCGATTCAGCACCTTCACTAGCCCCTTCCAAGGCTTCTTCACCTGCAAAGTCACCATCTTCTTCTTTTTCTTCCTCAGCTTCCTCTCCTGCCAACTCACCGATATCATCCTCCAGTAGTGAAGGAGCACCCAAGTCATCTCCTGTTAGAGCCCCAAAGAGTTCCTTAAACTCCTCTTCTCCTAGCCCCAATGAGTCCCCAGAAGAGGTGTTATCCCATCCTTCACCGACTACCGATGGTGAAGTTTCTGACTACCCTACTCCTAGCCCTAAAAGCAACGATGAGTTGGTTGATAATGAAAGCCCAAAATCTAGTAATGATAGTCCTGCACCAGAACCTTCTAATTCCATAAAAATCAAAGCCTTCACTGGCATCGTCGGTGTTGTAGTTGTTACGGAATTCTTCTTCTTTTAAGCCTCACATGCATAAGCTCACAAATGGTGGTTTCTAGTTATACGTAGTACAAAAAAGTAATATTTATTATTCCTGAACCCTGAAATAAAAGTTTATATAATTTTCTTTTGTTTTACATTTATGCACTCATAATGAATGAAATCCATTAAAATGTATATAAGTAAATAATTTTTTAAAATGTGAAAAATATATTTATTAACAATTAGCATCAGAAAAGTGTATTAATGCATAAAATAAAAAAACAAAATTAATATTAAGCTACTAAAATTTAGTTGCCTCGGTAAATTTCTTTTCAAGATTTAGTATTGCATCTTTGTTTCTTTCTTTTCACGGCGACCGTGTTAAGTTAATTAGTTGTACGTTCGAATATTTTACTCTTTAGTTTTCTTTTGCTTCAATTTTATTTTGGAATCTCATTCTTGTGGATGCAAATAACATTTTTGGAGTTTAAATAAAAGCAAAAGAGATTTTCGTTCATCTTATCTCTTCCGATTATATAGACACACATCAATAATTTGTCAAATAAAAATTAATACACATAAGAAATTATCAAAAAGCAAAAGAGAAAGATAGCTCACCAAGATCTTCTTGTTGTTGCACTTGTTTCCATAAATATTGTTGGCGCATTTGCTTCCGATTCATCATCTTCACTAGCCCATTCCAAGGCTTCTTCCCCCACAAAGTCACTGTCTTTTTCTTCCCCGGCTTCCTCCCCCAAGTCCTCTTCCAACAAGTCGTCGATACCATCCTCCAACAATCCCTCTTCATCACCATCGAAATCCGACGGAGGAGCACCCAAATCATCTCCTATTGGAGCCTCAAAGAGTTCTTCAAGCTCTTCCTCTCCCAGCCCTAGCAAAAGAGGAAGCCTCAAGACCAAGGAAGAATCCCCTTTTGACGCTGAGTCAGCTGAAGAGGTCTCATCCCATCCTTCGTCAATTGTTGCTGACAAAGTTTTGACGTTATATTTTTAGTGTTGTTCCTGAACTTTTTTGATGTTTTTTAAGTAAATATATGGCGTTGTGTTAAGAGATTATATAGTTACCCAAACTTTGTTTGACTTATCGTATGGGTCTTAAATTTTGCCCACGCATGCTTGTATTTAAAACTAGCTAAAATCAAAACCCTTGTAGGCAAATCTATATTATTTCTCAATTTTTTAATTAAAAATGTTAATTTTTAATATTTATCATTCTATTAAAATTTTACAAATAAGTAAATTTAATATTTTTAATATTTATGTATTTTATTTATTTCCCACTTAACATAAATTATATAATATATATAAAAAAAATTAACATATTACAAAATTTGAAAGTGGGCCAACTATGATCATAACATGAATATTGCATCCCAAAGACCATTTTTTTCGATCCAAATATCACGCAAACTTTTAATCTTTAGCAAATAATCCAACTTTTAAATAGGTCAGCAAGTGACTTTTTGGCCATGATTAACCTTACCAATGGTTGATAAGGTCAACAATAAAACCCATTATACTCAAGAAATAATCATTAATTTATCAATTTTTCATAATTTGAACCTGTAATCTCTCATTCTTTCCATTTAATGGTACCTGTTGACTTGAAACAATTACTAAGTCTACAAGTTGCTAAATCTGCAAGCAATAAAGTATGAGAAGAACTTGCTGCGGAAGTGAGAACTTCTACAAAAATTGCGAATGGTACAATGTAAACAAGAGATAAATTTTTTTTTTTATATAGTTCGATTTTTGATAAGTGCTAAAAGTAACATGTTTTAATCTCGAACTTAATGCATTTTTTGATGATTATTCCATATAAAATAGTGAATTTTATGCTCCTAATTTTTTAAATTCATGTTTCTATACTTAGTAAAGCATTTAAAAGTAAAAGGAGTTTAAAACGAGCGAAAATTGGAAAATTGGAGCAAGGTACAGGGGCCACATAGGCTGTACCCTCCCATATGGGTTGGGCACATGGCCGTGGCTCACACGACCATGTGCCAAACTGTGTAGAAATTGCAAACTACACTCCAAAAATGCGAAAAACGTAATTTTTAGCTTTTCCGGGCATTTTAAGACCTATAAATACTAAATATAAGAAAATGAAAGGGAGCCTTCATAGAATATTGAAGAAAACAACTTGAAAAAACTCCATTGAAGTTGACTTGGAAGCAGATTTTCATCAAGATTAAAGATCTCCTTTTGATTTCTTTGAATTTTATTATGAGTTTCTTCGTTTCTTGTTGATTTACCATCTTTTGGATGTTTTTATTTGCGATTATGAACTAACTTTCTAAATACCTAGGGGAGATGAACCCTATGATGAATTTTGTCTTTTGATTTCTATTTTATGTAATAGATACTTATATCTTGTTCCCAATTATGTGTGCTTAATCATTAGTTTAATGTTTCTAGGCTATTAATCCATGTTTGATGTGCTTAAATCAAAGGAGGAATAAACCCTGTTTAAGAGTAGATCTAGCATAATTGAGTAGAGTTGCATGCAATCCTAGAAATAGAACGACATAAATCTACCGGATTAGAGTCAAATCTAATAGGGAGATCCAAAGATCGAGTTAATGCAATAACAGAGGTTTTAATTAGAAAGAAATTTCGATTAATCAACCTAGAGTCAGTTGCTTTCTTGATTTGTTATTTATCGTGTTCGTAGTTAATTAATTTAGTTCATTTTAGTTTTCAATCAAATACTCTAATTTATCAGTTAAATAATAGAAAAATGGTAATTACTAGTACTTTTAGTCCTCGTGGAAACGATATCTTTGCTCACAGTAGCTATACTATCAATTGGTAGGTGCATTTGTCTTTGTTAGATTTTTAGTTAGTTTACGACTACATCAATTTTCCTACATGTACGGAGAATAGCTCAAAGAGAAGAATCCACTATACTTGAGGAAAATACAACAACCGATTCAAATTCTAACACACCCCATGAAGGATCCTCACATTTGTATCTCAAAGGCTATATCTATCCCAATTATATAAGGTTTTTGAAACTTGGTAACATAATGAAGATCAATTACAATCCCTTCTATTAAGTGGCTAAAATAGTTGAATATAATATAATATTTGCGACCAAGTAAAATAGACTTGTTACTGGTATGTCTTCAATGCTTTGAGTCATCCCAACTTCCTTGATCCAAGTTATTCAATACACATGATATGATCCGACTCGATCTTTTAAATATGTTTCTCCAATGAATTGATGTCCATTTATTGGCTTAAATTGTTTAGCAATATCAACACAACCCAAAGATTTGATTCAATAAAATGCTAATATTTTGAATATGACAAGTTGTTGTGTCGCAGTGGTGGAGGAAGTAGGCACTTCTTTTGTATTTGACACATTTTCGTAATTAATCAATTCTTTTGGATCAATTTTGAAAAAAGCCACACCATTTTGGAAATTTCTATAAATGCTCAATGTATACAGTTTTGGTGAATTTAGTACTTTTCCTATACTTACTCTCACGGCTAAAGATCCTTAAAGGCATAGGACGTATTGGCACCAAAATTTCAAATCATTTTATTAGCTTGTTCCAAAATTTTGAAAATTTTAACGAAACCTTTCAAAAGTTTTAAAAATTTTCATTAATCTTGAAAATTTAAAAGAATTTAATTGGCCCCCAAAAATATTTGGAAAATTTTATTATGCTTTTATTTTTATTTTTTTAAAAATTTTAAATAAATCTTCCACAACTTAATGACATGTTTCACCATTCGTCAATCTACTTTAGTTTGACACAAATTTAGCAGATTATTTGTAAAATTAGAATTTTATGGATTTATATGCATGATATAAGAAAAAAAAATAGCAGCTTAATAATTTGTATTGAACAAATTAACAAAAAATAGCTATGCATGTATAAAGGAGCGAAGTTAGAAACTTTTTCAGGGGGTCAAAATTTAATTGTAATTTTTATAATAGTAAAAATGTAATTTTATAATTTTAATAACCTATATCTTTATAATATTTTAAGGATTAAATCAATTTTTTATTATTTTTAGGAGGGTCCAACATGCAATTTTACCTTTATTAATTTAAAATTTTAAAATATTAAAGAGCATAAATGAAAAATTTTCCATTTTAGGGAAGTCGGGCACTAGCCAGTCCCCCTGAATTTGCCCTTGCATGCATATGGGCTATTTTACCCATATAACCCCAAAAAAAAGTAATTACAAAAAATACTCGAGTTTAAAAACATTCACCAAAATGACCTAAAATGAATAGTATACTTGGGTTTTGGACATCTAATGGCCGACACCCCCTTTAAATTTGAACAAATGATTGCTTGATGATTGTGTGAGGCATTAAAAAATTGATTTTTTTGGTTTTGGCCATCTAATTGCCGGCATCAGGATATTTTTTTTACCCCGTATCATACTGGTATACGAAAATACTAGTATTTGAAAAAAAATTTGAGTTTTAACCATCTAATGGCCGGCACCAAATATTCCGAATAAAAAATATTTTTTAGGTGTTGGCCATTAAATGGTCGGCACCAAGTCCATTACAATAAAAAAAATAATTCAGCCAACTTCTCTAATGAAAAATCCACTCGGATAGGGATGAAGTAAGCTGATTTTATTAATCTATCTACTATTACCCATATCAATCTTTCTTCCTCGGTGTCACCGATAGTCCTGTAACAAAGTCCATAGTAGCCCGCTCCCATTTCCACTCAAGAATGGAAATCAACTGTAGTAATCTAGATGGTACTTGATGCTCGACTTTCACTTGTTGACATACCAGACAACAAATTACAAATTATGAGATCTCCCATTTCATACCTAGCCACCAATACATCTTTTTGAGGTCGTTATACATTTTCACACTCCCTGGATGTATGGAATAAGTACTGCTATGAGCTTCTGTCAGAATGTCTCGTCTCAAGTCAGGATCATCAGGAACACAAACCCTGTCTCGACTGTATAGCATACCTTCTTCGTCAACAGTAAACCCAATAGTGGCATCATTTTGAACTTGTTCCTTCTTAGTTACAAGCTTTGGATAATTTTTCTGCAACTCTCGAATCCGCTATAGAAATAGTGGTCTCATCTTGAGCTCAGCGGTAACAGAACCATTACTCTCCAATGATAAGTGAGCATTCATTGCCCTCAAGGAAAATAATGATTTCCAGCTCAGGGCATCAGCAACAACATTTGCCTTTCCCGAATGTTAGTCAATCACAAGATCATAGTCTTTTAATAGCTCTAACCACAGACGCTGTCGTAAATTCAACTCTCTTTGTATCATCAGATACCTCAAGCTCTTATGATCAATGAATACGTGACATCTCTCACCATATAGATAGTGACGCTAAACCTTTAATGCAAAGCATATGGCAGCTAACTCCAAATCTTGAGTCTGATAATTCTTTTCTTGTGACTTTAACTGTCGGGAGGCATAGGCTATCCCTTTCACAGCTTGCATTAAAACACAACCCAAACCATGCAAAGACACGTTGCTGTAAACAACAAATTCCTTTCCCAATTTAGGCTGCGTTAGTACTGGAGCTTCCATTAACATTTTCTTAAGCTGATTAAAGCTCTATTGACAATTCTCTGACCAAACAAATTGAATGTTCTTCTGTAGCAACTTCGTTAATGGCAGAGCTATGATAAAGAAAATTTTCACAAATTGACGGTAATAACCTGCCAATCCCCAAAAGCTACGTACCTCAGTAACATTCTTCGAAACCTTCCAATCGAGGATAGCTAAAATTTTGCTCTGGTTAACCCGTATTCCTTCTATGGATACCACATGACCCAAAAATCCAACTTCTCGAAGCCAGAATTCGCATTTGCTAAATTTCGCATGCAACTGTTTTCTTGCAAAATCTGCAATACCTTTCTCAGATGCTAAGTATGTTCTAACTCTGTTATGGAATAAATCAGTATATCATCGATAAATACAACCACAAATCTATCTAACTAAGGCTGGAACACTCGGTTCATCAGATCTATAAATGCTGCTAGGGCATTAGTCAACCCAAACGGTATTACCAAAAACTCATAATGTCCACACCTAGTTCTGAATGTTGTTTTCATCACGTCGCAATCTTTCACTCGTATCTGATAATAACCTGACCGAAGATGTATCTTGGAAAATAAAGTTGCACCTTTCAACTGATTAAATAACTGATTAATACGAGGCAACAAGTACTTATTCTTGATTTTTACCTTGTTCATCTGTCTATAATCTATGCACATTCTCATCGAGCCTTCTTTCTTCTTCACAAACAATACTGGTGCACCCTAAGGTGACACAAAAGCCTCTGTTTAACAATTCTTGTAACTGAGCCTTTAATTTTTTCAACTCTGTCGGTGCCATTCTGTATGGTGGGATCGAGATTGATGCGGTGCCTGGTAACAAATCAATACCAAACTCTACCTTTCTGATCGGTGGAAAACCTGACAATTCTTTTGGAAACACATCTGTAAACTCATTAATAACTAGTACCTATTTCAATTCTGTCCTTGAAACTCGTGAGTCAAGTATATATGCCAAAAATGGTTCGCAGCCTTTACGGACCATTTTCTGCACTGAGATATTTGAGATAATTTTGGTTCCACTATTCAACTTACCGGACTCAACCGTAATCACTTCATCTGTTGGGATTTTCAAATCAATCTTTTTTCATTTGCAGTTCATTACTACATCATGCTCGGATAACCAATCCATACCCAAAATCATATCGAACTCGGTAAAAGGTAATATCATTAGCTCAGCAGGAAATTCACAGCCTTGGATTTTCAGTGGACATTTATAATATACCAAATTAACAATGACACTATGACCCAACGGGTTTGTGACTTGCACATCAAATTTAATTGACTCGACTGATAGTTTCTTATCAGTTGCTAATTGAGTGCAAATATATGAATGAGTCGACCTTTGGTTAATCAAAGTACATACAACATAATTAAAAAGATAAAATATACCAGTCATAACATTGGGAGCGGTAGCCTCTTCTCTAGCCCTGATGGCATATGCCCGTGCAGGTGCTCGGATCTCAAATCTGATTGCATTACCCTTGTTATCGCCTCAATTACTGCTTGTATTGCTGCTCTGTCCGAGGCATATACTTTTTTGTGGAGTAATATAAGGTTTCACACTCTGTTCTTCTTTCACTTTCGAAGTCATCATGCATTTTCGCATGAAATGATCTGTACCCCCACATTTGATAACAAGTTCCTTTCATCTTTTGGCATTCACACGCATGGTATCTTCTACAGTGATCACATTGTGGGCTAGGTGCATTCAGAACACTAGCTACACTAACTGCAGGACGATTATGAAATCTAGACTCTGGTGGTCCCGATCTACTCCTGCTTAGAAATCCAAAAGAGATTGCCCCGCGAGTTTCATTTTCTCTGAATTTCTTCGATGGTGGCATAGAAAAAGTCCTGGTGATATTCTTCTTACATACTCTCGAAACCTCTTCTTTCTCTGTCTCTTATTATTGTAGATTTCTTCCATCTTCTGAGCTCTATCTGCAAGAACCACAAATGATCACAGCTCAGATTAGCCTACCATCATCTTGATCTCATTATTCAGTCCGTCTTCAAAATGAACACACATTACCTCATCTATCGGTACAATCTCTCGGGCATACTTACTCAGCTGTACAAATTCTCGTTCATACTCTACCACTGTTTTGCTTCCCTGTCTCAATTATAAAAATTCCTTCTTTTTATCTAGGTATTACTTGCTGACATATTTCTTTTTAAATTTAGCTCGAAATAATTCCCAGATAACTTCATTTTTAGGTATCACCACTACAATCATCGTTCAGTAATTGTAACCCTCGTCTTTCAGTAACGAAGCAACATACCTCACATAGTCTTCTGGATGACAAGCCATCTCATTCAAGACTCTCAGTATGTTTTCCAACCAGTATTCAACTATGGAGGGGTCATTTTTATGCTTCCCCAAAATTCTTCAGCTCCATATTTTCTAACCTTATCCGTCAAGATACGACGCCTCTATTCTACCACTAGAAAAGGTGGAGGCATAGTTGGAGGCACTATAGATCAGGCAACAGGCTGTGTAACAGGGGTGGAAGAGGTGGTGCTATCGGATTGTTTTTCATGAACTCCGAGAACCATTATCCCATCAACCCAAATAACATATTCTTTGCTTCATTTTCTGTCATAGATAATATTAGTGCACTGTGACTAGCCCTAGAATCATTAGTCGGGACATTATTGTTTACCTCGTCAGTTTCATCTCTTTTTGAGATAAACATCCTATGATTATCTATAAAAATTGTAATTAGATCGGATCTATTTATATTACACTATCACAAGTTCATATGGAATTTACTTCTAACGCTTCTATTTTACCACTGGAGGATGTGGAGGCATAGCTGGAGGCACTATCGATCAGGCAGCAGGCTGTGTAACAGGGGTGGAAGAGGTGGTGCTATCGGATAGTTTCTTATGAACTCCGAGAACTATTATCCCATCAACTCGAAGAACATATGCTTTACTTTGTTTTCTATCATAGATAGTATCAGTGCACCATGACTAGCCCTAGAATCATTAGTCGAGACATTATTGTTTACCTCGTTAGTTTCATCTCTTTTTGAGATAGACATCCTATGATTATCTGTAAAAATTGTAGTTAGATCGAATCCATTTATATCACACTATGACAAGTTCATATGACATTTACTTCTAATTCATTTAAACAAATCAATACAGTACAAAAATGACAAAATCGTAAGCTTTGATACCATTAAATATAATACTCAAAACCTAAAACTGTCACCGGTTAGGGTCTCGGTATCTTTTCGGTCATGTGTGACAGTTTATCTCTTAGTTCTTTTCGTTTAGTCTCAATTTAATAAAGAAATGCATTAAACACATCATAAATCATTAGTAAGATGAAATCACAATTCAAAAAGGGTAAAATGTCATTTCCACGATTTCTGGAGACTTTTACTGATACCTATTGGGCAAGTATCGGTAGTTATTAATCCAGTGAGTAGTTCAAGAATAGTTCAGACTTCTACCGATACAAGTGATAGTTCTACCGATACAAGAGGCTCTTCTATCGAAACAAATCATGCATCTACTTATACCAAAAACTCCAAAGAGCTAAGATGTCTAACCCTGCCATTTCTACTGATACAAGTGTCCCAACTAATGATACCTGAGTGAACAAAATTATCGATACTTCTATTGATACTACCGATACAATGCAAGTAAGAATGTAACCTCTCTCCTACCCTGTACTTCTACCAATACATGCGTGAGTTCTACCGAAACAAGATTTTTGTTTAACATTTAACTAACATTCATAACAATGAATTCAATAATCCCATAAAGTAGTACAAAAATAACTTCATCCTAGTAATGTCATATAACCAAGTGATGTAAATATAATCGAACAAGCTCCCGGGATAGTGTGATCTCTTCAAGATGGTCTAAACTTCAAGCAGCAAAAATAGAATCTACAAAACAACAACAAATTCACTAGTAAGCTTTCATAGCTTAATAAGTTCTCAAGGTTTATCAAAATTTACCAAATAACATATTTTGCACAAATCTGTAAATCAATCGAGCCAAATCAGAACTGTAATTTAGTGATTGATATACGATTTACTCCTTATTGACCCAAAAGTTATGCCTGTTACCTGTAGATGATACTGCTCACACTAAATTGACAAGGACTTGCATCACATTGCGGTACCTCAACCATCGATACGGTATATCTATTCTTTACGATACTGCTCACACTAAGCTGATGAGAATATGCAAAATGAGCATAAATCTCAACCATTGTAGGAATTGTAAACCATTCTTGGATTCATTTTACTTTATAGTGATTCACAATATTTTAGAGTATCCACAACAAATGCAATTCTTAGTCATTGAACCATTTCTATCTTTGACACAAGGCCGGGAAATTCTTATCTCGTCGTTACTTTCTTTCACGTTTCCAATCTTAGTTGCTCATTTCCAGCAATCTTAAGAAAGACAGTTATTAAGCAATTGTTAATAAGAATTTAACATTACGAATTTATTGGATTGAATTACAGTTGTGGATAGGCTCTAAGGACTATTCTGTTAATTTTCCTTTTTCGCGATCGATGGCACGATCATAGTCTACATCCATAAATCATCTAGTTTCTTGCATTAAATCACACAAACAAATGATTTAACACAATTTAGTCCTTTTTGGTAAAATTACGATTTTACCCTTAACCTCTTACTTTTATTCAATTTAGTCCTTAAGCATAAAACATACAAAATAGCCTTTCTCTTACATAATCAATACCGACTGATATAACCATAGGTCTTCCCAATTTCCTACACTTCAATTGTTTCTCACCAAATACACATAATTTCACCGTTTTAAAATTTTAGTCCTTAAACCTTAATTTCATCCAAAATCACTTTACAAAATCAATGAATCTATTCATCAAACACACAAATCCATCAAAACTTTCAAGAACAAACAATTTCAACAATGGCAAGTTTAATAACATTTGACAGATTCACGAATTAGTTCTTATGTTAGCTAGATTAAGCTAATATAGACTTAAAAACATAAAAATTACTAAAAATGATCAATGTTTACTTACTCAATCAAAGCTTTAAAGTTTCAACAATGGAAACCCTAGGTTTTCTCCCTTAGCTGTATGAAAAAAAAGAGAAAATGAAGGAAAAATGCTAATTTCTTTCTTTAAATTTTACTTATATATAACAATGGCAATTTTATAATTTTCCAAACATTTATAATTAACTTAATTATTTAACCTTTATAAATCCCACCTATTTCACTTAAATGGCATATCTTTCCACTCACTTACTTACTATTGGCTAATTCACCTATTCGGTTCTTCTAATTAAATAATTCTACTTTTGCACCTTTTTTAATTTAGTCATTTCTATCTAATTAACAATCTAATCAATTAAATTTTCAAACCAGAATTTCATATGATGCTATCTACGTCATAAATATTAAAATAAATATGTTTACGACTCGACTCGTTGGAGTTGTGATCTCGAAATCACTGTTTTTAACACTACTGAAAACTGAGATGTTACAGAAGAACCCCATATAAAATTATAAGCAAGCTTCTCGATCTCCATACAAACAGTGATAGGAACTCTCATCGTGTTCATGAAGTAGTTTGGAATAGGGAGAAGGACAGATCGAACCAAAGTAATACGCCCCGCAATCGAGAGCTTTCTCGAATTCCATCTAGACAGTTTCTATCGAACCTTACTAACAATGAAATCAAAAGTACCAACAGTGGCTTTGTCATGTAATAATGACATTCCTAAATGCAAGCCAAGGTTGTCCACCTTACTAAACCCCAATCTAACACATATACTTTCAGTAATATCATTTGGAGTTGATGGAGAGAGGAAGATTTGTGACTTAGAAACATTCACCTTTTGCCTGTAGAAATAGCAAAAAGTTTTCAAAATATCCACCACAATTGCTTGATCCATACTTGCTTCATTGAATAGTATGAGGTCATCAGCAAAGAACATATGCGAGATTGTTGGACCCCTTCTAGATAAAGTTAATGGCTTCCAAGTACTATTCTTGACAGCATCATCAATAAGGTGCCCCAATTGCTCCATGCAAAGGACAAACAAGCAAGAAGAAAGTAGGTCTCCTTATCTTACCCCTCGTGAAGGTTGGAAACCATCGTTCATATTACCATTCCATAAGAACTGAAAAGAAGCAAAAGAAATACATTGCATAATGACCCTTACAATCTCATTAGGTAATCCCCATTATAATAGTGTGTCCCGAAGAAAAGTCCAGCTGATTCTATAATATGCTTTTTCAAGGTTGATCTTCAATACCATATGATCGCGTCTAAAACGTCACAGCGATTGTGCAAGCGTACACACGTCGATGGAAGTATAGTTGATAGATAATTCTATTGGATATCGATCCCACGAGGAAATGGGTTCTTGATGTTAACTATCAGAGCAATTAATACTGAAAATGAGTAAAATGTGAGTAAGGATGTCAATGCAATTACATTAGTTCTACACACTAAAATAGTTAATATTGTCAATGCAATAAGAATTAATTGTCAGAGGTTAAATGTTAATGTACTAAAAGTAAATCAAATGTGTTGAGTGTTAAGTGCTGAATATTTAATGCATGAAATGTAAATTTGATCAAGTGTAAAAGGGTAGGAATGTTCACTGATTTTGTAAAGTTGCATTGCTGAATGCGTCAACAAGGTAAAGTTTAGATGAATTGTTGCAGCTATGAATTTCTCTTGAGTTCTTACTAACCACAACTCTCTAATTAATTCAGACTTAAATACCCACAATCACTCCACCTCTCGGTGTGAGCAATGTTGCCCATCCAAGAACAAGTGATTAGAATCTTTCCAATTCGAAGCAGCTCTCACCTACCTTATTTGTTAACCTAACTTGTCACCGCATTTCTCGATGTCGGTAAACTGTAATTTCACTCTCGTGCTTAAAGCAGTTAGATCCAAGAATAAACAGATAAGTAGTATTAAATAAGAGTCAAGATAATCTAAAACCAAAAAATACTCTCATATTCATTTAATGTCATTAGAATTCATCATCGTCAAAAGAAAAATTAAAGAGTACAATCAAAGCTTACTATCTCTAGGTTACAAAGACTACTCCTTAATCATTCCTCTTACCCATCACAAAGCACCTCTCGTCAGAAGTTGCTACAAATTTACTTCATCAGCTTCCCAATTCCCAGCTCAAATCTCAAAATCACACAGAATTTGTAGAATTTAATCCCTTAGCTCTTGATGATTTCTTCATTCTTCATTCTTCTATTTATAGGCTCAAGAAATTACAGATTTCATCCTCCCATTCTCAGATCCAGATATAGATTTTGTAACTGTCAAAGTTAGTTAGAGTACAGCTGTGCACTCACGCAGTTTTAATGTTTTCTTCAGAGATCTACAAATTGTTGCTGTATTGTTGGACACAATCTAAAACCATAATTACGGGGACATCTGTGATGTTCCTGCGCTGGTGCTTCCAAATGTGAATTCAGCTTGAGTTTACCAATTCGGTGTTCCTGTTCAGTGCGGCGACATTACTGGTCACAACTCCAAGCTGATCATGTGGCTGCATTCTGACTTATCAATTTTACCATGAAAGGCCTCAATCTATTCACAATCGTCCTCGTGAGGATTTTATATAACATCGTACGAAGGCTTATTTGGTGAAATTAAGTGATTCTTTTTGGGCTCAAAACCTTCAGGATAAGAACTAATAAAGTTCTGTTCAAATTTTGGATCTAAAGGTATACCACCCAAGCTACTACGCACAAAATTGCAAATAGAAGGCCCAACTATTTCCCATTGAGATTGAAAGAACTGAGCTTGAAAACATCCACTCCAAGAGCCTTTAAAGGGGCCATGCCAAACATTGCTTTTCATACTTCTTCGTCAGTAACCACATAAAGAAGACTAGAGAAGTCGATATGAGGCAACTCAGGGAAGCTTCGTTTTGACGAAAAAACACCATTCATTGTGTAATCCACAGAATCCCTCACATGTTGCTTTAGATTTGCTTCCTCAAAACACCACTCAAAACCAACCACGAGCCTCTCTATTCTATTTCTCCTCCATCTACTTAATGTGCGGCTATGAAAATAATCAGTATTCCTATCTCCATGCTGTAACCACTCTGCTCTAGACTTCTGGAACTACAACATCTCTTCATGGGACAATATCTCCTCGATTTCATGTCTTAAATCTGATTCCCTCTTCTGGAGAGCTTACGAAGACCGAAATTCCAAAACCTTCTGTACCTTCTTCAACTCAATAACTAATCTCCTTTTTTCGTAAATATATTACCATAAACTTGCTTGTTCCAAGTAGTAACAAACTGACATCTCAGTCTTACAATGACTTTGTTACGATGTGACTAAAATCTTTATGATACATTCAACTAGCTAGGTAACGAAAAGGTTTGTCACCTCTGCATCTTACTGATTGAAGCGAAATAAGAAGTGGTCGGTGATCAGACTTAAGACGATGGAGATTCCTAACTGAGTATTCCGGTGCAAAAGACTCCCACTTAAGATTACATATAGCCTTGTCCAATCTCTGAGAGAGCCCTCTTCTGTATCACGTGAATTTAGCCTAAGAGGCACCTAGATACTTCAAAGCATTATAAAAAAGAAAATCTCGAAACCTCTTACAGCCAACATTGGAAATAGCCACACACCTAGCTTGTTCAGAGTTATCCAACACACAGTTAAAGTTCCTCGTAAGGATCCAAGGTCCATCTATCGATTCTGTCAAAGAAGAAAGAAAGGGCCATAGTTCTCTTCTCGTCACACCTTGTGGGCTAGCATACACAAACGAGGCATAAAATCGTTTGAAGTGTTGGGAATCTCGAATTTGAGTATGCACTACTTGAGGATGTATCCGTAGTATGTCTACAACACAAATCCTCGTTCCAACAAAGCCAAATGCCACCTGTAAAACCATTTGCTTTGACCTTGAAAGAGTTACAATAACCCAATTTTGCAATAATACCATCTACTCGAAGACCACATACCCGAGTTTCAATCAGACAAAGTAAATGTGGTAAAAATTCCATACATATTCTTTAATCATATTGTGGAAATGAGGGTGTCCCGCTCCCTGGAAATTCCAAACCATTATTTTAGTATTCATAACGAATGAAATAAAGGTTAGACACGTACTCGAAGAACCTATGAAGCGATGGTTATCGCACCATTAGAACCATCAACAGCTATGCCTTCCACCTCAACCTGAGCTACCGTAACTACCCGATTTGTATCCGTGGCATTATCAATTTCACAGACTAATCCTTCTATAGTCGTCCCTAGGTCCACCGTCACATCCGAGGGTTTTTCTTGTTTGAACTTAACCACCGCCATAGCATCATGTTGATTGTTATGCGAACCACTAGAATTACCAATCAAGAATATCAAATTTTCTTTATTACCCAATTCTGCAAATTTGTTTTTTTCCAAAAATTTAACTACTGTATGGGACCCTATGGATAATTTTTTTTAAAAATTTTTACTGATCCAAACGTAACTCCTTTACCCCTATCCAGCTCACCTTCCCTTAACGCAATGGAGGCTCCTTGAATCCATTGCGTTGATTTGTAGTAAACCCAATCTGCCTACATTGGGCTTTAAAACCTTAAAAGCTGAAATTATTTTGACATTGGGCTCAACCAACCTAATCCCTTTGTTCTTATTAGCCCTACCGTCGGCCTGCTTCCCTTTAAAATCTTTAGCATTTTGCTGCTACCCAAACATGCCGCCACTCCCCAAATCTTCCTTTAATTCATCAGATTCCCCAATCCCCTCATTAAAGCCTCATTGATTTTTCTCGTTTCCATCATTATCCTTAAGTAAGAGTAAAAATGCCATTACCATAAGTAAGAGTAATTCACTATTCACTATTCTTACTTTGTTTATATACATTTATAATTCACTATTCTTACTTTGTTTATCACCTTAAGTAAGAGTAAAAATGCCATTACCATAATTCTGGGAGACTTCTATCGGTACCTGTTGCACAAGTATCAGTAGTTGTCAAATCAATAAATAATTAAGGAAATAGTGTAGACTTCTACCGATACCTATGACAGTTTTACCGATAAGAGTAAAGCTTCTACCGAAACAAATCATACTTCTCCCAGCACTAAAAACTCTAGAGAGCTAAGATGTCCTACCTTGCAGCTTCGACCGATACAAGTACATAAACTACCGATACTTCTATGGGCAAAACCACCGGTACTTTTTATGCAACTACCGATATAACTCAAGTAAGTGAATAACCTCTCTCCTGCCCTATACTTCTACCGATACATGCGGGAATTCTATCGAAACAAGTATGCATAATTCATGTAATAACACAAGTCCTCTAGTTTATCAATCATCATTCAATACAAGGCTCTTATTCAAATTCTCATCTTGCAAAATCTATACATGATAATACTTATTTCATCATATAACATAAAATACAATCAATCAACACAAGAATTCTTATATTCACATGTCAACTCATTGCTAAACACATTTGCTTAATTAGAACATCAAGCATTTCAAGGGTAACATCATCCTAGTACATGCCATATAACCAAGTGATGTAAATACTACCGAATGAGCTCCCGAGATAATGTGATTTCTTCGAGGTGATCCGATCTTCAAGGAACAAATTAGAATATACAAAAAACAAAAAAATTCACTGGTAAGCATTCATAGCTTAATAAGTTCGTAAGCTTTATCAGTTTCCTGAATATCAGGTGTTGAACAAATCTGTAAATCAGTCGAGTCAAATTAGAACTGTACTTCGGTGATCGTTATCCGATTTACTCCTTGTTGACCCAAAGGTCATGCTTACTCCCTGTTGACCCAAAAGTCATACTTGTTACTAGTATACGATGCTAGTTTTAGCCATCGATACGATATATCTATTCCTTACGATGCTGCTCACACTAAGCTGATGAGAATATGCAAACAAGCATAAACCTCATTCATCGTAGGGCCTATAATTCATTCTTGGATTCTATTCACCTTACGGTGACTCATGATGCTATAGAGAATCCGCAACAAATGCAGGACCTTAGCCATCGGACAATTTTCTAATCCGCAACAAATGCAGGACCTTAGCCATCGGACAATTTTCTATCTTTGGCACAAGGCCGGGAAATCCTCATCTCGCCGTTTCTATCTTTCACGTTTCTAATCATCGTTTCTCATTTCCAACAATCATTAGAAAGGCAGTTATAAGCAGTTATTAATAAGAATTTAACATTACGAACTTACCGGATAAAATTACAGTTAAAGTGAACTCTAGGGGCAAATTCGTAATTTTTCCTTTTTCCACGATTGGCGACACCTTCTTGATCTATTACAATAATTTCATTCAATTATTTAAATCAACATAAATTTTCAATCATTTTATGCAAATAAGCCTTTTTGGTATTTTTATTCAAATTTCAGCTTTGCCGAATGTTCATGAGTCTTTCAATAGCCCACTTTTGCCATTATTTCACCTCAAGTCCTAGCAGATTTATCACTTTAACATTTTAGTCCTTAAACATTAAAATCATAAAAAACTACTTTACAAAATAATCAAATCCAACAACCAAAATTAAAAATCCATCATAAAATTTCAAGAATATAAAAAAATCAACAATGGCATAACCCACAACATTAAACATTTTTACAAATTAGTCACCGGATTAGCTAAATTGAGCAAAAATTAACTCAAAAACATAAAAATTACCAAAAAGGGACAAGGTTTACCTATCTAATTTGAAGCCCTAAGCTTGGCCGAACTTCTTCTCTTCTCTTATGGCTGAATCAGGTTTCAATTGCTTAATGAGGAAGATGATTCTTTCCTTTTTATTTTGTTTATAATATTTATCTCTTTATTTACCAATTAACCCTCCATTAAAACATTCAAAATTCAACAAATTCAAGCCCATGACCATCCACTTACCTCCTTAATGGTATAATTACCATCTAAGTACTTTAACTTACCTTTCAATTAACATTTAATACCTTTAATTAAGAGAATTCAACTTTTGCATCTTTTACGATTTAATCCTTTTCGTTTAATTAACTATCTAAACGATTAAATTTCATAACCAAATTTTAATACAATACTAATGACCTCGTAAATATTAAATAATTAATATTTACGGTTTGACATATCGAAGTCGTGACCTCAAAATTACCATTCCCGATCATACTACAAATAAACTAATTAGTAAGTCGCCATTTTATTTCTATTATTAGGCAATTTAAAGAGGGTCCAATTTCATAATTGATCCTTCAATTATTTTAAATTTTAATTAAACAAACTTGTTTGCAATTTAGTCCTAAACTAATTAGGACTTAATGACTAAATAACCCAAAAGTTAATGGATGATAATCATATCCACCACCACTTGGACTTTTTGACCGTTGTGTAATTACCACTTTGACCGCTTTTATTTTTAATCAATATCAATTAACTTTTACCTCTTTTACAATTTACTCCTTTTTCCTTAATTAAGCAATTAATTATCAAAATTACCTAACCAAACTTCAATTCACATATAAAAAGACTCTGTGAATATTTAATAAAAATATTTGACCCTTAATTTCAAAAACGATGTCTCGATACCTTATTTTCTAAGACCACTTATACTAACTTTTAATTTAATAATGAAAATTCCTCAATTCAAAATTCCATATAAAATTAATATTGACTTATTTGATTTAATCACTAATTATAAAAAGTTTTCTTGTCGAGTTTATAATACCGAAATCACTATTTTTGATATCACTGAAAAATAAATTATTACAATTTTCGCTCACTACTATCCACCGTGGGGTCGTTGAGGTCTAAATACATATCCGCGTGAGTGCGAACCTTCTTGGTTGCTCTACCAATTCTTAGATTTGAATTGTAGCTATTAGATTCGGTCACAAAATCCAGTGTCGACAGTGTCTCAGACATTACAAAATTTATGACCAAAATTTGTCACAAAATCCTACCTTAAAAAATTGGACCAAGATAAATTTGTGAGAAATAATGTCAAAATGACAATTGAAGACAAAAAGATGAAAAACTGTTTAGCATATCAGCCACGTGTTATCCACCACATCTAATTATTGGGAAGAATATCCAAGTGAATATCAAATTTGGATCTGTTACGGTACATCAAAATTACTGCTTAAAGGTGTTCATAGGTTTTGGATAGATTGGGTCCATTGCATCAGTTATATTATTTGTTTTTAAATTTTTTTTATAATTTTACCCTTTTTTAAAAATTCAAACATAAACTTAAATATTTTAAATATTTGTATTTGTTAGAACCTAACGAGTGGCTCCAGTGGAAAAGAAGATGTTATTCATCCTAGGAGACCCGGGTTCGAGCACTTGTGTGTGTACGTTGTCAAAGGGTTAAGAAAGTATGAACAAATGTAGATAAGATCATGAAATAAGCATATCAATTGTTGGTGCTACAAGTCACACTAGTTAGTTAGTTCAATTGAAAAAGATCTAAGATACTTTATCTCATTCTATAATTAAAAAAGTTTAATTAGGTGAAATTTGGTGGTTAATTTCAATCACAGTTGCTTGATTTATAAGTCTATAAACACTATACAATAAAGTAATATTTTTACATTTTATGTGTTCATATTAGATAACTCAATCTGTTAATTGTAAGGAACATTTGTTAGTGAAATTTATGTTGTAAATATGTTATTTTATCGATTTGGATTATGCTTTCATTGGGATAAAGTCTTAGCACCAGAGTTTAATCAGTATAATTGTATAGGAGTGAGGTTGTAACGAGCATGAGTGAGGTTGTAACGAGCATGAGTGAGGTTGAGCATAAAACATCTCTTGTATTATTGGAATTATAATGAATTACTTTTTGGGAAAGAGCTTGTAAACGTAAGGTTGCATTCAAGTTATGTAAGTAATCAACTATGTTCTTTGTTTTGCTTTTCTTGTTTTCACTTGTTTTTTTAGTTTCAACCCAACACTTTCAATTGGTGTCATAACTAGATACTACACTAATTAGGTAAAGATGACGCTATTGATTTTTTAAATTAAGGAAGTTTGATTTCCTAGCACCTATGCTAGATAGGTCAAAATTCAAGCTCTTGAACACAAAATGTTGAACTCTAACAACTGAAAGGCTCTGTTATAATCTACAATATGGTTACTAGTATATTTGGTTGAGTGGACTTTTTAAAGGGAAAAATATTAGTATAAATATATTAAGTTCTAAATTAGCTTTTTATTTTTAAAAAGATTCCCTAAAAATAAAAAATTTAAATAAGCCTGGCAAACAACAAAACAAAACCTTAATTTGTTTTTACTTTTTTGAGATTTTAAATATATATATATAATATATCAATATTTTAATAAAAAAGTTAACACATATATCATAAATTATCAAGAAGCAAAAAAGAAAGATGGCCAAACTAAATTATCAACGATGAGGCTAGTGGTTCAACGGTCTGGCATCTGTCTTTCTAATTTCTGATCACATGTTCAAATCCTTACACGTATGTGTATACGTATTTATTTTTGTACTTTTCCATCAAATTAAATTTAAAAACCAATTAAAGGTTTTTCCTGGTTAGTTTCCTGTAGTCTGAACGTTCTTTTTATTTTTGCTCTTGTTGCTCTTGGTTTCCACCAGAAAAGTTGCTTTTAGTCTTGAATTCTTCCATTTATTTATTTGTAAAGCGTAATTGAAGTGATCATTGGTTTTCTAGTTGCTTTTCGAAGTGCTCGACTGCAAGTTTGGAAGAATATCGGTTTGGTTATTTAAAGCGTTGTTAGTGTTAATAATAGTGAATTTAAGGAATTATTGTTGGAGTGCATTTTTGTTTCCTTTAGGCGTAGGCCGTACCGACACTCCTCCTGTGACGTCATAGTTCGGGACTATGGCATCGTGTAAAGGTAAGAATTTGTGTTGAGTTGTTGAGGCTTTGATGTGAAATATTGATAAATTGTGAGTTTATGACTTAATTGTTGAAATTGATTGCTTGAAACTTGGTTTAGGCTTTGGAATTACGTTTGAGGACATTATTCTCGTTGCAATTTAGGTAGGGTCGAAACCCCTTTAAAGTTATTGTATTTTTCATTGTTTTTCCAGATTTTTGGCTGTTGTTTTGAGCCACACGAGTTGGCACACTAGCTTGTGTCCAGGCTATGTGCCATAGAAGATGGCACAGGAAATACACGGGCTATACCTACGGTCGTGTGCTAGACCATGTATACATACTGTTTAGTGACACATGGGCGAAGCCTACAGACGTGTGTCAAAATGTGTGTGCATGCTGTTTTGTACCACATGGGCTAGGCACACGTGCGTGTACCACGTTGTGTGAAAATACTGTTTTGCAACTACAGGTACAAGGGGTACACGGACCAGACACACGGGCGTGTGCTTGTCCGTGGGTCATACATGGGTCGACACATGGCTGTGTGTAGTGTGAATTCGGGTATAAACCTTGCATAAAGAGATCGTAAGTTAACCGTAATACTTGAATGGCCTATGATGAACTATAAGAGCTACTAAGCATGTGTGCAACTCGAACTCGAGCATGTAACTTGATAATTATGTGTTGTTGGTGGATGATGTATACATATTGGAATGAGTGAACTGAAATGGTGGTTTAACCACTTGAATGTGTTACCACTGAATTGGTAGTGACACTGTAAACACTACGATATTATTACTTGACTGACAATGACACTGTAAACACTACAACATTGTTATTGTACTAGCCTTGACATTGTAAACATTGCTAGGCTACTGATCAACTGTTATATAATTGCTTTATTGAATGAGATTTGTGAACTTGACTATAGAACTGAATAAATGTTCCCATGAAATGTGTAGATGAGTTTTACTAAGTACTAGTGAGTCTCACTCTGACTTGTTTAATGTTGTTTCAAGGTCTTCTCATACTTGAAGGGTGGCACTGTGGAAGCTTGGTAATTTCCTAGGACTATTTAGGACATGAACATTAATAATTGGTTTATTTATGTTGGGATGAATGTTTGACATTGGATGTTATTTTAATTAGGTTTAGGAGCTACTATTACTAGTACTTGAAGTTTATGTATACTCTTTTACTTTGGGAATGAACTTATGTTACTATTGTACTTGTTATTATATATGAGTCAGACATGTGGGGTCACCATTATGAATGCGTGTATGTTTTACATTATGATGTGGTGCTCTGAGTTGGTCGTTTCATCTAGGTCGGGTTTAGGGTGTTACATTTAGTGTTATCAAAGCCAGGTTAATCAACACTTGGACTGTGTATGAGTTAAGTTATGAAGTGAGGGTATGTTTTCGCAGATATAGAAATTGAGTAACCGAACTAGAAAGACCTAGTCTCCTACGTCGTGCCTGTAAGTGTTTACTACAGTATATATACATGCCTATTGAACTGTGAAAAGCTGATTCTATGACTGCATAATTATCTAATATAACTTATGGGAAAATTTGAACTGATTTGTGTGATTTTGATATTGTAGTTACAGTACGACGAGTTCACGAGGAACTCGAGGATGTGATATGTGGGGGCGTCGTGGGCGTCGGGGAAGAGGTCGAGCTGAGTCATCTTTCATAGGAAGCATTCCCATTTTGGAGACCAATGAGGTAGTTGGTACTCCCACTGCTGAGACAGGAGCTCAACCTGAGCCTGTTGGGGGCGATCTTGTGTCCCAAGCTATGCAACGTGTGCTAGAGAGGGTAGTTAGGACTTGTATTGGACCTGCAACATGTGTGCAACACAAACTCGAGTATGTAATTGGATAATTATGTATTGTTGGTGGATGATGTATAAATATTGGAATGACTGAATTGAAACGGTGGTTTAACCACTTGAGTGTGTTACCACTAAATTGGCAGTAACATTGTAAACACTATGATATTATTACTAGACTGGCAGTGACACTATAAACACTGCAACATTGTTACTGTACTAGTCGTGGCACTATAAACACTGCTAAGCTATTGATCAACTGTTTTTTAACTACTATACTGAATGGGATGTATGAACTTGACTATAGAACTGAGTAAATGTTCCCATGAAATGTGTAGATGAGTTTTAATAAGTACTATTGAGTCTCACGCTGACTTGTTTAAAGTTGTTTCAAGGTCTTCTAATACTTGAAGGGTGGCGCTGTGGAAGCTCGGTCATTTCCTTAGGACTACTTAGGACATGGACATTAATAATTAGTTTATTTATGTTAGGATGGATATTTGACTTTGCATGTTGTTTTAATCAGGTTTAGGAGCTACTACTAGTAGTACTGAAGTTTATGTATACTCTTTTACTTTGGGAATGAATTTATATTACTATTGCACTTGTTATTATATATGAGTCAGACATGTGAGGTCACCATTATGAATGCGTGCATGTTTTACATTATGATGTGGTGCTCTAAGTTGGTCATTTTATCTAAGTCAAGTTTAGGGTGTTACATTTAGTGTTATTAGAGCCAGGTTAATAAACACTCGGACTATTTATGAGTCTAGTTATGAAGAGAGGATATGTTTTCGTAGATATAAAAAATGAGTATCTGAACTAGAAAGACCGAGTGTCCGACGTCGTGCTTGTAAGTGTTTACTATAACATATATACATGCCTATTGAACTGTGAAAAACTGATTCTATGACTGCACCATTATCTGATATAACTTATGGCAAAATTTACACTGATACGTGTGCTTTTGATACTGTAGTTACAATATGATAAGTTCACGAGGAACTCGAGGAAGTGATATGATGGGACGCCGTGGGCGTCAAGGAAGAGCTCGGGCAGAGTCATCTTTCATAGGAAGCATTCCCATTTTGGAGACCAACGAGATAGTTGGTACTCCCACTGTTGAGATAGGTGCTTAGTCTGAGCCTATTGGGGACGATCCTGTGTCCCAAGCTATGCAACGTGTGCTAAAGAGGGTAGCTGGGACTCGTACTGGACCTGCAGCATGTTTGCAACACGAACTTGAGCATGTAACTGGATAATTATGTACTGTTGGTGAATGATGTATACATATTGGAACAAGTGAATTGAAACGGTGGTTTAACCACTTGAGTGTGTTGCCACTAAACTGGCAGTGACACTATAAACACTACGATATTATTATGGGACTGGCAGTGACACTGTAAACACTACAACATTGTTATTGTACTAGTCGTGACATTATAAACACTGCTAGGTTACTGATCAACTGTTATATAACTGCTTTATTGAATGGGATTTATGAACTTGATTATAAAACTGTGTAGATGAGTTTTACTAAGTACTGGTGAGTCTCACACTGACCGGTTTAATGTTGTTTCAAGGTCTTCTCATACTTGAAGGGTGACGTTGTGGAAGCTCGATAATTTCTTTATGACTACTTAGGACATGGACATTAATAATTGGTTTATTTATGTTAGGATGGATGTTTGACTTTGGGTGTGGTTTTAATCAGGTTTAGGAGCTACTACAAGTAGTACTGCAGTTTATGTATACTCTTTTACTTTGGGAATCAACTTATATTACTACTGCACTTGTTATTATATATGAGTCAGACATGTGAGGTCACTATTATGAATGCATGCATGTTTTACATTATGACGTAGTGCTCTGAGCTGGTCGTTTCATCTAGGTTGGGTTTAGGGTGTTACATTTAGTGTTATCAGAGCCAAGTTAATCAACACTTAGACTATTTATGAGTCTATTTATGAAGTGAGGATATGTTTTCATAGATATATAAAATAAGTAACTGGACTAGAAAGACCGAGTGTCCGATGCTGTGCCTGTAAGTGTTTATTACAGCATAAATACATGCTTATTGAATTGTGAAAAACTAATTCTACGACTGCACCATTATCTGATATAACTTGTGGGAAAATTTACACTGATATGTGTGCTTCTGATATTGTAGTTACAATTCGATAAGTTCACGAGGAACTCAAGGACGTGATATGCTGGGGCACCATGGACGACGAGGAAGAGCTCGGGCAGAGTCATTTTTCATAGGAAGCATTCCCATTTTGGAGACCAACGAGATAGTTGGTACTCCTACTATAGAGATAGGAGCTCAGCTTGAGCCTATTGAGGGATGTTCCTGTGTCCCAAGCTATACAACGTGTGCTAGAGAGGGTGGCTGGGACTCGTACTGGACCTGCAACATGTGTGCAACACGAACTCGGGCATGTAACTGGATAATTATGTGCTGTTGGTGGATGATGTATACATATTGGAATGACTGAACTGAAATGGTGGTTTAACCACTTGAGTATGTTACCACTGAATTGGCAGGGACACTGTAAATGTACGTGTACATGATGAGGCTAGTGGTTCAATGGTCTGGCATCTATATTTCTGATTTCTGATCATGTGTTCAAATCCTTACACGTATGTGTACACGTATTTATTTTTGTCCTTTCCCGTCAAATTGAATTTAAAAACCAAATTAAAGGTTTTTCCTGGTTAGTTTCATGTAGTTTGTACGTTCTTTTTATATTTGCTCTTGTTGCTCTTGATTTCCACCGAGAAAGTTACTTTTAGTCTTGAGTTCTTCCATTTATTTGTATGTAAAGCGTAATCGAAGTGATCGTTGGTTTTATGGATACTTTTAGAAGCGCTCAACTATAAGTTTGGAAGAGTATCCGTTTGGTTATTTAAAGCGTTGTTAGTGTTAATAATAGTGAATTTAAGGAATTATTATTGAAGTGCATTTTTGTTTCCTTTAAGAGTAGACTGTACCGACACTTCTCCTGTGACGTCATAGTTTGGGATTGTGGTATCGTGTAAAGGTGAGAATTTATGTTGTTGTTGAGGCATTGATTTGATATATTGATAAATTGTGAGTTTATGACTTAATTGTTGAAATCGATTGCTTGAAACTTGGTTTAGGCTTTAGAATTACGTTTGAGGACATTATTCTCGTTATGTTTTAGGTAGGGTCGAAACTCCTTTAAAGTTACTGTATTTTTCATCATTTTTTCAAATTTTTGGCTGTTGTTTCGAGCCACACGAGTTGGCACACTAGCTTGTGTCCAGGCCATGTACCATAAAATATGGCATAAGAAACACACGGGCTATACTTACGATCGTGTGCTAAACCATGTGTACATACTTTTTAGTGACACACGGGCGATGCTCATGGGCGTGTGTCAAACTGTGTGCGTATGCTGTATTGTACCACACGGGCTGGGCACACGGGCGTGTGCCACGTCGTGTGAACATGTTGTTTTGCAACAATAGGTACAGGGTGTACACAAGCTAGACACACGGGCGTGTGCCTGTACGTAGGTCACACACGAGTCGAGACATGACCGTGTGCAGTGTGAATTCGAGTATAAACCCTGCGTAAAAAGACCGTACGTTGACCTTAGTACTTGAATGGCCTATGTTGAACTGTAAGACCTGCTAAGCATGTGTGCAACATGAACTCGAGCATGAAACTGGATAATTATGAGTCAGACATGTTGGGTTACCATTATAAATGCTTGTATGTTTTACATTATGATGTGGTGCTCTAAGTTGGTCATTTCATCTATGCTCGGTTTAAGGTGTTACATTTAGTGTTATCAGAGCCAGGTTAATCAACACTTGGACTGTGTATGAGTTAAGTTATGAAGTGAGGATATGTTTTCGTAAATATAGATATCGAGTAACTGAACTAGAAAGATCGAGTCTCCGACGCTGTGCTTATAAGTGTTTACTACAACATATATACATGCCTATTGAACTGTGTAAAACTGATTCTATGATTGCCCTATTATCTGATATAACTTGTGGAAAAATTTGATCTGATCTGTGTGATTTTGATATTGTAGTTACAGTACAATAAGTTCACGAGGAACTTGAGGACGTGATTTGCGGGGGCGTTATGGGCATCGGGGAAGAACTCGATCAGAGTCATATTTCATGGGAAGCATTCCCATTTTGGAGACGAGCGAGACAATTGGTACTCCCACTATTGAGACAGTAGCTCAACCTGAGCCTGTTGGGGACGATTCTGTGTCCCAAGCTATACAACGTGTACTAGAGAGGGTAGCTAAGACTCGTACTGGACTTGCAGCATGTGTGCAACACGAACTCGAATATGTAACTAGTTAATTATGTACTGTTGGTGGATGATGTATACATATTGGAATGACTGAATTGAAATGGTGGTTTAACCACTAGAGTATGTTACCACTGAATTGGCAGTGACACTGTAAACACTGTGATATTATTTCTAGACTGGCAGTGACACTGTAAACACTGCTAGGCTACTGATAAACTATTATATAACTACTTTACTAAATGAGATTTATGAACTTGACTATATAACTGAATAAATGTTCCTATGAAATGTGTAAATGAGTTTTACTAAGTACAAGTGAGTCTCACATTGGCTTGTTTATTGTTGTTTTAGGGTCTTTCATACTCGAAAGGTGGCGCTGTGGAAGCTTGATCATTTTCTTAGGACTACTTAGGACATGGGCATTAACAATTGGTTTATTAATGTTAGGATGGATGTTTGACTTTGGATGTTGTTTTAATGAGGTTTAGGAGCTACTACTAGTAGTACTGAAGTTTATGTATACTCTTTTACTTTTGGAATGAACTTATATTACTATTGCACTTGTTATTATATATGGGTCAGACATGTGGGGTCACCATTATGAATGCGTGCATGTTTTGCATTATGATGTGGTGCTTTGAGTTGGTCGTTTCATCTAAGTCGGGTTTAGGATGTTACATTCAGTGTTATCAGAGCCAGGTTAATCGACACTCGGATTGTGTATGGGTTTAGTTATGAAGTGAGGATATGTTTTCGTAGATATAAAGATCAAGTAACTAAGCTTGAAAGACCGAGTCTCCGATATCGCGCTTGTAAGTTTACTACAGCATATATACATGCCTATTGAACTATGAAAAACTAATTCTATGACTGCACCACTATTTGATATAACTTGTGGGAAAATTTAAACTGATCTGTGTACTTCTAATATTGTAGTTATAGTACGATGAGTTCACGAGGAATTAGAGGTCGTGATATGAGAGGGCGTCGTAAGTGTTGGGGAAGAGCTCGGGTCATCTTTCATGAGAAGAATTTCCATTTTGGAGACTAGCGAGACAGTTGGTACTCCCACTACTGAGATAAGAGCTCAACCTGAGCCTGTTGGGGTCTATCTTGTGTCCTAAGCTATGCAACGTGTGCTAGAGAGGGTCGTTGGGACTCGTACTGGACTTGCAGCTCGAGGAACAGTTACCTAGCGGCTCCGTACGAATGGGGCTGAACTATTCAAGGGTATTACTGGAGTTACTCTTATTATGGTAGAGTATTGGCTCGAGACTATCGAGCATATGATGAATGACTTGGATTGCGCTTAGGTATAAAAATTGAGGGGAAAGGTATCTCTACTCCGTAATGAAGCCTATCAGTTGGTTAACTATGGAACAGGGTCTTCTACTTGAGATGGTGACATGGGATGCCTTCAAAAGGGCCTTCCAGGGTAAGTACGTCGGAGCTAGTTACATTGAGGCTCGTTTACGTGAGTTCATGAATCTAGAACAAAGGGATAGGTCTGTAGCTGAGTATGATGCTGAATTCCTACGACTGAGTCGTTATGTACAGGCCTTGTTTTGAGTATGAAAAATGTGTTCAGTTTGAAGAAGGGTATCGATATGAGCTGAGGGTTTTGATTGCTTCATAGTGGGAGAGGGTCTTCTTCGTGTTGGTTGATAAGGTGAAGATTACTGAAGAAGTTAAGCACACTGAGCATGAGAAATATGAGCAAGAACGAGCTCAGAGTAGGGCCAAACGAGAGATCGAATTTGTCAGTGTTGCACAGTGCCCTAAGAAATAGACGAGATCGGATAAGTCTCCGAAGATTGAGATGTTAGTGGGCTTCAGCGCAATAGAGCGCTGTGACTACTGTGGTAGACACCATGTAGGTGAGTGTTGAAGAAGTCTGGGGCTTCCCTTCGGTATTGGTCATTAGAGCACAAAGTGTGAGACTATCCACATCGACCCAATCAGGTACCAGCTGTGGTACCGTATTAGTTACAAGAATGGTTCAGTCGCCAAGGGTGATGCCACAACCGTTCAGGGTTCGAGGCATTGGTAGGGGTAGTATCATTTCTGGTAGGGGCAATATGAGCTCTGGTAGGGGTCATTGGGTATCGGACAGAGGTGTGACCCAGATTGAGGCTTGACAACTAGCACTGATATATACGACTAAATGCTGTGAAGACAAGGACGACACCGATGTTATTACAGGTACTTTATTTATTTATTCTGTACCATACTTTACTTTGGTTGATATTGGTTCTACTCACTCTTACATAGCTAGCACTGTATCTATGAAACTGAATATACCTATTGAGTGTACTACTAGTGTAATATCTGTGGTCAGTCCTCTGGGTTAATCTGTGTGGGTTAACAAAGTGTATAAACGAGTGTCGTTAGAGGTCTAAGGAATTGTTTTCCCGGTGGATTTGATGGAGCTTTCATTTGGGGAGTTCAATTTGATATGGGAATGGATTGATTGTAGAACATCGGGTTAGCCTTAATTGCGTGACTAAGAGGGTAACCTCTAAAATCAAAGAGGATGGTAAAGTAGTTATGGTAGGGGAACATCGAGATTACCTCTCCAATGTAATATCCATCCTCGTAGCTGAGAGGTTGGTTTGAAAAGGGTGTGAGGCATACCTTGCGCTTATCTCTAATTCTGTATCAGCTAAGCCAACTGTTGGTGATATTCGAACAGTCAAATTTTTAGGATGTATTTCCTGATGAACTACTGGGCGTAGCACCAACCCGTGAGGTTGAGTTTGGTATCTACTACCGTCGGTTGAACAAGCTGACGATCAAGAATAAGTACCCATTGTTGAGAATTGACGACTTGTTCGACCAATTCTGTGAAGCTTCGATGTTTTCAGAGATAGACCTTCGATCTGGGTATCACCAGCTTAAGATAACCTTTCGAACGCATTACGGTTACTAAAAATTCCTGGTTATGCCATTCGACTTAACGAATGCTCCAGTAGTGTTCATAGACTTGATGAACTGGGTCTTTTAATCGTATATAGATCGGTTTATTGTGGTTTTTATTGACGACATCCTGATTTACTCTAAAACTGAGATTGAACATGACGAGCATCTACGTATAGTGCTTCAGACACTAAGAGAAGCAACTCTATGCGAAGTTCAGTAAGTGCGAGTTCTGGTTATCCGAAGTTGCCTTTTGGGGCATGTGGTGACTACGAAGGGATTCACGTTGATGTGAAGAAGATTGAAGCCGTGGTTGAGTGGAAATCACCGAGGAATGTCGTTGAACTTCGGAGTTTCCTCAGTTTAGCAGGTTATTATCATAGGTTCGTTGAGGGGTTTTCACTGATAACATCGCCTTTGACTAACCTTTTGTGTAAGAATGTTCCATTCAGGTAGTCCGAGGAACATCATGTGAGCTTCAAGAAGCTCAAGACTATTTTGACACAAGCTCCTGTATTGGTTCAATAGGTGTAGGGTAAGGAGTTTGTGGTGTCTAATGACGCGTCACATGTGGGTTTGGGATGTGTCTTGATACAAGATGAGAAGGTAATGGCATACACGTCTTGGCAAGTTAAGGTTCATGAGGGTAATTATCCTACACATTATCTTGAGTTAGACACAGTAGTATTTGCATTGAAAATCTGGAGGCACTGCTTGTACGGTTGGAAATGCATATCCTACACTAATCACAAAAGCCTCAAGTACCTGTTAACTCAGAAGGAATTGATCCTAAGACAGCGAAGATGGGTTGAAAAACTCATGGATTATGATTGTGCAATTGAGTATCATCCTGGTAAAGCTAACGTGGTGGCTGACACTTGTAACGCGTAGGTTTATGCAAGTGTACACAGTCGTTATCAAGTAATAAGTAAGTATTGAGTTATTGTCTCCACAAGGATTGTATTTGTGTTAAATCACTTAATTGTAAAATTATATTAACAACTTGGTAAAATTAGAAACACAATATGATTGAGAAGTGATGATTAAAATTAAATATATTAAACTAAATGCAATGATCCCTAATGCAAATTATCCTAAGTATGCAAACTATATGAATGAAATAGATTTTAGTAAGATTAAACACAATTTGCAACAATTATAACATAAATAAATTAGGACAATTACTTTAATTAAACTCAATTTATTATCATCATTCTTAATAATATTCGAAAATTATTCCATGACAACTCGATCTTTCATGAGTTTGGAAATCACATTAGGTCCTTTCGAATCCTTTACATAGTAAATATGCATTTTACTGATCCTTATTTACTAAGGGTTTCTTAGCATTCATGTGAGGTAACAGGGACGTGTTAGGTTTGAAATAGTTTAATTACACAAATTTAAAAACTATGCAGATAACAGAGCTTGGTTAGAGTTGTTATGCAACCTGCAATTTAATCGGGTTAGGATCTAAATTGAGCATGCACATTTCAATTATGTGTCTACTAGTCATCCTCTGGTTAGGATCGCTCAGCTAATTTAGGTGCATCCTAATCATGTATGAACGAAATACAGACTTGATTTTAATTGAAAACATGATTGATTGAGGCACAAACATCATAAGTATGATTTAAATAAATATTATTTAATTAAAGCAATCATCCTAGCTTAAATAAAATTAAGCTAACATTATTGTAAACAAGAACAAAGAACACATAGTAAACATTTTCAAAATAAATTAAAGAAAAGAAAGATTAAACCTAAATCAAAGTGGCTGTCACCCAAGACTCTGATCGAAGAGGGCTCCTTCGTTTCTTTTCTCTGCTCCTTTGCTGATGGCTCTTGTTACTTTGTGCGTTAGGATTTCAAAAAATTCAAGTTGCGAGAATAATGATTACGGTGACATGTTTGCTTGTTACTTTTTTATTTTTTGTTTACTTGAGGACAAGTAAAAACTCAAGTTTGGGGCTGTGATGGTATTACAAATGACATATATTTTCTCCTTAAATTAGCGTTTTAATTATCTCTTTTATATCTTATTTTAAATGCATCATAAGCATTTCATACTTAGTTTTTAGTTTTTCTAACTCATTGCTAGTTGGTTTAAATGCTTGTTATTTTTACCACTTTTGTACTAATGTCGCCACAATAAGCTAATATATTACGCGTTAGAATTGTCAGTGCATGAATCAGCCCAGGAGCTCAATTATGGAAGAAGAATGCAGCCACAAGTATAGCTTGGAACTGCGACCATAGATGTCAACGCATTGAAATCTTTACTTTGTTTGAGTGAATTCAAGCCACAAGCACATCTGAAAGCACCAGCATAGGAATTTCACACGTTGTCGTTGCAATTAAGGAATTCAAATCGCGACCAGAAATACAGCGACAATCTGCAGAGTTATAAAGATCACACCAGATCTACGTGAGTGCATAGCTGAAATTTAACTAACTATGACAACTGTAATTAGATTTGGATCTGAGAAGAGATGTCCAGAAATGCGGCGACATTCTGTTGACAAATTGTCGGCGTAATTTATTAATTGCGTTGACATTCTGTAACAATCAGTTAAACAAATAAAATTTGAATAGTTGTCAATAGCGAACTTTTACAGCTGTACAAAGTTGTTGGATCTGAGACTGGAGAAAATCTGCAATTTCTTGAGCCTATAAATAGAGGAAATAAGATGAATAATAATCATCAAGGAGTGAATAATTTAAATCCAAAAATCTCTCAAATCTTCAAGCAAGCTATCGTGGAAGCTTGATATCGGAGGAGGGTAAGCTGATGGAGCAAGTGTGCAGCAACTTCTGACGAGGAGTGCTTAGTTCTGGGCAGGAGGAACAATTAGGGAGTAGGCCTAGTCGTTTAGAGATAGTAAGCTTCATTGTATTCTTTAATTCTTCTTAAACGATGATGAATTTTGATGATATTAAATGAATACGAGAGTGTCTTTTAATATTAGATCATTTTGATTCTTACTTTACGTTGCTTATCCGTTTATTCTTGGATCTAACTGCTTTAAGCACGATAGTGAAATTGCAATGCGTCGACATCGAGAGATGCGGTGACAGGTTAGGCTAACAAGTAGGTTAGGCGAGAGCTACTCGGGACTGGGATAAAAACCAGTTACTTGTTCTTGGATACACATCATTGCTCGCATCGAGAGGTGGAGTGATTGTGGGTATTTAACTCGGGATTAAATATGGAGCTGTTGTTGGTAAAAACTCAAAGGAACTTCATTGTAGCGACATTCCATCTATATTTTACCTTGTCGGCGCATCCAACATTGCTACTTAACGATGTCAGTGATCCACTCCAATTCTTTACACTTGATCAAACCTTTATTTTTTTGCATTTAAATACTCAACATTTCAACAACACTTTGATTTACTTTCAGTTGCTCTAACAGTTAACCTTGATTGCGTTGACATTACTGATTATTTTAGTGTGCAGATCTGACTTAATTGTGCTGACATCCTTACTCACATTTTACTTAATTTCTGTATTAGTTGCTCCGACATTTAAACATCAAGAACCCATTCCTCGTGGGATTGATATCTGATAGAATTTTCTATCAACTATACTTGCATCGACGTTTGTTCGCTTGCACATTGCTGTGACGTAAAAACACCGATCAAGTTTTGGCGCCATTGCCAGGGAATGACGTTTGCTTGATGTTTATTTTTGTCGTTGCATTTACTCTTTATTATGTATATTTTATTTGTCACTAGTTTTCTTTTTGTTGTTTACTTTTACATTTTTTCTTTTAGCCAAATATGGCTAGGAACGAGGTATATAGAACCTTAAGATGTTGGATGAGTGATGCTATAGAAAAGGAGCTCAATGCCATAGACGTCGAGGTATCTTTTTTGACTAATATGAGTAATTCAATGTTGAATGCTACAAGCAATTGCAGAATAGAAATTTGCTGCGATAATTTGCAATCACTGTGGAAGCAACCATGAGTTTGAACAATGCCCATCAAATCCAGCAAATGTGTACCACATGAGGAATTTCTATGAAAATCCATATTCCAACACCTACACGCCAGAGTGGGAGAAACATCCAAATTTTTGTTAGAACAATCAAGACCTTGGAAGTATAGACAATGATGTTAGATCCGAGTGGACATTGCCTAATTATGATCAACCTTTGTCAAGGCAAAATATCCAGCAAGACGAAGTTTCAGAGTTTTCATCAATTAAAATATGCTACGACAATATATTGCAAAGACTGATGTTGTGCTTCAGAATCAAGCTGAATCCATTTGAGCTCTAGAATATCAATTTGGCTAGATTGTGGGCGCAATAAATTTTCTACCACAAGAAACTTTGTCGGATGATATTGAAAATTCGATATCACAAGCGTAAGAGCATGATGTGGAAATCATTCCCAGAAGTGAAACTCAACTAAATGAAGTTGTTAGAGATGCTACAGAAAAAGAAGATAATTCAAATCTCAACAAGGGAAAGATGTCAGTGCAATCTAAAAAGAAAACTGCAGCTGAAGAGGTTAAACAAAATATTGTGGCGACAGAATCATATCAATTTTTCACCACAACTACTACAATAAAATAGCCTTAGAAACTTGAAGACACATTGTCAAAGAAGAGAAGATTGGGAGATGTCGAATCAATCGCACTTACTGAAGGGTGCGCTGTCATGACAATTAAATTGCTCCAAGAATTTCATGATGCCAAGAGCTCCTCAATACCCTACTCCATTGGTGATCGATATATTGGAAAGACATTATGTGATTTCAATGAAAGCATAATTTTGATGCCTATATCCATAATTAAGAAGTTACGAAATAGGAAAAAACGTAAGAAAGAGTGGAGACTTTGTTTAGGACGGTGTGATGAATAAAAGAGTACGAAACACTTGAGGAATAAGTAAACACCATTCTCGACGCATTATGGTTCCATTGTTAACACATTTTACATTTCCTTTTACCTTTTCACTTTTACTTGTTACCTTTTCAATTTTATGCAGGAATAAAAAAATCATCTTTTTGTCGATGCATCACAAGCACAACTTGTCGGCGCATTATATAATTACTAGGAAAAGCTTTTTCAGCAAGAATCGTACCGGTTGATTTTCTTCTATCCCCATCCATTGGATTAAGCAAAAAGGTTATAAACCCTTCTTTACTGACTTCATGCTTCCCACTCATAATCGCCATTGCTGTTATATTCATCCTCTTAGTATTCTTAAAGTTTTCTGTAGTTGTCTTTTTACCTTCTACATATAGCACTACGGTGACATTAGATCACATGTGCCTCCTACATTCAATCGTCAAAAGTTGCCACATTGATGTCGGCACAATTCTCCACAACCAGATTGTTAAAGCTACTTCTAAGTAGACAGAGATGGTGAAGAGGTGCTAGAGAATAAGAGCCCCATCAACGACATCTCAGTAGAGAGAATGACGAGAGGGAAAGAGACACCGATAGTGAAAGAAGCACCCCAAAAGTAGGAAAAGGGAAAGAAGAAGGACAAATAGGAGAAGGTGCCTACAGATGCTTAGTTGGGAAAGAGGTTGGCTGTAATGGAAAGAACATTGATCGTATTGACATGCGCCAGATTCATATTGTCGGCGCATTGGAGGAAATGGACTACAGACAAAATCTATTTTATACGTACACGAGAATATGAAACAAATCTATTGTTAACGCATTGAGAAGTCTGAGCCCAAATCCTCTGCCAGAGTTCCCTGTCTTCCCACCTATTATTAAGGAAGCTACCTCATCCTCTGACCAGCCTACTCTTGATGGTAGGCCACAACATGTTCCCTCTCCAAAAAGAATCCACATTTCATATGACGAGGAGCACGAGGGGCATTCTAATGCTATGAAGGATTGCTACAGAACTATAGCCAGCTTGTTTAAAGAAGAGTTCTCGAATAGCTATGAGGCTAATATGGTAAAGCGGGCAGCTATGGTTGAGGAGGTGCATACTCCAATTATATCCATGGCTGTGGACGCAGAGGAAGCTCTGACAAAGACATCACTAAGTAGGAACAACCTTAAGAAGGTGAAGCAGAACAAGAAAAAGGCCAAGAGAAGGAGAAGGAAAGAGAGGAAGAATTTGAGAAGAAGGACCTTGCAGAGAAGTAGGAGGAAAAGCAAGACGATGCGTCGATAAATATCGTTGAGGATATTATCGAAGCACCCGTAAATGTAAGGGCATCCAATGTAAATGTGGCTCCACCTGAAGCGAGCCAGGCTGAGGCAGTTACTAGTAGTGCTGAAGATTGTAATCATTTGGCCATGGTGCCTTATATAGCACCACTGCAAAAATCCACCCATTAGATGTAACTATCGATGAGGTCGCCACCTAACCAACTGAAGAGGAGTAATCTACTGATCTGAATGGTACGAAGCATAGAAAGAGGAAGCGTAAAGACAAGAAAATAAGGCATAAGGAGGAACGAAAGCGCAACAAAAAAAACCAATGCAACCACATGTTCGATTGCAGCACACTGAGTTAGTTTTTTTTTATTTTATTTTTTAGCACTTAATTTAGTTTTCATGCATATCATATAGCTATAGTATAATTGTCCCTGCATTATTAATGTCATTGCATTTTTATTGTCGCTGCATCTACATTGTCATTGCATTTCCATATATATATTTATTAATGCCAGTGCATTGGGGACAATGCACACTTTAAGTTTGAGGGAATTTGTGTGAAATGGAAATGCAATTGCAGTCACATTTTTTAGAATTTACTTGTGTCTTTAGTTAATGAAAGTATGCAGAATTTCAGTAAAAATGTGACTACATTTTATTTGATGAATAAATCATGAATTATTTGGAATACTGATATGTGAATTCGGTGAATATGAATGAATATTGAATCCTCTATTTTGGATGAACGATTGGAATTACTTCAGTAATAAATTGATAGTATCACTCTTTGAATCTTGAACTAACTTGCTAATTGCAACGACATTGTATTAATAAAGAACACTCTAATGTCAGTGCATTGTGACTTATCAAGGGAGAACACTCCGCTGCAAGTGCTAGAAAAATTATCTAGCCAAAGGCTGTCACTGCAAGAGTGTTTGTCGGTGCAATTATAAACCTTTTGGGGTTTGTTGCACCCCATCGTTACTACCCAGGAACAAAGGTAGAGTAATGCAATGACATCTCTCAGTCACTTATTAAAAAAATAGAAAAAGAGAGAAATATATTGCAATAAATGCTGTATTGGTTAAGGAAGAATTAAGATTTAAAGCATGTTACTAACATTAGTGAAGTTGCTGTTTTAATTATTCATGCCTATAAATTGTCGGCGCATTATTATATCATGTGAATACAATTTGTGCTTTAGGATTTCAAAAAATTCAAGTTGCGAGAATAATGATTACGGTGACATGTTTGCTTGTTACTTTGTTAATTTTTGTTTACTTGAGGACAAATAAAAACTCAAGTTTGGGGGTGTGATGGTATTACAAATGACATATATTTTCTCCCTAAATTAATGTTTTAATTGTCTCTTTTATATCTTATGTTGCATACATCATAAGCATTTCATACTTAGTTTTTATATTTTCTAACTCATTGCTAGTTGGTTTAAATGCTTGTTATTTTTACCTCTTTTTGTACTAATGTCGTCGTAATCAACCGATATATCGTGCCTTAGAATTGTCAGCGCAGGAATCAACCTAGGAGCTCAATTATGGAATAAAAATGTAGCCACAAGTATAGCTTGGAATTGCGACCAGAGATGTCGACTCATTGAAAGCTTTACTCTGTTTGAGTGAATTCAAGCCACAAACACATCTGGAAGCACCAGCGCAGGAATTTCATAAGTTGTCGCTGCAATTAAAGAATTCAGATCGCGACCAGAAATGCAACGACAATCTACAGAGTTATAAAGATCACACCAGATCTGCGTGAGTGCACAGCTGAAATTTAACTAACTATGATAGCTATAATTAGATCTGGATCTGAGAAGAGATGCCAAGAAATGCGGTGACATTCTACTGACAAATTATCGGTGCAATTTATTAATTACACCGACATTCTGCAACAGTCCAGTAAACAAATTAGTTTTGAATAGTTGTCAATAATGAACTTTTACAACTCTACAAAGTTGTTGGATCTGAGACTGGAGAAAATCTGCAATTTCTTGGGCCTATAAATGGAGGAAAGAAGATGAAGAAAAATCATCAAGGAGTGAAGAATTTATATCCAAAAATCTCTCAAATCTTCAAGCAAGCTACCATGGAAGCTTGACGTCGGAGGAGGGTAAGCTGATAGAGCAAGTCTGCAGCAACTTCTGACGAGGAGTGCTTGGTGCTGGGCAAGAGGAATAATTAGGGAGTAGGCCTAGTAGTCTAGAGAAAGTAAGCTTCATTGTACTCTTTAATTCTTCTTAAACGATGATGGATTTTGATGATATTAAATGAATACGAGAGTGTCTTTTAATATTAGATCATTTTGATTCTTACTTTACACTGCTTATCTGTTTATTCTTGGATCTAATCGCTTTAAGCATGAGAGTGAAATTATAGTGCGTCGACATCGAGAGATGCGGTGACAGGTTAAGTTATCAAGTAGGTTAGGCGAGAGCTGCTCAGGACTGGGATATAAACTAGTTACTTGTTCTTGGATACACATCGTTGCTCGCATCGAGAGGTGAAGTGATTATGGGTATTTAAGTCGGGATTAAGTAGGGAGCTGTTGTTGGTAAAAACTCAAAGGAACTTCATTGCAGCGACATCCATTAATATTTTACCTTGTCGGTGCATCCAGCGTTGCTACTTAGCGAAGTCAATGATCCACTCCAATTCTTTACACTTGATCAAACCTTTATTTTTATGCATTTAAATACTCAACATTTCAACAACACTTTGATTTACTTTCAGTTGCTCTGACAGTTAACCTTGATTGCGTTGACATTACTGATTATTTTAGTGTGCAGATCTGACTTAATTATGCTGACATCCTTACTCACATTTTACTTAATTTCTGTATTAGTTGCTTCGACATTTAAACGTCAAGAACTCATTCCTCGTGGGATTGATATCTGATAGAATTGTCTATCAACTATACTTGCATCGACGTGTGTTCGCTTGCACATTGCTGTGACGTAAAAACACCGATTAACTCTCCAAGGTGGCCGATCAAGGGCTCTTTAAGAGGCTTAATTGCTAAAATCTCTATGAAGAGACGATGCTAGGCATGGAGACTAGGGAATGCTAGAGAGAATTAAGAGAGAAGGGAAGGTGTTGGATGAAGGGATGATTAGGAAATGGTGAAATGGGGTTTTATTTATAAGTGAAAAGAGGGGAGTAGTTTGCTAAAAATAGAGAGGTTTAGTCTCTTCAAGCTTCTTCAATGAGTGGTTGGCCATGATTAGTGGATTTTTAGTTGAATTTTGCTTGATTTTTAAACAATTTAAATGCCATAACAACTCAAGACTAAAACTTGGTCAAATGTAAATATTCGGGCAAATCTCTGATTTCTTTAATATTGCAGGGACATTGTGCAATTAAACAAAAAGTGGTTTATGTGGACAGCCATGTGTTGCCGAAATTGGGTTGACTTGGTCTTCAATTTGGACGGTTTTGTAATCCAGCAAAGTTTATCAGACCTGTCAAAAATAAATAAATTAATTAAAGGACTAAAGAAATAAAATTAACCCAATTTAATTAATTAATTCAACCCAAATTATGTAATGAAATATTTTAGAATGAATTATTAAATATGATTTTACATTTTATTATTTAATTTAATCATGCATGGCACACTTTTTGTCTTAAAAATATAATATGTCCAAATAAATATAAATAAGCCATTTTATGCATGAAAACTATATAATAAAACATAAAATCACATTTCAATAATTTCTATGTCCTAATTTCATATTTTCACATATTTCATTAATTTATTAAACATTTACTTAGTTTTAACAACGAATTTAAGTAAAAAGGTGATAAATTACAAGGGAAAATCCTATATATTTTTCAGTTTACAGACTCCCAAACTTAAATCATTGCTCGTCTCGGGTAATGTTCATGCATAACAAAAGGTCTTGCTAAGGCAAAATTGCTAGTTGTGTAAGCAGCATCAATCTTTGTCCCATAATCATGCATTAACAACTTCATGTTCATAGATATTCTTTATTAACAAGTAATTCATATGCAAATATTTTTAGATTTTATACTAAGTTTCAAAATATGTCGACATGAATCATAGTTTGTATGTAAGTCATAGTCATAGATAACATTCTTCATTCAACATAATTTCTCATCAATCAAGCAAAACAATCATAAGGCTTATTTATGATCTTCATATGTTGAACTTATTACTTCCTCTCCACTAATATAGGTGACATAATCATCAAATCAATAGGTCTTTTATAAGGTTGTAATAGGGCTCGGTTAAAGGTAGGGATTTTAAGAGATGAGACATTTCGATTTCAAAATCTTAACCTTTAACTTTGTCCTGGATTTCTTGAAATACAACCTTTTTTTCTTTAAGTGAACCTTTGGAACACCCCTAAACTTATTTTGAACTCATGCTCATAAATTTTTCTTTTCAAAGATTGAGCAAACTTTTCTTCGCTTTTTTTTTCATAAGCAAGAGCATGTACATCTTTTTGAAAATTTCCTCAAATGTTGATCACCAAGACAACTTTAGTTAAGATGGGTGCACAAAATTAGGATAACTTAAAAAAATGGTAATGTGGCTTATAATGTAGGTACATTGCATAAATAGGCCTTTAAGCTCAAACTTACAGTTTCAAGGGTCTAATATCATAAGGTTGGCTTGAAAAGGCTCAAACGATCCAACGATATAGTGCCTATATCATTTTAGATTTTTATGTCTCCTAGGATTTCGCCTCAAGAAAGCTACTAAGTCAATTCTAAAGATATAAACCTTCATGCATGACTAATCTCAAGAGAAACTAAGTTTTCATGGGAAACGTTACCTAAGATTAAGATCATACAAGCATTCTATTCTTCATGATAACATACATTCACTCAGATAGAATCATCATTCATACTTGCATACAAACTATCTTATTAACAAAAAATTTCTCTAAACATTCATTTATTAAAACATACTTATGATAAAAATGATTGATACATACTTGAAAAATTTTTAAAAAAATTTAGCAATTTATTTACCTTACCCCCCCTTTAAAAAAAAGTAATGTCCTCATTGCAAGAATAAAGTAATGAATGAAAACTGAACACCAGGTAGAATCGTAAGAAAAGAGAGGTGAGTCATAAAGACTGCTTAAATACCAAGTCTTTCTTATCAATCCAATCCTAGACATGTTCATTCCCATTACCACATCACTTAGTCTTTTTCTTTCTAAAGAAGTATTAAGTTTATTCATGCTTGCTATGTTTTATTTTTCAGAAATTAAATCCTAATTACGAAAGAAATAAATTCCTAAAAACCAAAAACCAATTAAATAAATAACAAGACAAGAATCCCCCCTTTTATTTTTCTAACTCATTCCCCTTATCTTCTTCAGCTCCATCTTCGCTTGCATAGCCAGTATCTTCCTTTCATGTATCAAAGATAGCATCTAGGAACTCAGGAACAAAAGTGTTAGAGATATTCTTAAATGTATTTCGAATTGAGTCATCTCTAATCTTTGCACATTTTTAGTAAGTTTGTTGTTGATTGTGCATGAACTTGCACATATCCATCATAATTGACAACTCTGATTTCTTTGAAGTACTTGCAGAAGTCGACATTGGAGTTGTAAATTCAAGTTTAACACTTAGCTTAAATGTTCCTTCTTCTGGCTCAATCTTTAGTTTCGGGTTTGCAGATCCCTCAACTGGTTTAGGACTGTTCGGTTCCTTAACAGATTTTTCTTCTTCAGTGTCTGTAATTGAATTAGCTTCAATTTCAGTTTCATTTGTTGACTCCTTGATGTCTGGTTCAGTTGGCTTTTCTTGCTCACCTTGATTCAGCTCATGCACCTTCTTTACTAATGTTTCAAGATCACGATTTGTAATGCACCCTTGAACATATTTCCCCTTCAGATTTGTTTGCGTTTTAACATGGGCCCTTAAGCAAAGTGAAGTGATTAATGATGGGAAATAAGCACTTCCTGTCTTCTTTTTAGCACAATCATGAATCTCATTGAGAACAATTTTCCTAACATTAATGGACTTTTTTGTCAAAATTGCATACAACAAGAGCATCCGTTCCATCGAGATGGTGGAACTATTTGAGATAGCATGAAACTGTAGCGAACGAAATAAAACAATACCTTTGCTACCGCTTTAGGTACTCCCTTCGGCAAGAATGGCTCCCAAACTTTCTTATAATCCATTGGGATCCCAAATTTGTCACAACATCAAGCACTTGTTGAAGAAAATCCCAATTGATATTGTTCATCATAGGGTAGTACTCTTCTTCTTCAACATCAAGTAAGTTAAACAAATCATTGATGGACTTAGAAGTAAGAGGTACCTTTTTCTTTCGAACGATGACCTTAGTAGCATCTTGCATAGTCAAACTAGCATAAAACTCGTGAAATAGTTCATCATCTGGAAGTGAGCGAGCATCACAAAATAGTTCCCACTTGAGAGCATTGATTTTCTTTCTAATCGGTACAGGAACAACCATCAAATCATGACTCTTCAAGTTAAAACCTTTTTTTGACATCATAGGTTGATGCTTGAAGATTGAATCAAATCTCTCTTTCACTTTTCATCGATCAAAATTGGGTTTTTAGGAGTAGTCTATGGAGATCTAGTTCTTTTGCGAGACATGGTATCTTTTCCCGAAAATTTAACAAAGATTCGGCATAAGGGAGAGAAGAGGAATTGGCAAGGTGATGTAAAGACTTACTACGGCAAAAACCTTGTGACAGTAAGGTTGGTACGGCAGTAACAATAGTGTGCGACAGTAACGGCAGTGTGTGGTGATGACAACGATGATGTGCGGCAACAACATTGGTGCTTCGACAATCTTCTTACGGTAACAATAGGTGATTTCGGCAACAAGGGAAGAAAAACTAGGGTTTCTTTCGGGATTTGAGGCTGGCGACACAAGAGGGAAATTTAGGGATTTTTATGGTTAAGTAAATTGCTTTGTGGGATATGAAAATAGTAGAATGAAGAGGGGTTTATATAGGGAAAAATTAGGGCAACATGTAGTAAAAATTTAGCTACATTAGGGTTACTTGGGCGGCAAGTAATGGGAGTGGCGACAAAGCATGGATATTTTCCCTCCTTTTTGCTGTCTTGAGCCTCAAACTCAGGCTGTATTTACAAACTTATTAAAAAAAAACTGATTAGTACTTGGGCCAAATTTGACCCCCTTTATTAACATAACAATTAAAATTAAAATTTAAACAACAAAGAATGAAACTTAAAAAATTTAAAACTCAATTTGAAAATTTATTCTTAACAAATTACATTAAATTAATTCCTAAGAAAGGTTGGAAGGGTCACAATGGACGCTTAAGTTCCAATCTACTTAGATATAATTAATTAAATATTCAAAGTTAAGAAAATAAGTTCTAATTATTTATTCATTTACAAAATGAGTACATGAAAAATCAAGGGTCTGTTGATTTGAACGAGGATTCAACTTGCTCAACTTCACCATCCCAATAGTGTTTAAGACGTTGACCATTAACTTTAAACGTACCTCTATAATTGTCGTATAATTCAACAGCTCCATAAGGATAAACTCGGTAGATGGTATAGGGTCCTTTCCATCGGGATTTAAGCTTCCCAGGGAATAACTTCAGCCTTGAATTAAACAACAAAACCTTCTGACCTTCTTTAAACTCGCGAGGTTGTTTATGACTATCATGTCATCTCTTTGATCTTTCTTTACACATTTTGGCATTCTCATAGGAAAACAACCTCAGCTCTTCCAGCTCATCAAGTTGTAACATCCTTCTCTCACCGGCTTGCTTGAGATCAAAGTTCAACTACTTCAAAGCCCAGTGAGCTCTATTCTCCAACTCTAATGGCAAATGACATGCCTTTCCAAAGACTACACGATAAGGAGTCATTCCTAACGGTGTCTTAAATGCTGTTAGATAGGCCCATAATGCATCATCGAGCCTTCGAGACCAATCTTTTCTTCTAGGGCGTACTACCCTTTCAAGGATACCTTTGATTTCACGGTTCACTCTTTCAACTTGCCCATTCGACTCGGGGTGATAAGCACTAGCAATCTTGTGCTTCACATCATATTTGTCAAGCAACGACTTAAGCCATTTGTTCACAAAATGAGAACCTTCATCACTAATAATAGCTCTTGGAGTCCTAAATCATGTAAACACATGCTTATGTAGAAATCGCATGACTACCTTTGCATCATTTGTAGGGCATGCTTCGGCTTCAACCCACATGGATACATAGTCCACAGCAACTAAGATATATTTGTTCTCATATGAAGAAGGAAACTAACCTAAGAAGTTAATGCCCCAAACGTCAAATAACTCAATCTCCAAAATGTTTGTCAAGGGCATCTCATTTCTCCTTGATATATTTATGGTCCTTTGGCATCTATCACAGTTCTTCACATAAGCATAAGCATCTTTAAATAGTGTAGGCCAAAAGAAACTTGCTTGCAAAATCTTTGCTGTAGTATGTGAACCACCAAAGTGTCCTTCACTTGGAGATGAATGGTAATGATACAAGATCTTGACAATCTCACTTTCAGCTATGCACTTTCGAATTATATTATCTGCAAACTGTTTAAACAAAAACCAATCCTCCCAAAAATAATACCGACTATCATGAAGGAATTTCTTACTTTGTTGGTATGTCGTTTCCCGAGGAATTATTCCACATGCAAGATAATTGGAAAAATCAACAAACCAAGGTGTTTCATGAATTCGACTTACCTCAAATAGGTGTTCATCTGGGAAATTCTTGTTGATAGGCACACATGATCGAGTTACCTCATCTTGTTCCAACCTTGACAGATGATTAGCTACTTGATTTTTGACACCTTTTCTGTCTTGGATTTCAAGGTCAAATTCTTGGAGTAAGAGTATCCAACGAATTAGCCTCGATTTCGTATCTTTCTTCATGAGCAAGTATTTAATGGCTGCATGGTCAGTAAATACGGTAACTTTGGTACCTATAAGATATGAGCGAAATTTGTCAAAAGAAAAAACTATAGCAAAGAGTTCTTTTTAGTTACCGTATAATTGAGTTGGACTCCCGTCAAAGTCCTGCTTGCATAGTAAACAGGGTGAAACACTTTGTTTCTCCTTTGACCCATCACAACTCCAACAACATAATCGCTTGCATAACATATCAACTCAAAAGGTGAGCTCCAATCAGGTGTAACGATTATTGGGGCTGAGATTAACCGTTTTTTGAAATCTTCAAAAGCTTCCAAACATGCTTTGTTGAAATCAAACACTATATCTTTCTTTAACAACAAACACAAAGGTTTAGAAATTTTTGAAAAATCCTTGATAAACCTTCGGTAAAAACCGGCATGGCCTAAGAAAATTCTGACTCTTTTCACATTGATTGGGGCTGGTAATCTGTCAATTACGTCCACCTTTGCTTTATCGACTTTAATTCCTCTCTTTGAGATTTTATGCCCTAAGACAATCCCTTCCTTAACCATAAAATGGCGTTTCTCCCAGTTAAGGACAAGATTCATCTCTTCGCATCTCTTCAGTACCTTAGCCAAATTACTCAAGCAAATATCATAAGTGTTACCAAAAACAAAAAAATCATCCATGAAAATAACAAAATTTTCAACCATATCAGTGAATATTGCCATCATGCAATGCTGAAATGTTGCAGGTGCATTGCATAAACCAAAAGCCATTCGCCTAAAAGCAAACGTACCATACGAACAAGTAAAGGTTATTTTATGTTGGTCCTCCGAAGCTACAACTATTTGGTTATATCCCGAATAGCCATCTAAAAAATAATAGAATTCATTACCTGCCAGTTGATCTAACATCTGATCCATAAAAGGCAACGGAAAGTGGTCCTTCCGAGTGGCTTTATTCAACTTTCTGTAGTCAATACAAATTCTCCAACTAGTAACAGTTCTCGTTGGAATCGACTCGTTATGCTCATTTTCAACAATTGTGATTCCACCTTTCTTTGGCACACATTGCACTGGACTTACCCACGTACTATCTGAAATAGGGTAGATGATTCCCGCATCTAACCATTTGATCACTTCCTTTCTCACAACTTCTTTCATAATAGGATTGAGCCTCATTTGCCCATCAATTCGAGCTCTTTCACCTTCCTCTAAAATAATTTTATGCATGCAAAAAGAAGGGCTTATACCTCGAATATTAGTTATGGTCCAATCGATTGCTTTCTTAAATTTCTTAAGAACAACAATTAGTTGCTCCTCTTGATCTTTCATCAGTTCTGCTGAAATTAAAATCACTGGCAAAGTAGAACAATCACCCAAATAAATGTATTTTAGGTGGGAAGGAAGTACCTTTAGTTCGAGTTTAGGTGGTTCTTTGATTGACAACTTTGGTTGCACAAATTCTCTGACTTCTAACTCCAATGGTTCAAACCGTGTGGATTGAATAAAATTTCTCAGATTGGCTTCCATCAAAGCCATGTTTTCTTCACCTTCTTCATCCTCCAATGGGTCTTCTTTAAAATTATTTTCCATAGAAACCAAGGTTTCTATCTCTTTCCTAACTGAACACTCTTCCGTCGGATCGGGAAATTTCATAGTTTTAAGAATGTTAAAGGTTACCTGATCGTCTTGAACTTGCATGGTAAGTTCACCTTTCTGCACATCAATTAACGTTCTTCCCGTGGCTAGGAAAGGTCTCCCAAGGATGATTGACACTTCCTTATCTGCTTTAAAATCTAAGATGATAAAATCAGCAGGAAAAATAAATTTATCAACTCTTACCAAAACATCCTCGATCTTTCCCTCGGGATATGCAAAAGATCTATCCGCTAGCTGAAGCATCACAGTTGTAGGTCTTACTTCACCTATCCCTAGTATCTTGAAAATAGACTTAGGCATCAAATTGATACTCGCTCCTATGTCACACAAAGCTTTACCACAGTAAGATTCACTAATGTTATAGTGTATAGCAAAGCTTCCTAGGTCTTTCAATTTTGGCTGCAGCTTGTCCTGCAAGAACGCACTACACTCCTTCATCAAGGCAACAGTCTCATACTCACTCAGTGATTTCTTCTTGGATAGTATATCCTTCATAAACTTCACATAATTCGACATTTGTTCTAAAGCCTCCACCAACGAAATATTAATGTGTAACTGCTTCAGAACATCCAAAAACTTCTTGAATTACACCTCCTATTTCTGCTTGTCTTGCTGCAATCTTTGTGGATATGGAGGTGATGGAACTTTCAGTTGAATCGGACAACTCTTCTTAGTAGGTAAATCTGCATCCAAAGAAGATGTTAAAGTATCTGAATTAACTGAGTTAGTATTTACCTTGTCAGACTTTGCAGATTCTAACTCTTTTGGTGTAGGAATTTCAACAGCTAGTTGACTTTCCTTTTTCTGAACAGGCTCATCTTCAACATCAATCATTCGGGGTTCCAAAGTCTTACCACTTCGTAATGCCATTGCCTTGATATGTTCTTTACTCAAATTTCTTGGATTTTCAGTATTGCTTGGCAAGGTTCCTTGTGGTCTATTGCGAAGCTCCTTAGCTAACTGACCTGTTTGATTTTCCAATTTTTTTAGTGTTGCTGCTTGGCTCTGGATCAAAGCGTCATTTTTCCATCTACGCTTTCAACAAGTTCTCCAAACTATTTCATGACTCAGCTTGAGGTGGTTTTGGAGCTTGCTGATTGAACCCTTGAGATTGGTTGGGTTTATATTGCATAAAGTTGTTGTTCGGTCCATTTCCTTGGATACTCCAAGAAAAGTTAGGATGATTACGCCATGAAGGATTGTAGAAGTTGGACTGGGGTCCTTGTCCACTCCTATTTTAATGTTGGTTCCTCACATAGTACACTGAATTGGGATTTGATGGACAATTGTCAAAAGAATGACCTTCCCATAGTACACGCAGGAAACTACCTCAAACGGACTTGGTGGCTGAGCTGCAAAATTATTAGCACTATTAGTGGTAAACTATTTTAACATAGAGGAAATAAACGATACCTGAGCTGATAATGAAGTAAGGGCGTCAACTTCATGAACTTCGACTACACGTCTTCCTGAAGCTGCACGATTTGTTGGGCATTGATAGTTGTTGCTGGCGATCCTCTCGATGATCTCATAACGCTCATTATAAGACTTAGACAAAATTGCACCATTCACAGAAGCATCTACCATCAATCTTGTAAGTGCATTGAGACCATTATAGAATGTCTCCAACTAGATACAATGAGGAATCCCATGATGAGGACACTTACGATGTAACTCCTTGAATCGCTCCCAAGCCTCATACAAAGACTCATCATCCAATTGTTGGAAAGTCGTGATCTCGTTCCTCAACTTTGCATTCTTGCTAGGCGGGAAATACTTAACCAAAACTCTTTCTACTAATTCTTGCCATGTAGATATGGAACTTGGTAGCGATGAATTGAGCCATGCTCGTGCTTGATCTTGTAGCGAGTACAGAAACAACTTCAACCTCAGTGCATCTTCAATCACACCGGCTATCTTGAATGAATCACTCACCTCCATAAATAATTGAAGGTGGAGATGTGGATCTTCTGTGGGCATACCACTGAATTGGCCCACCGTTTTTAGCATTTGAAACATTACTGGTTTCAATTCAAATTGGGTTGCCTCAATATCTAGCCTTTTAATTCCTAGATTTAACTCTTTGAAAAGTGGCACAGCATATTGTCTGATGCATCAATCCTTATCATCGGCAATGAGGATGGGATTTCGCTCATGATCGGCTTCAATACCTTGGTCTTGATTCTAATTTCCAAGGCCCATCTCGACTTGTCTTTAAGCTGTTCATTCACGTCTTCTTTGTCTGAAAGTTTGCTCAATTTCAGGGTCTATGGAGAGTAAATCGATAATCCGATCTATGCTTATAAGCACCTGAAAAGAAAATCACAAAATTAAAAAGAATAAGTTAGTAATGTTAGAAATAAAAAACAAATTGAAAATAAATAATTTCACAAAAATGACTATGGTAGCAGTTAACAATCCCTGACAACAGCGCCAAAAACTTGTAATGCGTTCTTTGTCTGAAAGTTTGCTCAATTTCAGGGTCTACAGAGAGTAAATCGATAATCCGATCTATGCTTATAAACACCTGAAAAGAAAATCACAAAATTAAAAAGAATAAGTTAGTAATGTTAGAAATAAAAACCAAATTGAAAATAAATAATTTCACAAAAATGACTATGGTAGCAGTTAACAATCCCTGACAACAGCGCCAAAAACTTGTAATGCGTAGGTTAGTGCAAGTGTACACAGTCGTTATCAATTAATAACTAAGTATCGAGTTATCGTCTCCACAGGGATTGTATTGTGTTAAATCACTTAATTGTAAAATTATATTAACAACTTGATAAAATTAGAAACACAATATGATTGAGAAGTAATGATTAAAATTAAATATATTAAACTAAATGCAATGATCCCTAATGCAAATTATCCTAAGTATGCAAACTATATGAATGAAATAGATTTTAGCAAGATTAAACACAATTTGCAACAACTATAACATAAATAAACTAGGACAATTGCCTTAATTAAACTCAATTTATTATCATCATGCTTAATAATATTCGGAAAAATATTTCATGGCAACTCGATCTTTCATAAGTTTGGAAGCCACATTAGGTCCTTTCGGAATCCTTTGCTTAGTAAATATGCATTTTATTGATCCTTATTTACTAATGGTTTCTTAGCATTCATGTGAGGTAACAGGGACGTGTTAGGTTTGAAACAGTTTAATCAAACAAATTTAAAAACTTTGCAGATAACAGAGCTTGGGTAGAGTTGTTATGCAACCTAAAAATTAATCGGGTTAGGATCTAAATTTAGCATGCACATTTCAATTATGTGCGTACTAGTCGTCATCTGGTTAGGATCGCTCAGCTAATTCAGGTGCATTTCAATCACGTATGAACGAAATACAAACTTGATTTTAATTGAAAACATGATTGATTGAGGCACAAACATCATAAGCATAGTTTAAATAAGTTTTATTTAATTAAAGCAATCATCCTAGCTTAAATAAAATTAAGCTAACATTGTTGTAAACAAGAATAAAGAACACATAGCAAACATTTTCAAAATAAATTAAGAAAAGAAAGATTAAACCTAAATCAAAGTGGCTGTTACCCAAGACTCTAATCGAAGAGGGCTTCTTCGTTTCCTTACTCTGCTCCTTTGTTGATGGAAACAGGATGTATAGAGATCTGCATGAGTTGTATTGGTGGCCTAGGTTGAAATGAGAAGTGACTACTTACGTTTCCTATTGTTTGACGTGTCAGAAGGTTAAGGCCGAGCATCAGTTACCTTTAGGATTGTTACAATCGGTTAAGATTCCTCAGTGGAAGTGGGTACGGGTGACAATGGACTTTGTTAGTAGGTACCTCTACCGCCCACCGAGAAAGATTCTGTCTAGGTCATTGTTGATCGGTTGACCAAGTCTGCTCATTTTCTACCAATTCGAACCTACTACTCCCTTCAGAAGCTTGCCAAGCTATATGTGTCTGAGATTGTGAGGTTGCACAGAGTTCCTATTTCAATTATTTCAAATAGGGATCCGTGCTTTACCTCGTGATTCTGGAATAAACTACATGAAGCATTGGGCATGAGATTAGATTTCAGTACCGCGTACCATCCTTAGACGGATGGGCAGTCTAAGCGAGTCATACAGATCCTAAAAGATATGCTTCAGAGTTGTGTGATCGACTTTAGGGGCAGTTGGGAAGATCATCTACTGCTAGTCGAGTTTGCGTACAATAACAATTTATAGTCTAGCATACAGATGGCTCCTTATGAAGCCTTGTATGGTCGAAAGTGCCGAACTCTTTTGTGTTGGACAACATTTGGTGAAAGATGAGTTCTAGGTCCTGAGTTGGTAACCACAACTGAAAATACTGTTAGACTGATTAAAAAAGTCATATACAGATCTAAAAAGGAAAAACATAGAGTATTCTTTTTGGGACCAAGTATTCTTGAAGGTGTCGCCATGGAAAAAAGGTCCTCTGGTTTGGGCGGAAGGGTAAACTGAGTCTACGATTCATCGTACCTTATCGGATTTTGAAATAGATTGGTCCAGTAGCCTATCAGCTTGAATTACCTCCTGAGCTAGACCACATTCATGATGTGTTCCACATTTCGATGTTGAGACAGTATCGTTCCGATCCCTCCCACATTGTTCCGGTAGAGGAGATTGGGGTGCGACCCGATCTAACTTTCAAAGAGGAACCTATTTAGATTCTCGAGCAAGATATTAAGGTCTTGCAACGAAAAACTATCCCATTAGTTAAGGTTCTATGGTGGAATCATGGTAAGGAAGAAGCCACCTGGGAACCCAAAGATTTTATTCGCTACCAGTATTCGCATTTGTTCGACTCAGGTAAATTTTGAAGACGAAATTTTCTTTTAGGGGGAGGGAGTTGTAACGCCCCCAAAATTTAAACTTTTGTCTGAGTTGTGTCACTGAAACTGTCTCTGCTTCTATGGTTAAATGCTTTAACTGTTTAGCTAAGATTTGGGATTCGAATGGTAAGTTAAGCATTTTGCTTTTCTTTTTTTGAACTTTGGAGTTTTGGCTTATGGTATAAATTGATTTATGCGTGTTTTAGTTTCAACGATAAGCTTAGTGGTTTAATGGTCTAGTATCTGTGTGTTTGATTTCTGATCAAGTGTTTAAATCCCTACATGTACGTGTATGCATATTTATTTTTGTACTTTTCCTTCAAATTGAATTTAAAAATCAATTAAAGGTTTTTCCTGGTTAGTTTCCTGTAGTTTGAACGTTCTTTTTATTTTTTCTCTTGTTGCTCTTGGTTTTCATAGGGACAGTTGCTTTTAGTCTTGAATTATTCCATTTATTTTTTGGAAAGTGTAATTGAAGTGATAAATGGTTTTCTAGTTGCTTTTCGAAGCGCTTGACTGTAAGTTTGGAAGAATATTTGTTTGGTTATTTAATGCTTTGTTAATGTTAATAATGGTGAATTTAAGGAATTATTGTTAAAGTGCATTTTAATTTCCTTTAAGCGTAGACCGTATTGACACTCCTCCCATGACATCATAGTTCGGGACTATGGCATCGTGTAAAGCTGAGAATTTGTGTTGAGTTATTGAGGCATTGATGTGAAATATTGATCAATTGTGAGTTTATGACTTAATTGTTGAAATCGGTTGCTTGAAACTTGGATTAGGCTTTAGATTTGCGTTTGAGGACATTATTCTTGTTTTGTTTTAGGTAGGGTTGAAACCCCTTTAAAGTTACTGTATTTTTTTACGTTTTCGCAGATTTTTGGCTATTATTTCAAGCCACACTGGCTGGGACTCGTACGTGTGTCCAGGCCGTGTGTTGTAGAAGATGGCACAGGAACTGCACAGGCTGTACCCATAGTCGTGTGCTAGACCGTGTGTACGTACTGTTTAGCGACATACGGGTGAAGCCCACAGGCGTGTGTTAGACCGTGTGTGCATACTGTTTTGTACCACACGGGCTTGGCACACAGGCGTATTACGTTGATAGAGTACTAGTTATAGAAAAGGGAAGAACGAGAGGTTAAATCTCAAGATAAAGATGTTTTTTCAAGTATTAAGTATTGCGTTGATAGAGTACTAGTTATAGCTGGCAATTAGAGATGCGATGGAGTGGAACTACGTTAATAGATGTATATGATCTGAATGCTTTAGTGGAGCAAAAAGAGTTATAGGGCAAATTGTTGGAATTGAGAAAATAGTCTTATGTGCCTTGGATATTAGGCGGGGATTTCAATATGGTGACAGATAAAAGTGAGAAGTCTAATTGTGTAGGAGTGGAATACAGATTGAGAGAGATTTGAGATTTTATTGTAAGATGTATAGCGACTCATCGAAAAGGAGTTAAGGCCCAAGTAGTTTCAGGGATATCGATTGTAAAAGACAGAGGGGTAGCAAATTATCCTTAGACAAGGTAGAGTAGAGGGGGATATGTTAGAACAGTAAAATAAATCTGAAATAAAACTTAATAAACCATAGACTAGGATCTATCATGTTAAATCATCAAGAACAAAACGATAATAGAACTAGATGCGAAAGTGTACCTGAATCCATGGATTCCTTGAGATTTTTTTTTTGGATCTTGGGGTTTTGATCTTTCAAATTAGCACACAAGTAATCTAGAGAAGGTGGCTCTCTCTTTTCCAAAGATGAGTTATTAGAAAAGTTTTCTTGTGTGTAATTTGGGGATCATAACCCTAATATATGTAACTTTGGCATTCTAGCCCTAATTCCTAATCAGCCCATCATCAATTAGGAATTAGTCATAAATTAAAATTTCGTTACTAGAGTATATACACATATTGGACCCATACTTTATTTAATAATTAAAGCCCAATAAACCTTAACTAAATTAGATCACTTTTAATTTGGGCTAACCTATTATGATTGTAAATAATAACATGTAATTACCCATATTATATATGTGATGTCCATATTTTCCAACAATCTCCCACTTGGACCACATATATATACTAATTACTCTATAATTACATGTCATTATATAACCTTATGAGCTCAAAACTTTACTATCATATCCAAAAGGTATTCCCAACAATCTCGCCCATTAATTATGATAACATAGAACCAATGCGACTTTCGTTACATATATATGGTAACTAAATCCATCCTTAATCACGTATATTAACACAACAAAAGGACATAGATTAAGTATGGATGTGTAGCATTGAAATTACATGCAATATGATCTAAACAAGCTTATTTCTAACTGGTCCTCCTTAACCTTAGTGAGATCAAACTTTACCAAAATTAGAGTGTGAATAAACCAAATAAACTTTATTTCTGCAAAAAATAAACTTAATATCTATAAACTAAAACAATTGAAAATTGTCTATAACATAAAAACATTTAAAAGTACAAACTCTCACTAAAATCAAATATCCTTAAATGACATTACAACCATATAATCAATGTGCTCATGAAAAAAACCTTGGGTGTAGTCCCTTAGTAAGTGGATCCGCAATTATGGAGTTTGTCCTAATATGCTTTATAGGCACCTAACCACTCTGAACTTTTACTTTAACAACTAGGAAATTAAAGTCTATGCTTTGACTTTGATGTGTTCCTGTTGCTATTGGAATAAAAGACTACAAATTTTTTTCACAATTTTCACCTTAGTGACAAAATCTTGTATCCATATTTCATCGAAATCAAAGTCTGTATACCTGATGATCTCTAACTGATCAAACCTCCAATATGTGAGCATGTAATCTTTTGTTCTCTAAAAATACCTTATAACCTTCTTGGATGAGACTATACTTATTATTGACAAGCAGTATGTCATTAACATATAAAACCAAATATAGAACCTTATTCCCATTAAACATATGTATATACAATTATCAACCAAATTCATCTCTAAACCGAATGAGATAATCATTTGGTAAAATATTCCATTAAAGTCATTATAACCCTTTCTTTAATGGACCTTCTTAATGACATTTTTTTTAGGTTGTTGGGTTTGTTCTTTTGAAACAATTACCTCATCTTGAATAGGGAGTTGTTCAACATTGTCTTGTTGAGGTTCTGGATTCACTTCTTGATCAATGATAGGTATGAGAACCTAAATATCATCAAAAGTGATAGTAGAAACTAAGTTAGAATTCAATTCCTCCTCAAAAGCAGTGTCTCTAACCTTATTTCTCCCTCCAAACTCAACATCCTAAAAAATGCTGCAATTCTCATCTAAAAAATATTGCTATCTGTGGGATCATAAAACTCATAGCCCTTAGATTGCTTTGAATAACCAATAAAGTAGTTGTTCACTATTTTGGAGTCCAATTTCTTTTCATGTGGCATATAAGGCCTTGCCTCAGCTAGACATCCCCAAATGTGAAAGTGCTTTAGACTAGGCTTTTGACTTTTCCAAAGCTCATAAGGTGTTTTTGCAGCTGCTTTAGTAGGTAATCTATTCAGAATGTAAGCTGCTATCTTTAGAGGCATTGACCAAATAAGAACTTTTAGACTTATCATGGTTCAACCTTTCTTCCTTTTGTACACAATGAGAAATGAGCTCATTTAGAGTCCATTTCTCCTTTAGACAGATGTAACTAATTTAAAATCGGTTAAACTATGTAGGAAGGGATACCAAAACCATAAGAACAAGCAATTCCTCAAATAGCCCGATCTTAAATGCCTTAAGTCTTGAAGCAACATGAAACATTTTCGAATGTGCTCCCTCACGTTTCCTTGACCCTTATACTTTATAAACATAAAAAAAATCAAAAGTGATGTCATCTCAATCTTATTATTTTTTTGGAAAAACGTTTCTCAATTTTGTCAAGGGAACCTTAGCCTAAGTAATCTCTTTAGATTCTTTGCCCCTAAAGGCTTTTTGAATACTGTGCTTAATGATCATTAGACTTATGCGATTTGAACCATCCCACCTCTCAAAATCCCTTTTAACATAAGGAGTGCTTTTCGCAGTGAGAGGTATAGGTTGTTCTTTCTTTAGTGCAAGGTCTTTGTCCATACAACCAAGCACTATAAATGCTTTTTCCATTCCTTAAAATTAGCCCATTAAAAATGGGTATATAATTTATATTAGCAAATATTGTTGCAACAAAATATGATAGATGAATATAGAACAAAATAGATAAAAACAAGCTCACATGAATATTTATAAGTAAACAACAAATTCAAAATAATGACTAATCCCATCTCAAGATACCAAACGCAACATTAATATCAAGTCTTTGGACATTAATACTAATTGTAAGCGGTACTCTTGTTGTAGTAATCAAACATTAACAATAAATTATGTCAAACAATGAATTAATCGTTGGACTAACTTATTGCTCACATAAAGTACCTTATAATCGTCACACATTTATTACCATAGATATGTTTGAAATTCGACCAAATATTAACTTACCTTTGGGTCAATTAATAAACGCATGAATCACAAAAACATATAATCATCTTGATATTTTAAATAAACTAATCTATGTAAAAGTGGTCACTTTAGCTGCATTTTGTTTCAACTAATCTATTTAAAATATTAGACATCCTTAATTAAAATCTAAAACCAAAATTTGATTTTATTTGTTTCAAAATATTTCTCTTAATTTCATTTTTCAATCAAATTAAAAGATAATAGTATATATATTTATCCCAAAATAACATACAGTGATGTTGGCAAATATAATAATAGCTAAATAAATCAAAATAACCTCACATAAGACTTCAAATTTAAGCCAAAATAATTTGAATAAAGGAAAACTTCATATCAAGATATCGAACACTCCATTAATATTTCATCTTTGGATAAAATATTAACTTGTAAGTGATATCTTGGTGTAGTAATCAAACACTGACAATAAGAACATGTCGAACAATAAATCTTCTTTTGGTTCGATTTACTGCTCACATGTAAAACCAAATAATCGTCACATGTTTATTACAATAGTTGCACATGTAATATTATTAACCTTATTTTGGGCGGATCAATATTAACCTTATCTTTCTATTCATAGAGCACAAATTCTGGATTTTCTTGCACCACCCCTGCTTCATTTGTTACTGTCGATGAAGGCACTTGACCATCAAGAAATCTTTGTAACTTGTGGGTCTTGATAGAAAGCAAGACTTGCTTCTTCCACAAAAGGTAATTAGAATCATCAAGTAACAGATTAACTTTCTTAAAAGAAAAGAACCTGCTATCAACAGCTCATCCCTAGAAGCTGACATCACTCCAGGTGCAGCAGATGTTGCAGAAGACGTGTTGATCGCCATTTTACCAGAACCTTAATGAAAGACTACTAATACCATGTTTGAGTTTATAACAAAAGATAGATAAACATTTTACAACAGTGTAAATGTTATTGAATGAACTTGACTTAATACATGAGAATGCATTTGTATATATAGGCAAATACATTAAGAACTTCAACAGATTGACAATAACTAAATCAACTGTCAGTAACTAAACTTAACAGATTATAACTACTACTCATACAAATGAAATATCAATTGTAATTATCACATGAATAAAAATACTATACCCTTCGATTACAATTAAACGTAATTTATATCATTAAGAAAATCTAAAAGTATAAATTCATAATTAATCAATATTGAAAATTAAAACTCTAATCAATATAAATCCAAAAGATTTAGCATGTATTATCAAAAAACACCAAATCCACATATCAAACCCATAAAATCTTAAAGAACAAATTAATCAAAAAAAAATAAAAATCAATCCATTCTCAATGATTCAACATGACGAGACTCTGATGCCACTTGTTAGAATCGTAAAATAAATCTAAAATAAAACTTAATAAACCAAAAATCAGGATCAATCATGTTAAATGCTTAGCATTTATGTATTGCCTAGGATTGGTCTTACCAATGCCATCTTTTGTATTATCATGATTAAAAAAGAAAGCTACACAGCAGGGGTATGAAACGGCGATAGCGGAAGCATTGGATGGAAGTTAATTGCCTTGAGGTATTCAAAGCTTGGTGGTGAGAATAAAAAATAAATAAATAAAGAGAAATTGAGAGGTGAAAAGGGAGCTGGACAATGTCAAGTTTGTTGTGAATTGCAGAGTTGTGATGTTGGTCCTGGTTGTTGAATTGGGTGTGAATTTTAAATTAATATTTGTTCTGGTTGTTATTTAAATAATAGGAGGTAGCTTTTGTTTTTCTTTCTGGTGGTTCTGTCTGGTATAGCGTTATTTCTAGCTGAAGAAGCAAACGTGGTGAGATGTGGCTACTGTGTTATGGCCTTCATGTGTTTTGATCATTAGAGATGGCCTATGCATGGGATATTGCAGGGATTAACTGAACTAAAATGTTTCAAAGCTTGGAGGGAAGATTTAATCGTTCTTGCGGGTTTGTGATTGCGACTACAGGTTCTTGGCATTGCTGCAGTTTTTAAAATTTTGTCAAGGTGTTTGTTTCTATTGTTGATCTATAACGGCGTGTTGGTTAGAGTTTGAAGTCTGTTTTGCTAGGAGTTTGCTGCTATAGGAAGTTTTGTCGATTAGGAAAGGATTGGTTATTCAAATGTTGTATGTCTGTAACAATTGAATGAGCTGGATTATTTGTGTTGTTGTTCAGGTGTCAAGCGTTTAGATTGAGGTGTTGTGACTATAATATGTGGATTATGGTTTTCGTATCTTCTGCTAATGCAGCTATGTTTTGGTCTGGTTTGGCTTGGTGGTTCCAATGCCTTTATTGTATTATTTTGACTGAGCAAAAAAAAAAAGTGTATTAATGCATAAAAGAAAAAACAAAATTAATATTAAGCTACAAAAATTTAGTTGCCTCGGTAAATTTCTTTTCAAGATTTAGTATTGCAACTTTGTTTCTTTCTTTTCATGGCGACCATGTTAGGTTAATTAGTTGTACATTAGAATATTTTACTCTTTAGTTTTCTTTTGCTTCAATTTTATTTTGGAATCTCACTCTTATAGATGCAAATCAACATTTCTGGAGTTTAAATAAAAGCAAAGAGATTTTCGTTCATTTTATCTCTTCTGATTATATAGACACACATCAATACTTCGTCAATAAAAGTTAACACACGTATAAGAAATTATCAAGAAGCAAAATAGAAAGATGGCTCGCCAGGATCTTGTTGTTGCACTTGTTTTCATAGATATTGTTGGCGCATTTGCTTCCGATTCATCATATTCACTAGCCCATTGCAAGGCTTCTTCCCCCATAAAGTCACAGTCTTCTTCTTCCTTGGCTTCTTCCCCCAAGTCCTCTTCCAACAAGTCGTCGACACCATACTCCAACAATCTCTCTTCATCACCATTGCAATCCGACAGAGGAGCACCCAAATCATCTCCTATTGAAGCCTCAAAGAGTTCTTCAAGCTCTTCCTCTCCTAGCCCTAGAAAAAGAGGAAGCCTCAAAACCAAGGAAGAATCCCCTTTTGACATTGAGTCACCTGAAGAGGTCTCATCCCATCCTTTGTCAATTGTCGCTGACAAAGTTTTGACGTTATATTTTTAGTGTTGTTCTTGAACTTTTTTTATGTTTTTTTTAGTAACTATATGGCGTTGGGTTAGGAGATTAGTTTGTTTGTTAGTCAAGTTGGGATCATGCATGACATTAACATCTTATATAGTTACCCAAACTTTGTTTGACTTATCATATGGGTCTCAAATTTTGCCCATGCATGCATGTATTTGAAACTAGCTAAAATCAAAACCCTTTTTGGCAAATCTATATTATTTCTCGATTTTTCATTAAAAATGTTAACTTTTTAATATTTATCATTCTATTAAAATTTTACAAATAAGTAAATTAAATATTTTTAATATTTATGTATTTTATTTATTTCTCACTTAACATAAATTACATAATATATAAAAAGAAAAATTAACATACTATAAAATTTGAAAGTGGGCCAACTATGATCATAACATGAATATTGCATTCCAAGACCATTTTTTTCGATCCAAATATCACGCGGACTTTTAATCTTTGACAAATAAGCCAACCATTAAATAGGTTAACAAGTGACTTTTTTTACCATGATTAACCCTACCAATGGTTGATAAGGTCAACAATAAAACTCATTATACTCATGAAATAAGCATTGATTTCTCAATTTTTCATAGTTTGAACTTATAATCCCTCATTCTTTCCATTTAATGGTACCTGTTCAACTAAAACAATTGCTAAGTCTACAAGTTGCTAAATCTGCAAGCAACGAAGTATGAGAAGAACTTGCTATGGAAGTGGACAGTTCTACAAAAATTGCAAATGGTACAATGTAAACAAGAGATAAAATAATTTTTACACAGTTCGATTTTTTATAAGTGCTAAAAGTAACATGTTTTATTCTCGTTCTTAATGCATTTTTGGATGATTATTCGATGTAAAATAGTTAATTTTATGCTTATAATCTTTTAAATTCATGTTTCTATACTTAGTAGAGCATTTGGAGGCAAAAGGAGTGAAAAAAGAGCGAAAACTGGAAAATTGGAGCAAGGTACAAGGGCTACACAGGCTGGGCACATGGTCGTGGCTCACATGACCATGTGCTAGACTGTGTAGAAATCGCAAACGTCACTCCAAAAATGAAAAAAAAAATGCAATTTTTTGGTTTTTGAGCATTCTAAGACCTATAAATACTAGATATAAGAAAATGGGAGGGAGCCGTCATAGAATATTAAAGAAAACAATTCGAAAAAAACACCATTGAAGTCGACTCGGAAGCAGATTTCCATCAAGATTAAAGATCTCCTTTTGATTTCTCTGAATTTTATTATGAGTTTCTTCGTTTTTTGTGGATTTACTGTCTTTTGGATATTTTTATTTGCGATTACGAACTAACTTTCTAAATACCTAGAGGAGATGAACCCTATGATGAATTCTTTCTTTTGATTTCTGTTTTATGTAATAAATACTTATATCTTATTCTCAATTATGTGTGCTTAATCCTTGGTTTAATATTTCTAGGCTATTAATCCATATTTGATGTGCTTAAATAAAAGGAGGAATAAACCCTGTTTAAGAGTAGATCTAGCATAATTGAGTAGAGTTTCATGCAATCCTAGAAATAGGACGACATAAATCTACCGGATTAGAGTCAAATCTAATAGGGAGATCCAAAGATCGAGTTAATGCGATAATAGAGGTTTTAATTAGAAAGAAATTTCAATTAATCAACATAGAATTAGTTGCTTTTATGCTTGAATAGAGGTATTAGCATAATTTAGGGATTTCTACAGATCAAGATACTAAGTGAAGTAATTGTTTAATTCAAATAAATAACGACAGATGAAATCTAAGTGGATTCTTTCTTGGTTATTGTTTCGCTTCTTGGTTGTTAATCATTTGGTTTCTTGATTTGTTATTTATCGTGTTCGTAGTTAATTAATTTAGTTCATTTTAGTTTTCAATCAAATACTCTAATTTATCGTTTAATAATAGAAAAATGGTAATTACTAGTACTTTTAGTCCTCGCTGGAATGATATCTTTGCTCACCGTAGCTATACTATCAATTGATAGGTGCACTTGCCTTAGTTAGATTTTTAGTTAGTTTACGACTGCATCAATTTTCCTACGTGTGCGGAGAATAGCTCAAAGAGATGAATCCACTATACTTGAAGAAAATACAACAAGCGATCCAAATTCTAACCCACCACAATGAAGGATCCTCACTTTTGTATCTCAAAGGCTATATCTATCCCAATTATATAAGATTTTTGAAACTTGCTAACATAATGAAGATCAATCACAATCCCTTCTATTCAATAGCTAAAATAGTTGAATATAATATAATGTTAGCGACAAAGTAAAATGGACTTGTTGCTGGTATGTCTTCAATTCTTTGAGTCATCCCAACTTCCTCGATCCAAGGTATTCAATACACATGACATGATCCGACTCAATCTTTTAAATATGTTTATCCAATGAATTGATGTCCATTTATGGGCTTAAATTGTTTAACAATATCAACACAACCCAAAGATTTGGTTCAATAAAATGCTAATCTTTTGAATACGACAAGTTGTTGTTGTGTCGTAGTGGTGGAGGAAGTAGGCACTTCTTTTGGCACATTACAACTCTGTATATTTCACCAACACCATTAAAGCATACAATATATGACACATTTTAGAACAAATGTTGCAGATGCAAAATACTATGAAGTTAACCAAATAACTCAAATTACTTTTTAAAATATATATTTAAATTTAAAATTTTATATTATAATAATTTAATATAATATATTCAAGATCATTTTAACTATATTATAATAATATCTAACGTGTCATTAAAACTAGTATATTAAATTAATTTTTATTCAGTAAAGAAATCAAGATAAACCCTTAAAATTTTTATTTAATAAATCTTATTTTTCATGTTACAAAATTCAAACTCAACAACTCAAAAACATGAATCAAATAATTGAAAGGTTTTGTTATAAGTTAAAATGTGGTTACCACTATATTTGGTTTAGTGTACAACTTAAAAAGAAAAATATTAGTATATACCCAACAACACCTACTAAATTAGCAGTTTATTTCTAAATTATTTTTCTAACAAAAAGAAGTTAAAAAAACCCTCACAAAAATGCAACAAAACCTTAAAATAATTTTGTAAGATGTTAAAATGGTTTAATATTGTCCAAAAAAAAAAAGCAATTCCATTACATAAAATATATATATATATATATACACACACACACATCATTACTTCATCAAAGAAAAGTTCATACACAAATAAGAATCTACTGAGAAGCAAAAGAGAAAGATGGCTCGCCAAGATCTTATTGTTGTTGCACTTGTTTCCATGGTTGTGGTTGGGGCATTTGCCACCGATAAATCATCTTCACCAACCCCTACCAAGGCTTCTTCCCCCACAAATTTGCCATCTTCTTCTTCCCCGACTTCCTCTACTAAGTCCTCTTCTGCCAAGTCGCCAACACCATCCTCCAATAGGTCTTCTTCATCACCATCGGAATCCGACAAAGAGCACCCAAATCATCTCTTGTTGGAGCCCACAATAAATTTTCAAGCTCTTCCTCTCCTAGCCATAGCAAAAGCAACAACCCCGAGACCAATAAAGGATCCTCTTTTGATGCTGACTCACTCGAGGACGTCTTATCCCCTCCTTCACCAAATGTCACTGGCAAAGTTTTGTCTCTTCTCCAAGACCTAAAAAACAAGGAAGATGCAATTAATAGTGAAAGCCTGAATTCCAATAATGACAATCCTGCACCAACACCATTTAATTCTGATGCAACTAAACCCATCATTGGCATTGTCAATATTGTAGTTGTTATCGGATTCTTCCTCTTTTAAGCATAAAATGATATTCTGATTGGTTATTTTATTTTATTTATTTATTTAATATATATTTTAATCAAATTGTATTCATCATTCGTGTTATTTACCTGGTTTCTTGATTCAATTACTATAGTTGTTTAGTTATTTTAGTGAATGAAATAAATAAGTTTTTGATAATAGTAGTCATTATTCACCCTAGATTTTATAATAAGAATACTTCCTTCAATGGATTTATTTTATATTTGCATTTGAATTATATTGGAGGTGTTTGGTAAATAGAGTTTTGGGCCTTTTTAGCTGATTTGGGTAGAATGGAGTTTTGCAAAAGCTTGTTGAGCTATAACTTACAAAACAAAAAGCGTAGGGATGGACAACTGTTTTTACAACTGATTGTGAATGAGGTATGTGGAATGATATATCTGACCATGCTTGCTTAAAAATTACTTGTTTTACCACATGCTCTCAAAACAAATTTAAAAACTAACAGCATGACATAATTATCACTAAGTATATAGTTACAATTATATCAATACAATATTAATATTTATCAGTTTCCAAAAGATTAATATTTGCAATTAAGGAACTTAAGAAATTTTTTTATTTAAAATGTAAAAAATATTCACTAATTAATTTCCATAATAGATGTTTTAATTCCTTAGTAATAATATTTTATTTCAATAATTTCACCTAATAAAATCTAAAGTATTATAAACAAATAAATACTTAACAATAAAATGTGTTGTACCGGTATTTGTCATTTTGCACATATCAACTTTTAACTATAAGCTAAATTTTACCAAACACATTTAAATAATTAGTTAATAGAATCAGTAGACAAAATCAGTTAATAGTACCATTTTTTCAAACCGACCACTACAATAAGAAATCAACTACCGGCTAATTGCCAAACAGAATCATTATATTTTTGTGATGTTCTCGATCTTTTTTGAATAAGGAAATTATGGATTTTTTTATAACTATGTGACATTGGGTTAAAAGTTTAGATTATTTATTAGTTAGGTTGGGCTCGTGCATGGCAACAACATCCTATATAGTTACCCAAACTTGATCTGACCTATCATATGATTATCAAATTTTGCCCACACAAGCATCTGTTTGAAACTAGCTAAAATCTAGATCCTTTTAGGCTCATCTATATTCTATCTAATTTTTGTATTAAAAATGTTAAAATTTTTAATTATCTATAAACTTGATATATATCATTCTATTAAAATTTTAATTATAAATAAGTAAATTCAATAATTTTAATATTTATGTATTTTATATCTGTCTCACTTAACATAAATGACATAATATATAAAAAGGAAAATTAACATATTGTAAAATTTGAAAGTGGGCTAAACTAGGATCAAAACATGAAAACTGCATCCAAGACAATTTTTTTCTATCCAAATATCAAGCAGAGCTTTGGGCTTTGACAAGTAACCCAACCCTTAAATAGGTCAACAAGTGAACTTTTTGCCTCTCACACCTCAAATTTTAGCCTAGAAGTCTTGAGGATATTTTAAGAATTTTAATTTATATGTTTTCGAAATTTCATAAGTTTGGTAACTAATAATAATTTCGACAATGACTATTAGGAAATTAAGTCAATTTATGAAAAAGTGTTTTAAATACCTTTAATTTTGTAAATAAGACTGATTTGTAAAAGATTTAAAATTGAGTATTATTTTGAAGCAATTTGACCAAATTTTTAAATCAACCTAAAATCTCCTTTTCTTCCAATTTGTTTCACGATAGTTTACTCCCCACATAAGCTCTTGCCGTCCCGTACTATCTCATACTCTTCCAATCACTTTTTACTTCCAATTCCTAAACCCTTTTGATTTCTAACAATCCTTGGACCTTAAATCTCCATTAAAAAAAAAAAAAACCCAAAAATCTCACTAAATATATCATCTTCTCTAAACATGGGTTTTCTCGGGTTTGAATTAAAGCTCGTTTTTTCGTCCATCAAAGGTAACCATTCATCTTCCTATTAATTTTAAATGTTATCTAGACTTTTGAATCTAATTTTTAGCCATTAAAGCCGAAAATCAAGTCATTAATGGTGAATTTCAGGTTTGTGGATAAAAGCTTGATTTTAAATTGTTTTTCAATTAGTTTTAATATGATTAGAATGTTTCTAAACATATTTTGAAGTTTTGTTAAAGATTTATAACATTTTAATAAATTTTTGTTATAATAGCCATTATATGTCGAAAAATTTCGATACCTTAAAATGTGTAGTTTAAAAGGTTAGGAATTAGTCGTAGATGAATGAAATTCATTTTGTGCTAAAAGATTAAGTGTAGACCGAGATATTAGAATTTAAAGTTTTATATGTTAAAGGTTTTAGTTAAAAGAGAACATAACTTAGGTTGATGTTTGTGACTATTTAAGGTGAGTTTATAATTGATTTTTTATTGTATATTTTGTGGTATGTCTTGTTGAAGCGTCAGAGTCAATAAGACCTTCAGAGAGTAGAGATAAAGGCAAAAAAAAGCTTGTTTAAGCTTATTTTAGCTTCTATTAGTAGGCAATTTGATAGGCCAATGTGGTAGATTTTATATCAATTTTAGAGTCAATTTATAGGTTAAATTCCTAGGTCAAATAATAATAAAATAATCTAGACTAATAAGAGTTTGACACAAACAAATAAACATAGTTTAATTGAAACAAATAAACAGACTTTAACTGAAAGATTATTTCTCAAATTCGAATTGAAATAAGAGTCATAAATAAACAAATCTCCACTTTGACTCGTATTTCTACAATGCCATCTTTGCCTATCTTGAAATATGCAAGGAATTAATTGAGTTGAATATGTGCTTAGAAGCTGGAAGTCTTCTAGCCTTCGACTTATGCACTGCCAAATCAAACCTAACACGAGTCTGAATTTTCTCGAATACAGTGCCCTAACTTTTCAAAACCTGCATCCAAAAGAGAACCTCTCTTCAACGAAACAATCATACTTTTTTCCCTCCTGTGACCAAGTTGCCTCCGCTCCAAACGAGTTGCCTTCAACTCTGTAACGGACGAGGGACGTTCAATTTCACTGGTCACTATATAGCCTTCTAGAATATAAAGACTACCGATCTTTTTATGTAACAACTCGTTTTTCAGTGTATCAAAAACAGTGGTTTTGGGATAGCAAACTTGACAGGAGAGTCCGTAAATATTATTACTTAATATTTACTAGTCAAATATAGTATTATAATAAGTTTTGAATTGACCATCTATGCATTTGATGAGTAATTAGATTTATGTGGTAAATCATTATAGTCAAGCGGTTTTAGAAATGGAGATTTCGGGACCTCGTTTATATAAAACGAGCTCGTAGATATTTTATTAAATATTCATGGAATGTTTATATAGGTGTATTAAAGCTTTGTTAAGAAAATTTAACATATGGATAGTAAATTAATTGTAGAGGAATAAATTGCATTTAGTGGAAAAGTTAGACATTATGTTATGTAAGTTATTTGGAGTATGAAGAAATTTGGGGGATTAAAAAGGGAAATATACTTTATTTTATTAAGTGGACAATTAAGCCTATGAGTAATTATTAGTCAAACTATTACAATAAGGGTAAACTAGTAATATAACAATTTATTTGTGAAAATAAACATTTGGTGGAAAACCCCACTAGAAAAGAAAAACACCATTGAAGAGAAACGAAGGTTTGGTTGGAAAAAAAAAAACCCCTTGCATGTAAGTGTTTTAGCTTGAATTCTTGTGAAGTTTTATATTTTTGGAACCTTTGAAGCTAAATTAAGCTTAATAAGTGGTCAAATTGAGATAAATGGTGACATGTTAGGAATTGATTTTTGATATTGTTAATGTTATTAAAAATGCTGGAAGTATTGAAGAGTTTTGGGTTGTGATTAAACTCTTTTGTGAGAGACTTTTAGCTAAATATTCATCTTTAGGGAGTTAGAAGTATGAAGAATAAATTGAAAGGGTAAAAGTTGTAAATTTAATGAAATAATGGACTGTTAATGTGCAACATAAATTCAGTTAGTTGAAAAATAAATTTAAGGGGGTTAAATAGTTAAGGCTTGAACAAGGACCGAATTGTATATGAGGAAAATGTGGAGTATAAAATGTATAAAGTATTATTATTAGAAGGAGGAGTCAAACTCTTGTATTTGTTATATAAATAAGTGATGATTGAGTTAGTAAATTTATTTAAATTATTATGTTTAGATCAGAAAACAAGAAGCCTCGTTGATAACCGTGAAAAGGAGAAGTTACTCGGGTAATCGCCTATGATAGTAATTTAGGTAAGTTCGTAGTCCTTAAAACTCGAACTTTAATTATTTAATTTGTTATATTATTAATTAAATTGATATTCAATTATATATATATGGTTGGGTGTGTATATATAAAAATGATTATGGAATGGATATAGATGAATAGCAGAGGATTTAAATTATGGAATGATGTATTATGTAATTGTCGATTTATTTGAGTACTATTATTTGATATTTAATTATTTTCTTATATGTGTAATTGGATAATCCCATTGAATGAAAAATTATGAAAAAATATATATATAAATGTATGATTATGGAATAAATCAAGAATTACTTATAATCATTTGCTGTGAAATGGTTAAATTATGAAATGAGGAATTGTTGATTAGGTAATTAGGTAAGTTTTTATTCCCGAACTTATTATTATTCTATTAATTGTGATTTAAATTTAATTATGTTTAAATGTTATAGAACTTTTGACTCATGTATAACATAACTTGTGTATATGTGATTAAATAGTAATGAATCATGAAATGATGAAAAGGTAGAAATTGAATTGTTATGATGGAGTATAAGTTGAATAAATTATGGAAATGAACTAATAAATGTTCGTCAGTTTAACTGACAAGAGTTAGACTCACTTTTTTGGTTTATCCGCTATGCACTGGGTGCCATGATTTGATGGATATTGTTGGTTAATCCAACTAGATATGGGCTCACTTTTGTGGTTTATCCTCTAGGCACTGGGTGCCAGGATTTGATGGATATTGTTGGTTAATCCAACTAGAGCTGGGCTCACTTTTGTGGTTTATCTGCTAGGCACTGGGTGTTAGAATCATCGGTTTATCCGACTAGTGCTGGGCACAAACCGTTGGTTAATCCAACTAGAGCTAGGATCACTTTTGCGATTTATCCACTAGGCACTGGGTGTCAGGATTTGACGGAACTATCGTTGGTTAAACCAACTAGAGCTGGGCTCACTTACTGCAGTTTATCCGCTAGGCACCGAGTGCCAAGAATCGACAGAATTGGTTAAAAATAAAGAGAATGAATTCTTAGAAAGGTTTGACGATGTGTACATATATCATGGAGTAGGAAATATATATATTTGAACTAAGATTTAAAGTTTGTTAAGTAAATGCCTTATGTTGAGAATTTGTATACATTCATGTGAATGTTTATCTAGTTAATAAAAGTTTACTGATATGAGTAAATTTCTCATGATTTCAAGTTAGTCTGTCAGTAGATCACAAATCAGCATCACAGTAGAAATCCCATACTCAAAGTTGGTGATGATCTCTTTTGTTATTTTGGCATGTACCTAGGAACTATATAGGTGTCTAGTGTACTTAGAACATGAGTAGCCTTGTGAATATTGCTTGTTATGGAAATTGGTGGAATGGTTGTGAACTATATGTTAACTTTCGATATAAATGTTAATATGTGCATATCATAGTTATATGAAATGGAATTTGCATAGTATTACATGTTAAAGGTTAGATATTTGGTGATTTGAATGATTGATTGTAATAGGTTAGTTATATTGACTTAGTTAATGTTGGAATTGTGCACCTTTTGCATCATTTTCTCATATGGTTAAGTTGAGTATAATGTGACACAGCCGTGTGGAAGTCTTTCCAGTAGGAACACGGCCTAAAACATGATCAAGGACACGGCCATGTGTCCCTGTTTATAAGAAATTTTCTTGTTTCCTTTAAGGTTTGCAAGTTATTCGAAAGTGATCCATGAATGATTATAATGCTTTCATATGGTATGTGTGATATAAATTGTATTAGTGTATGTGTTTTAATGTATAATTTGGTATGTGAATGTATTTGCATATGATGAAAGAAATAATTGCTTAAAGTAGATTAGTGTTTATAAAAAGTATTGTGAGACTTCGAGACCCTACATCGACGATGGTTACGGGTTAAGGGTGTTACATTTTACCTTTTTACAAAACGAGAGCCCCACGAGATGTCTTAATGTCGCTCGACTCGATGTTGATTCTGTAACCTTCTGAGTCTAAAATACTTAAGGAGATGAGATTCTTTCATAAATCAGGTACATACCTGACATCAAATAGTGTCCTAATCGTACCATCGTCCATCCTAATTTTAACAGTACCAATACCGATTGTCTTACTGGATGAATCATTTCCTATGTGCACAACTCCACCTTCAACCGAACTGTATGTGGAGAACCATTCTCTGTTAGGACACATGTGGAAAGAACATCCTGAATCTAGGATCCACTTAGACGTAAGCTTGGAGCTTTCGCTTATTGACACAAACAAGAAATCATCACCGCTTTCATCGGCCAAATTAGCACCAGCTCCCTCGTTACTCTCAACAGCCCTTTTATTTCGCAGTTTATAACAATCTGCTTTGACGTGACCTAACTTCTTACAGTAGCGACACATTTTGTCTCATTTCTTTGATGCTACAAAAATGGAAGCTTGCCTATCTGCCTTACTATTTGAACCAAACTCATTTTCGAGTTTGTCTTTACTCAACAAATGACCCTTCACATCCTCAAACGAAAGTTTGTCTCTTCCATAAATCAGGGTCCCCTTGAAAGACTTGTATAAAGGGGGTAAATAACACAATAATAGCATAGCCTGATCTTCATCATCAATTTGAACCTCAACGTTACTTAAATCATTTAAAAGGGTAATAAATTGACTGATGTGATCTCTAAGAAGCTCACCTTCATTCATGCGAAACGTAAATAGACGTTTCAACACTAAACGGTTAGCCAGAGACTTAGTCGCATAAAGAGTTTCTAGCCTTTTTCACAAGGCGGATGAGGTCTTCTCCATCAATACCTCCTGCAATACCCTATTTGCGAGGCACAATTGGATTGTAGTCATGGCCTTTTCATCAAGCTCTTCCTATTCTGATGGATTTAGATTCTCGGGCTTTTTCTCGGTAACGACCATTTTCAAGCCCACTTGAATTAGAATTGCCATCATTCGAACTTGCCACAAATTGAAATTTGTGACAGCATCAAACTTCTCAATATTGAACCTTGTTGCTGCCATCTCTGAAAGGGTTGATCTATAGAAATCCAACTAGCTTTGAAATCACTTGTTGGGGATTTACCCGATTAAGCAACGAACAAGTAAAAATAGCGGAAGAGATTGAGAAATTGAACACACACAAATTTAACGTGGAAAAACCTCTTCGAAAAGGATATAAAACCACGCGCAAAGATAATTTTACTATAATGACAAACGAATGAAGAGTACAAAAGATGGAGATAAAAACTAAACCCCGAAAACAAAAACCCTCAAAACGTAAACACTAAATTCTCCAAAAGTATTAGGAGTTCTAAACTCTAATGGGTGTATTTTCTAAGGTTGTAAAAAATCCTATTTATAGGCTAAATTCCTAGGTCAAATAATAATAAAATAATATAGACTAATAAGAGTTTGACTTAAACAAACAAACAGAGTTTAATTGAAACAAATAAACAAAGTTTAACTAAAAGATTTTTTCTCAAATTCGACTTGAAATAGGAGTCATAATTCAAAATGTATTAATATGTAGATATGAAATGAACATGATGTGAGATGCTGGTATGAAATCCTAATATTCGGGCTTGGTAACTGGGTTGGGTATAGGGTGTTAAATTGCCCATTATTAACCCTTCCAATGGTTGATAAGGTCAGCCATAAAACCTATTACACTTATGAAATAAGTATTGATTTCACAAATTTTCATAATTTGAACTTACAATCCCTAAGTCTACAAGTTCCTAAATCTGGAAGGAACAAAGTATAAGTAAATCTTGCTACGGGAGTGGGCACTTCTACAAAAGCTGCGAATGGTACAATGTAAACAAGAGATAATTTTTTTACACAGTTCGATTTTGTAACATGTGCTGAACATAGCTTAATGAGATGAATTCACTATCCTTGAAGAAAATACAACAAGTGTTCCTAATTCTATCACACCCCGAAGAAGGGTTGTCACTTTTGTATCTCAAAGGCTATATCTATCCCAATTATATAATGTTTTTGAGACTTGCTAACGTAATGAATATCAATTACAACCTCTTCTATTCAGTAGCCAAAATAGTTGAATGCAATATAATTTTAGCGACCAAGTAAAATGAACTTGTTGCTAGTATGTCTTCAGTGCTCTGTGTTATCCCAACTTCCTTGATCCAAGGTATTCAATAAACATGATATTTTAAATATGTTTCTCCAAATGAATTGATCTTAATTTATGGGCTTAATTCGTTTAACAATATCAACACAATCCAAAGATTTGGTTCAATAAAATGCTAATCTTTCGAATATGGCAAGTTGTTGTTGTGTCGCAGTGATGGAGGAACTAGGCACTTCTTTTAGAACATTACAACTTCGTATATTTCAACAACACCATTAAAGCATATAATATATGACACATCTTAGAACAAATGTAGTAGATGCAAAATACTATAAAGTCAACCTAATAATTCAAATTACTTTTTAAAATCTATATTTAAATTAAAAAATTTATATTATAATAATTTAATATAATATGTTCAATATCATTTTGAAAATATTATAATAATATCGAACATGTCATTAAAACTAGTATATTAATATAAATATTTATTAACTAAAGAAATCAAGAGAAATGCTTAAAATTTCTATCTAATAAATTTTAATTTTCAAGTTACAAAATTCAAACTCAACAACTTAAAAACATGAATCAAATAATTGTAGGGTTTTGTTATAAGTTAAAATGGGGTTACCACTATATTTGGTTTAGTATACAATTTAAAAAAAAAAATAGTATATACCCAACAACACCTACCAATTTAGCATTTTATTTCTAAATTATTTTCCTAACAATTAGAAGTTAAAAAAACCCTCACAATAATGCAACAAAACCTTAAAATAATTTTTTAAGATGATAAAATGGTTTAATATTGTCCAAAAAAAGTTATTCCATTACATAAAGAAATATATATATACACACACACACATCAATACTTCATCAAAGAAAAGTTCATACACATAAGAATCTATCGAGAAGCAAAAAAGAAAGATGGCCCGCCAAGATCTTATTGTTGTTGCACTTGTTTCCATGGTTGTGATTGGGGCATTTGCCACTGATAAATCATCTTCACCAACCCCTTCACAGGCTTCTTCCCTTGCAAAGTCACCATCTTCTTCTTCCCCGACTTCCTCTACCAAGTCCTCTTCCGCCAAGTCGCTGACACCATCCTCCAACAGGCCTTCTTCATCACCATCGGAATCCGACGAAAGAGCGCCCAAATCATCTCCTGTTGGAGCCAAAAAGAGTTTTTCAAGCTCTTCCTCTCCTAGCCATAGCAAAAGCGACAACCCCGAGACCAAGAAAGGATCCTTTTTTGACGCTGAGTCACTCGAGGACGTCTTATCCCCTCCTTCACCAAATGTCACTGGAAAAGTTTTGTCTCTTCTCCAAGACCTAAAAAACAAGGAAGATGCAGTTAATAATGAAAGCCCGAATTCCAATAATGACAGTCCTGCACCAGCACCATTTAATTCTGATGCAACTAAACCCATAATTGGCATTGTCAATATTGTAGTTGTTACCGGATTCTTCCTCTTTTAAGCATCACATGATATTCTGATTGAAAATTTTATTTTATTTATTTATTTAATATATTTTTTAATCCAATTATATTCATCATTTGTGTTATTTACCTGGTTTCTTGATTTAATTGCTATAGTTGTTTAGTTATTCTAGTGAGTGAAATAAATATGTTTTTGATAATAGTAGTCAATCTTCACCTTGGATTTCATAATAAGAATACTTCCTTCAATGGATTTATTTCATTGTAAATATTATTTTTCAATGACACCATGTACTTGTAATTTTTCAAGTGACAATGGTGGAGAATTTTTATGTTAGGTAAAAAAACTTTCTTGTTATTAAATATCATTATTACCACTATTAAAGTTTATGAAGATGAGACCTTAGTAAAAGTTCATTTTAGGCCTTATTTATCTTACATTTCCTTTGTTTCTATGTTTTTAAAGTGTTTTATTAGTTCCCTTAATTTTATATTTGCTTTTAAATATATTAGGGGTGTTTGGTAAATAGAGTTTTGGGTGTTTTTTAGTTGATTTGGGCACAAATAGAGGATTGAGTAGTCAAACACTCTAATTGTAGTGTTTGGTGAATTGAGTTTCGTAAGAGCTTGTTAAGCTATAACCTCAAAAACAAAAAAGTAGGGATGGACAAATATTTTTGCAGCTGATTGAGAATGAGATATGTTGAATGACATATCTGACCATGCTTGCTAAAAAATTACTCATCCAACCACAAGCTCTCAAATCTAATTATCACGAATTTACATATTAAGAACATGACATAATTATAAGCTCTCAAATCTAATTATCACGAATTTACATATTAAGAACATGACATAATTATCACTAAGTATATAGTTTACAATTATATTGATACCATATTAATATTTATCAATTTCTACATGATTAATATTTGCAAATGTGGAACTTAAAAAATTTGTTTATTTATATTTTTAAAAATATTCAATAATTAATTTCCATAATGGATGTTGTACTTCCTTAGTAATAATATTTTATTTCTTTAATTTCACCCAATAAAGACTAAAGTATTATAAACGAATAAATACTTAACAATAAAATGTATCATACCCTTATTTGTCATTTTACATATATCTACTTTAAGCTATCAACTAAGTTTTATCAAACACTTTTAAATAAACAAATAATGTAATTAGTTGATCAAATCAGTTAATAGAATCAATTGGTCAAACTAATCGTTGCGATCAGCTATTAACGAATTGTCAAACAGGACCATTATATTTTTAGTGTTGTTCTTGAACTTTTTTGAATAAGGAAGTTATGGATTTTTCTTGTAACTATGTGAGATTGGGTTAAGAGATGAGATTATTTATTAGTATGGTTGGACTTGTGCATGACATCAACATGCTATATACTTACCTAAACTTGGTTTGATCTATCATATGGATCTCAAATTTTGCCCATTCAAGCATGTGTTTGAAACTAGTTATAATCAAGACCCGTTTAGGCTCATCTATATTCTATCTAATTTTTTATTAAAAATATTAATTTTTTAAAATATTTATAAATTTGATATATATCATTCTATTAAAATTTTAATTACTAAAGTAAGTTCAATATATTTAATATTTATGTATTCCATTTCTTTGTCACTTAACATAAATTACATAATATATAAAAAGGAAAATTAACATATTATAAAATTTGAAAGTGAGATAAACTAGGATCAGAACATGAATATTGCAAACCAAGACCATTTTTTTCGATACAAATATCTAGCAAACCTTTGGGCTTTGACAAATAACCCAACCCTTAAATAGGTCAACAAGTGACCTTTTTCCTCATTATTAATCCTACCAATGGTTGATAAGATTAACCGTAAACCCATTATACTCATGAAATAAGCATTGATTTCAGAAATTTTCATAATTTGAACTTATTATCCCTCTTTCATTCCATTTTATGGTACCTGTTGACTTGAAACAATTGCTAAGTCTACAAGTTGCTATATCTGCAAGCAACAAAATATGAGTAAAACTTGCTATGAGTAAAACTTGCTGTGGAAGTTGGCACTCTACAAAAGTTGCGAATGGTATCTTGTAAACAAGAGACAATTTTTTTTACACAATTCAATTTTCGTACTTGTGTGGAGCATATCTCAACTAGAAGAATCCACTATCCTTAATGAAAATACAACAAGCGATTCTAATTCTAACACAAGCCAATGATGGATCCTTATGATATGTCATGAACTAACTAAAAATTTGACCAAGGCAAGTGCACTTATCATTAATAGTATAGCTAGGTTGAGTAAAGATATCGTTTGCAAGAAGACTAAAAGTACTAGTAATTACTGTCTTTAAATTATTTAAATGAATAAATCAATTGATTGATTAAAAACTAAAATTTAGAGTATTTATTGCTAACGAACATGAAAACGTTCATACATATATAAGAATCTATTGAGAAGTAAAAGGGAAAGATAGCCTGCCAAGATCTTATTGTTGTTGCATTTGTTTTCATGCTTGTGGTTGGGGCATTTGCCACCGATAAAAAACCTTCACCAACCCCTTCCAAGGCTTCTTCCCTCGCAAAGTCTCCATCTTCTTCTTCCTCGACTTCCTCTACCAAGTCCTCTTCCGCCAAGTCGCCGACACCATCCTCCAACAAGCCTTCTTCATTACCATCGGAATCTGACAGAAGAGCACCCAAATCATCTCCTATTGGAGCCCAACAGAGTTTTTCAAGCTCTTCCTCTCCTAGCCATAGCAAAAGTGACAACCCCAATACCAAGAAAGGATCCTCCTTTGACGCTGAATCACTCGAGGACATCTTATGCCCTCCTTACCAAATGTCATTGTCATAGTTTTGTCTCTTCTCCAAGCCCTAAAAGACAAGGAAGATGCAATTGATAGTGAAAGCCCGAATTCCAATAATGACAGTTTTGCACCAGTACCATTTAATTCTGATGCAACTAAACCCATCATTGGCATTGTCAATATTGTAGTTGTTATCAGATTCTTCCTCTTTTAAGCATCACATGATATTCTGATTGGTTATTTTATTTTATTTATTTAATATATTTTTTAATCAAATCGTATTCATCATTTGTGTTATTTACCTAGTTTCTTGATTCAATTACTATAGTTGTTTAATTATTTTAGTGAGTGAAATAAATAAGTGTTTGATAATAGTAGTCATTCTTCACCTTGGATTTGATAATAAGAATACATCCTTCAATGGATTTATTTCATTGTAAATATTTTTCAATGACACCATGTACTTGTAATTTTTCAAGCGATAATGGTGGAGGATTTTTATGTTGGGCAAAAAAGGTTTCTTGTTATTAAATATCATTATTATCACTCTTAAAGTTTATGAAGATGAGACCTCAGTAAAATTTCCTTTTAGGTCTTATTTATCTTACATTTCCTTTGTTTCTATGTTTTTAAAGTGTTTTATTAGTTCCCCCTAATTTTATATTTGCATTTGAATATATTCGAGGTGTTTGGTAAATAGAGTTTTGGGCCCTTTTTAGTTGATTTGGGCACAAATAGAGGATTGAATAGTCAAACCTTCTAATTATAATGTTTGGTGTATGGAGTTTTGCAAGAGCTTGTTGAGCTATAACTTCCAAAACAAAAAATGTAGGGATTGACAACTGATTGGGAATGAGATACATGGAATGACATATCTAACCATGCTTGCTAAAAAAATACACGTTTTGCCACATTCTCTCAAACCTAATTATCACTAATTTACACACTAAGAGCATGACTTAATTATCACTAAGAATATAGTTACAATTATATTGATACAATATTAATATTTATAAATTTCCACAATATTAATATTTGCAAATAAGGAACTTAAGAAATTTGTTTATTTAAAATTTCAAAAATATTTACTAATTAATTTTCAAAATGGATGTTTTAATTCCTTAGTAATAATATTTTATTTCAATAATTTTACCCAATAAAAGCTAAAGTAATATAAACAAATAAATACTTAACAATAAAATGTGCCGTATCTGTATTTGTCACTTTACACATATAAACTTTTAACTATCAACTAATTTTTACCAAACACCTTTAAATAGATAGTTAATAGAATCAGTTGACCAAATCAGTTAATAGTACCAAATTTTCAAACCGACCACTACAATAAGAAATCAACTATCCGCTAATTGCCAAATAGAACCATTATATTTTTAATGATGTTCTCGATCTTTTAAATAAGGAAATTATGGATTTTTTTTTATAACTATGTGACATTGGGTTTAATGATTAGATTATTTATTAGTTAGGTTGGGCTCGTGCATGGCAACAACATCCTATATAGTTACCCAAACTTGATTTGACCTATCATATGAGTCTCAAATTTTGCCCATACAAGCATTTGTTTGAAACTAGCTAAAATCCATACCCTTTTAGGCTCATTTATATTCTATCTAATTTTTGTATTAAAAATGTTAATTTTTTTTAATTATTTATAAATTTGATATATATCATTCTATTAAAATATTAATTACAAATAAATAAATTCAATATTGTTAATATTTATGTCTTTTATTTCTTTCTCACTTAACATAAATTACATAATATATAAAAAGGAAAATTAACATATTATAAAATTTGAAAGTGGACTAAAGTAGGATCAGAACATGGAAATTGCATCCCAAAACCATTTTTTTCAATCCAAATATTAGGCAGACCTTTGGACTTTGATAAATAATCCAACCCTTAAATAGGTCAACAAGTGATCTTTTTGCAAGTCACACCCCAAAATTGAACCTAGAATTTTCGAGGGAATTTTAAGAGTTTTAGTTTATATGTGCTCGAAATTTCAAAAGTTTGGTAATCAATAATAATTTCGACAATGAGTATTAGGAAATTAAGTCAATTTTTGAAAAAAAAAAGAGAGTTTTAAATACCTTTAATTTTGAAAATAAGACTAATTTGTAAAAGAATCAAAATTGAGAGTTTTTATAAATGAATTTGACCCAAATTTTAAATCAACCTAAAACACCCTTTTCTTCCGATTTGTTTCACGATAGTTTACTTCCAACATAAGCTCTTTGTCGTCCCTTACTCTCTCATACTCTCCCAATCACTTTTTACATCCAGTTTCTAATCCCTTTTGATTTCTAACAACCCTTCAACCTTAAATCTTCATTAAAACCAAGAAAAATACCCAAAAATCTCACTAAATTCATCATCTTCTCCAAACGTGGGTTTTTTCGAGTTTGCATCAAAGCTCATTTTTATTCAATCGAAGGTAACCATTCATCTTCCTATTAATTTTAAATGTTATCTAGACTTTTAAATTGAATTTTTAGCCATTAAAACACATGTTTTAAATAAAAAGCCGAAAAGCGGGTCATTAATGGTGAGTTTCGGGTTTGTGGATAAAAACTTGATTTTAAAGTATTTTTTGATTAGTTTTAACGTGATTAGAAGATTTCTAAACATACTTTGAAGTTTCATTAAACATTTATAATGTTTTAATGAATTTTCATTATAATAGCCATTGTTTGTCGAAAATTTTTGATACATTAAATCGTGTAGTTTTGTGTAGTTGAAAGATTGAGAATTAGCCATAGATGAATATGTAGATGAGTGAAATTCGTTTCAGGTGAAAATATTAAGTGTTGATCGAGATATTAGAATTTAAAATTTTACATTAAAGGTTTCGATTAAAAGAGAACGTAGATTAGGCTTATGTTTGTGACTGTTTAAGGTGAATTGATGATTGATTTTTGGTTGTATATTGTGTGGTTTGTCTTGTTGAAGCTTTGGAGTCAATTGGACCTTCAATGAGTAGAGATAAAACCAAAGAAAAGCTTGTCTAAGCTTTCGGCTTTTCGACGAAAGCAATATTCTGGTGAGTGTTTTGGAATGGTTGCTCGTAGATTATTCATTCTATATTTGGGAATATAGAGGTAGTCTAAATCCCTACTTTAAATTTCGAGTGCAAGTGTTCTCGCACCTATGACTAAATGTGATATATGTATGCTTGTGAAATTGTGAACATACCTTAGATGTTATAACATATGCTATAAGCTTATAATGACTGTTGTGAAAGTGTATATGAGGGTATGTTATTCATGCCATGTAACAATAAATATGTAGGTATGTTTTTCATGTCATGTGATTGTAATTATATTGTGCTAATAATGTGAATATGCAGTGAATTTATGAGGAAAATCGGTAAGTAAATATGTGATAATTGTAACCGCCCATTTTCAGTGGTGTCAAAAAAGTGGTTTCGAGATCACAAATTCAATTGGTAAGTTTGTATAATTATTATTTAAATAATACAAGTAAATAATAATTTTTATATTGAATTTTGATTTGATGAATTTTAATTATTGAATTAAAAGTTAGTATAAGTGGTTTGGTTCAAAGGTCAATTGGTTTTTGAAAATGAGGTATTGAGACATTGTTTTAATAATTTAGAGTTTAACTATTTTTATTAAATATTTACAACATCTTATTATATTGGAATTGAAGTTTGTTCCGGTAATTTTGATGATTAATAGTTTAATTAAGGTAAAAAGATTAAATTGTAAAAGAGGTAAAAGTTATTTTCTATAGATTTAAAATACTAAAGGGACCAAAATGGTAATTAAACCATGGTCAAAAAGTCCAAGTGGTGGTGACATGATTATCATCCACTAACTTTTGAGTTATTTGTTCTTTTAGTCATAATTAGTTTAGGGTTAAATTGAAATAAAGTTTGTTTAGTTGGAAATTAATATAATTGAATTACCAATTGTGCAATTGGAAACTCCTTAAGTGGTCAAATAGTAGGAATGATGTGGAATTTTCTAGATTGTGGTTAATTGCAATTAGATCCTAATTAATTAAAAACTACTAGATCATAAAGGTTTAAAAAGATGATTTTTATTAGTTAAAAGGGTAAATTAATGTATCTATATGGTAATTATACCATATTATCATATGTTTGGATATGTTTAAGTGATTTTATACTTTATACATTAAAGGTTAATTTGGTAAATAGAAAAAAAATGGTAAAATATTAAGTTAAAATAAAGGATGATAAAATATCATCATCTTCCTTTCTTTATTTTTGGTTGAAAGTAGAAACTCCATAGCCAAGGAGAAGCAAGCTTTCAGTCAATTAGGGTTCTCCAATTGAGTAGATCAAGAACAAGCTGATAATCGCGAAAAAGAGAAACTTTTGAAATAGCCCTTATATTTTGTACTCCTGCAGTTTAGTCAGGTAAGTTCATTCGGTTAATTTTAATGAATTTATAAATGTATTGTATGAATTTAAATATATTATATTGGATTATACTGATGCATGTATTTGAAAATGAAAATAATGAATTGACATGACATCAATCACAAATTTAGATATTCCAAGTCGATGAATGTTTGAGTATTGCACTAAAGCTTGCAAATAGAATATGAGATAGTGAGTTACTCATGTATTATGCTATGATTGAATTCTTCGAATCGATGACTATAGGATAGAGTACGATTGGTATGCCAAATGGGTTATGAAGTGAACTGTATGAGATTGATGGGAGTAACAGAGATAATTACAAGAGGTTTACATGAACTGAATATGATGAGATCCTTCATTTGTTGTGAACTAATGTTATATGATAATATATTTTGGTGTGTTTGTTGGTTAGCTCTTACAAGCACACCGTACATTGATTGATTAGCTTTTATGAGCATATTGTGTATTTACATGTCATGGTGTGTTGGGGGGATAACTCTTACGAGCATTTGATTAAAGTTGATTATATGTTCATTGAATATATTGAGGTCTTGCATCTATTGCAGACCAACGAGATATCTTACAATATTTGCTGTGTTGGTTAACTAGCTCAGACAAGCATTTGGTGTGCTTGCTAGATTGACTCATACGAGCATTTGGTGTGTTGGATGGTTAACCATGTACACGTATCCACTTGTCGTTCATCGTGCTATTTTATTAATCTTTAACTGTTATTGAAATATGAAAACTGATTTGAATTATTGTATTGAACATTACTCACCTGTTGTGAGCTGTGATTGATAAGAATTTTTGAAAATAACATTGTGACGAGAACTTTGTTCTTAATTTCTTGTTATTTGAATTATTGTGTTTAATTTGGTAAGCTTTGTCATTTAATCAACGAACTTACTAAGCTTTATGTAAGCTTACTCGTGTCTTATCCTTTTCCTTGTAAATTACATTTTTGTGGACGGGAGATCAGATTAACTTGAAGGTTCACACTATCACGAGGACTCTTGGTTGACTTTATAACATTTTGGGATTATATGACATGTAATAAAGCTTGTGGTTATGATGAATTATTCCATAGCTCTATGAATGCTTTTTGGTGTGTTTGATGTTGGAATGGAAGGTTTATGTGTTTTTGCTTGTTAAACTTAAAGTTAAATTTAAGGTTGTAGATGTGAAGGATGAGTAACAAGTAGAAGTTGATATGTTATGCTAAAATGGTTAGGGTTGATGTGATACAGTGTTAAGGATGCTAGCATGATTATGAATGTGTATATGTATTATATGGTATTTAAAAGTACGATGCATAGGCAAGGTCTTAAGTGGATAGTAATGGTATGTTTTAGTGGCTTCATGGTGTGGTTATGATCTTGTGATTGCATGTTGGGTGATGATATATGAAATTGTGGAATAGGGAGTTAAACAAGCTTGAATTTGGTCATTTTTAGGCACACACGGTCTGAGACACAGTCTGTCACATGATCGTGTGTCATACATAGGCATGTTCCTTGAGTGTGTTAAGTGTAGGGTTCACATGGGCTAAGACATAGGCGTGTGGTCCAAGTCAGAGAGTTAAACGATTTGACACACGAGGAGCACATGGGCGTGTGGAAGGGCCACACGAGTGTGTTGGAGAGCCACACGACCGTATGACCCTTGTAGGTGGAAATTTTTAGTTTTGCTTGAAAAGTTCTAATTTGTATCAATTTGTTTTAAGTTATTTTTAGGGCTTCAGAGGCCCGATCTAAAGCCTGTAAAAGTATGTTTTAAATCATTTTGAATTATTATTGAATTTATGAAACTGACTCGATTATTAAATGCTATTAATCATAAAGTACTCTAATTGGTACGGTGACACTCTATGACCCTATTCCGATGACAGAAACAAGTTATGGGTGTTAAAATAATATTATGCATATTTTGGCTTTGTGACCTTATGAGACCGTTGGATATAGTTTGCATGCCATAGGATTATGAGTACTCATCTTTGTGTTGTGATATATAGGGCATTAAGGCTTAGGGACAATTTTCGGAGAGATAAGGGAATGTGAGCTAAGCTCCATTCATCAGGATATGTATGTGTGGTATGTTTGGAGAGTTTTAGCTATATGCTTCACTTATGGGACATGTTTGACTATATGAGTCATATAAGCTCCATTCATCAGGATATGTATGTGCAGTATCGATACCTCTTGTGAAAACTAACGATTCATCCTTTTTAATCATCGATACCTACGTAATAGTTTTGGGAAAATTTGCTAAAATGTCCTAGTGCATGATTAATGATTATTTGGTGTTTATTCGATGTATGATAGCATGTTTTATCGTTAATTTGAGTATGTATGACTTATAATATGTATGAATACTTGTAATACGTATGAAAACTGTAATAATATAAGAAAAAAAGAAGTTGCATTTGTATTAATATGTTGATATGAAATGAACATGATGTGAGACAGTGGTGTGGCGTCCTAGTATTCGAGCTCGTTGACCTGGTTGGGTATATGGTTACATTGCCGATTATTAATCCTTCCAATGGTTAATAAGGTCAACCATAAAACCCATTGCACTCATAAAATAAGTATTGATTTCACAATTTTTCATAATTTGAACTTATAATCCCTAATTTTTCCATTTAATTGTACTTGTTGACCTGAAACAATTTCTAAGTCTACAAATTGCTAAATCTACAAGCAACAAAGTATGAGTAAATCTTGCTACGGAAGTGGGCACTTCTATAAAAGCTGCAAATGGTACAATTTCAACAAGAGAATTTTTTTTACATAGTTCGATTTTTCAACATGTGCAGAACATAACTGTATTATAATGATATCGAACATGTCATTAAAAATAGTATATTAATATTAATATTTATTCACTAAAGAAATTAAAATAAACCCTTTGAATTTCTATCTAATAAATCTTATTTTTCACGTTACAAAATTCAAACTTAACAACTCAAAAACATGAATCAAATAATTGAAAGGTTTTGTTATAAGTTAAAATGTGGTTGCTACTATATTTGGTTTAGTGTACAATTTAAAAAGAAAAAAAATAGTACATACCTAACAACACCTACTAAATTAGCATTTTATTTCTAAATTATTTTCCTATCAAATAGAAGTTAAAAAACCCTCACAAAAATGCAACAAAACCTTAAAATAATTTTTTAAGATGTTAAAACTGTTTAATATCTTCCAAAAAAGCAATTCCATTACATAAAGAAATATATATATATATACACACACACACATCAATACTTCATCAAAGAATAGCTCATACACATATAAGAATCTATCGAGAAGTAAGAGAGAAAGATGGCCCGCCAAAATCTTATTGTTGTTGCACTTGTTTCCATGGTTGTGGTTGGGGCATTTGCCACCGATAAATCATCTTCACCAACCCCTTCCAAGGCTTCTTTCCCTGCAAAGTCGCCATCTTCTTCTTCCCTGCCTTCCTCTACCAAATCCTCTTCCGCCAAGTCGCCGGCACCATCCTCCAACAGGCCTTCTTCATCACCATCAGAATCCAACGGAAGAGCACCCAAATCATCTCCTGGTGGAGCCCAAAAGAGTTTTTCAAGCTCTTCCTCTCCTAGTCATAACAAAAGTGACAACCTCGAGACTAAGAAAGGATCCTCTTTTGATGTTGAGTCACTCGAGGACATCTTATCCCCTCCTTCACCAAATGTCACCAGTAAAGTTTTGTCTCTTCTCCAAGACCTAAAAAACAAGGAAGATGCAGTTGATAGTGAAAGCCTGAATTCTACTAATGATAGTCCTGCACCAGCACCATTTAATTTTGATGCAACTAAACCCATCGTTGGCATTGTCAATATTGTAGTTGTTACCGGATTCTTCCTCTTTTAAGCATCACATTATATTCTTATTGGTTATTTTATTTTATTTATTTATTTAATATATTTTTTAATAAAATCGTATCCATTATTTTTGTTATTTACTTGGTTTCTTGATTCAATTATTATAGTTGTTTAGTTATTTTAGTGAGTGAAATAAATAAGTTTTTGATAATAGTAGTCATTCTTCACCTTGGATTTGATAATAAGAATATTTCCTTCAATGGATTTATTTCATTGTAAATATTATTTTTCAATGACACCATGTACTAGTAATTTTTGAAGCGACAATGGTGGAGAATTTTTATGTTGGGCAAAAAAAGTTTCTTGTTATTAAATATCATTATTATCACTGTTAAAGTTTATGAAGATGAGACCTCAGTAAAGGTTCATTTTAGGACTTATTTATCTTACATTTCCTTTGTTTCTATGTTTTTAAAGTGTTTTATTAGTTCCCTTAATTTTATATTTGCATTTGAATAAATTGGGGCTGTTTGGTAAATAGAGTTTTGGGTCTTTTTTTGTTGATTTGGACATAGATAGAGGATTGAGTAGTCAAACACTCTAACTATAGTGTTTGGTGAATTGAGTTTCGCAAGTGCTAGTTGAGCTATAACCTCCAAAAGATAAAACATAAGGATGGAAAACTATTGTAATATGTTGAATGACATATCTGACCATTCTTGCTAAAAAATTACTCGTTCTGCCACATGCTCTCAAATCTAATTATCACTAATTTACATACTTAGAACACCACATAAATATCACTAAAATATCACTAAGTATATTGTTTACAATTATATTGATACAATATTAATATTTATCAATTTCCAGATGATTAATGTTTGCAAATAAGGAAATCCAAAAATTTGTTTATTTAAATTTCAAAATATTCACTAATTTCTATAATGGATGTTTAATTCCTTGGTAATAATAATTAATTTCAATAATTTCACACAATAAAGACTAAAGTATTATAAACAAATAAATACTTAACAATAAAGTGTATCATATCCTTATTTGTCATTTTACACATATTTGCTTTCAACTATTAGCTAAATTTTACCAAACACTTTTAAATAAACAAATAATAGAATTAGTTGATCAAATCAGTTAATAGAATCAATTGGTCAAACTAGTCATTGCAATCAGCTATTAGTGAATTCTCAAACAGAGACATTATATTTTCAGTGACATTGGATTAAGAGATTAGATTATTTATTAGTCTGGTTAGACTTGTGCATGACATCAACATGCTTTATACTTACCTAAACTTGGTCTGATCTATCATATCGATCTCAAATTTTGCCCATGCAAGCATGTGTTTGAAACTAGCTATAATCAAGACCCTTTTACGCTCATCTATATTCTATTTAATTTTTTTATTAAAAATGTTAATTTTTTAAAAATATTTATAAATTTGATATATATCTTTCTATTAAAATTTTAATTACTACTAAGTAAATTCACTATATTTAATATTTATGTATTTTATTTCTTTATCACTTAGCATAAATTACATAATATATAAAAAGAAAAATTAATATATTATATAATTTGAAAGTGAGCTAAATTAGGATCAGAACATGATTATTGCAAACCAAGACCATTTTTTTCAATACAAATATCTAGCAGATGTTTAGGCTTAGACAAATAATCTAATCCTTAAATAGGTAAACAAGTGACCTTTTTGCTCATTATTAATCCTACCAATGGTTGATAAGGTCAACCATAAAACCCATTATACTCATGAAATAAGCATTGATTTCATAAATTTTCATAATTTGAAATTAGTATCCCTCATTCATTCTATTTGATGGTACTTGTCGACCTGAAATAATTGCTAAGTCTACAAGTTGCTAAATCTACAAGCAACAAAGTATGAGTAAACCTTATTGTGGAAGTGGGCACTTCTACAAAAGCTGCGAATGGTACATTGTAAACAAGAGACAATGTTTTTTACATAATTTAATTTTCATACATATGTGGAGCATAGCTCAACGAGATGAATCCACTATCCTTAAAGAAAATACAACAAGCGATCCTAATTCTAACACACCTCAATTATGGATTCTTATGATGTGTCAGGAACTAACTAAAAATTTGACTAAGGCAATTACACCTATCAATTAATAGTATAGCTATGGTGAGAAAAGATGTCGTTTCTAGGAAGACTAAAAGTACTAGTAATTACTTTCTTTCTATTATCTAAACGAATAAATCGAGGGATTGATTAAAAACTAAAATTAACTATATTAATTGCTAATGGACACGACAAAGAACATATCAGAAAAATAATCGAGTAATAACCAAGAAGCGTATCAATACCTAGGAAATAATTCACCTAGATTTCATCTGTCACTATCTGTCTAAATTGTGCAATTTCTTTACTTAGTATCTTAATCCGTACAAATCCCTAAATTATGCAAATTTCTCTTTTAAGCATAAGAGCAACTAACTCTAGGTTTATTAATTAATTTTTTTCTAATTAAAACCCTTACTATCACATTAACTTGAGCTATAGATTCCCGTATTAGATTTGACTCTCATATGGTAGATTTATTTAGTCCTATTTCTAAGATTGCATACAACAGTATGCAAGATCTACTCTTAAACAAGGTTTATTCATCCTCCATCTTAAGCACATGAAACATGGATCAATAATCTAGAAATATTAAACTAAGAATTAAGCACACATAATTGAGAACAAGAAACTAAGTATTTATTGCATAAAATAAAAATCAAACAACAAAATCTATCATAAGATTCATCTCCCTAGGTAATTAGAAAAGGAGTTCATGCTTGAAAATAAAAGCATCGAACATACAATATAAATGAAAGAAATAAAAAAACTCATGATATCTCCTAAGGAATCAACTGGCAATCTTCAATCTTGACTGAAATCTGCTTCAGGATTGGCTTCAATGGTGTTTTTCGAGATGTTATCTTGAATATTCTATAAGGAATCACTCCTATCTTCTTACTATTATATATATATTTATGTCTTAGAATGCCCGAACAACCTAAAAATCATGATTTTTCACTATTTTGCGTGAAATCCCATGAAAACAACATTAACTACCAAACGCCCGTATGGGTCACATAACCATGTGTCTAGGTCATGTGGAATGGGTTAGCTCGTGTGACTCTTGTAGCTTGCTCTGATTTTTTGGTTTCCACTCATTTTTCACTCCTTTTGATCCCAAGTGCCCTATTAAACATAAAAACATTAATTTAATGGATTAGGAGTATAAAATTCACAATTAACATAAAATAATCACCCAAAAAAGCATGAAGAATGTGATAAAAACATGTTACTTTTAGTACTTATCACCTTACTTTTGTATCTCAAAGGCTATATCTATCCCAACTATATATGGTTATTGAGATTGCTAACATAATGAAAATCAATCACAATCTCTTCTATTTAGTGCCTAAAATAGTTGAATATGATATATTATTTGTGACCAAGTAAAATGGACTTGTTGCTGGTATGCCTTCTATGCTCTTAGTCATCCTAATTTCCTTGATCCAAGGTATTCAATACACATGATATGATCCGACTCAATCTTTTAAATATGTTTATCCAAATGAATTGATGTCCATTTATGAGCTTAAATTGTTAATATTAACACGACCTAAATCTTTGGTTCAATAAAATGTTATTCTATCGAAAATGGCAAGTTGTTGTTGGATCACAGTGGTGGAGGACGTAGGCACTTCTTTAGCACATTACTACTTCATATACTTCAACAACACTGATAAAGCATATAATATATGACATATGTTAGAACAAATGTTGCAGATGCAATATACTACAAAGTTAACCTAATAACTCAAATTACTTTTAAAAAATCTATATTTAAATTTAAAATTTTATATTATAATAATTTAATATAATATATTCAAGATCATTTTAACTATATTATAATAATATCGAACCTGTCATTAAAACTAGACATATTAATATTTATTTTTATTCACTAAAGAAATCAAGATGAACCCTAGGAATTTCTATCTAATAAATCTTATTTTTCACGTTACAAAATTCAAACTCAACAACTCAAAAACATTAATCAAACAATTGAAAGGTTTTGTTATAAGTTAAAATATGGCTACCACTGTGTTTGGTTTAGTGTACAATTTAAAAGGAAAAAATATTAGTATATACCAAACATCAACTACTAAATTGGCATTTTATTTCTAAATTATTTTCCAAACAAATAGAAGTTAGAAAACCCTCACAAAACAAAGAAAAATCTTAAATTTTTTTTTAAGATGTTAAAATGGTTTAATATCATTAAAAAAAAGCAATTCCATTACATAAACAAATATATATACACACACAGCAAGACTTCATCAAAGAAAAGTTCATACACATTAAAATATATCGAGAAGCAAAAGAGAAAGATGGCCTGCAAAGATCTTATTGTTGTTGCACTTGTTTTCATGACTATTAGGGCATTTGCCATCGATAAGTCACCTTTACCAACCCCTCTAACAAGTCAAAATAATATGTGCTACATCTAATCTCAGAGTATAAGGTCCAGCCAATAGCATCTAAATAATGCATGACAGATTCGCGCAAATGTAAAGTATCGAGAGTATGGGAAGGAATATACTTGCAAACCTGAAACTTATGATGCTGAATGCTATTAAATCTCCAAGCTTCATCGTCGTCAAATTGCAAGTATCCTTGCAAAAATTCCTCGATCGGGACAGAATATGTTCGGCTGCGACGATGACGCTCAGAATGTTTGGCATGATCGGATGCAGCATCACCGTGGAGGGGAACCTCGCCTGTTCTTGCTGCAAAAGAAGGGGATGATGGTTGTTGCCCGGAGTGTTGATGTGAGAGAGAACCATGCTCGACAGTTTGTGGTGGCAATGCATCGGTTGGAAAACAACGTATTTTAGGTGGGAAGGAAGTACCTTTAGTTTGAATTTAGGTGGTTCTTTGATTGACAACTTTGGATGCACAAATTCTCTGACTTCTAACTCCAACGGTTCAAACCGTGTGGATTGAATAAAATTTCTTGGATTGGCTTCCATCAAAGCCATGTTTTCTTCACCTTTTTCATCCTCCAAAGGGTCAAACTCTAAGGCTTTCTCCAATGGGTCTTCTTTAAAATTGTTTTCCATAGAAACCAAGGTTTCTATCTCTTTCATAACTGAACACTCTTCCGTCGGATCGAGAAATTTCTTAGTTTTAAGAATGTTAAAGGTTACCTGATCGTCTTAAACTTGCATAGTAAGTTCACCTTTCTGCACATCAATTAACGTTCTTCCTGTGGCTAGGAAATGTCTCCTAAGGATGATTGACACTTCCTTATCTGCTTTAAAATCTAAGACGATAAAATCAGTAGGAAAAATAAATTTATCAACTCTTACCAAAACATCCTCGATCTTTCCCTTGGGATATGCTAAAGATCGATCCGCTAGCTAAAGCATCACAGTTGTAGGTCTTACTTAACCTATCCCTAACATCTTGAAAATAGACTTAGGCATCAAATTGATACTCGCTCCTAAGTCACACAAAGCTTTACCACAGTAAGATTCACCAATGTTATAGTGTATAGTAAAGCTTCTTGGGTCTTTCAATTTTGGCGACAGCTTGTCCTGTAAGAACGCACTACACTCCTTCATCAAGGCAACAGTCTCATACTCACTCAGTCATTTCTTCTTGGACAGTATATCCTTCATAAACTTCACATAATTCGGCATTTGTTCTAAAGCCTCCACCAATGGAATGTTGATGTGTAACTGCTTCAAAACATCCAAAAACTTCTTGAATTGTACCTCCTATTTCTGCTTGTCTTGTTGCAATCTTTGTGGATATGGAGGTGATGAAACTTTCAGTTGAATCGGACAACTCTTTTGAGTAGGTAAATCTACATCCAAAGAAGATGTTAAAGTATCTGAATTCACTGAGTTAGGATTTACCTTGTCAGACTTTGCAAATTCTAACTCTTTTAGTGTAGGAATTTCAACAGCTGGTTGACTTTCCTTTTCCTTAAAAGGCTCATCTTCAACATCAATCATTCGGGGTTCCAGAGTCTTACCACTTCGTAATGCCATTGCCTTAATATGTTCTTTACCCAAATTTCTTGGATTTTCAGTATTGCTCGCCTAGGTTCCTTGTGGTCTATCGCGAAGCTCCGTAGCTAACTGACCTATTTGATTTTCCAAATTTTTTAGTGTTGCTGCTTGGCTCTGGATCAAAGCGTCATTCTTTGCCATCTACGCTTTCAACAAGTTCTCCAAACTGTTTGATGACTCAGCTTGAGGTGGTTTTAGAGCTTGCTGATTGAACCCTTGAGATTGGAGCGTTTATGTTGCATAAAGTTATTGTTCGGTCCATTTCCTTGGTTGCTCTAAGAAAAGTTAGGATGATTACGCCATGAAGGATTGTAGAAGTTGGACTGGGGTCCTTCTCCACTCCGATTTTAATGTTGGTTCCCCACATAGTACACTGACTCGGGATTTGATGGACAATTCTCGAAAGAATGACCTTCCCCACAGTACACGTAGGAAACTACCTGAAACCGACTTGGTGGTTGAGCTACAAAATTATTAGCAGTATTAGTGGTAAACTATTTAACATAGGGGAAATAGACGATACCTGAGCTGATAATGAAGTGAGGGCATCAACTTCACGAACTTCGGCTACACGTTTTCCTGAAACTGCTCGATTTGTTGGCCATTGATAGTTGTTGCTGGCGATCCTCTCGATGATCTCATAACGCTCATTATAAGACTTAGACAAAATTGCACCATTCACAGAAGCATCTACCATCAATCTTGTAAGTGCATTGAGACCATTATAGAATGTCTCCAACTGGATATAATGAGGAATCCCATGATGAGGACAGTTACGAAGTAACTACTTGAATCGTTCCCAAGCCTCATACAAAGACTCGTCATCCAATTGCTGGAAAGTCGTGATCTCGTTCCTCAACTTAGCATTCTTGCTAGGCAGGAAATACTTAACCAAAAATCTTTCTGCTAATTCTTGCCATGTAGATATGAAACTTGGTGGCAATGAATTGAGCCATGCTCGTGCTTGATCTCGTAGCGAGTACGGAAACAACTTCAACCTCAGTACGTCTTCAGTCACACCGACTATCTTGAATGAATCACTCACCTCCATAAATAGTCGAAGGTGGAGATGTGGATCTTTCGTGGGCATACCACTGAATTGGCCCACCGTTTGTAGCATTTGAAACATTACTGGTTTCAATTCAAATTGAGTTGCCTCAATATCTAGCCTTCTAATTCCTAGATTTAACTGATTGAAAAGTGGCACAGCATATTGTCTGATGCATCAATCCCTATCATCGGCTATGAGGATGGGATTTCGTTCATGATCGGCTTCATTACCTTGGTCTTGATTCTGATTTCCAAGGTCCATCTCGACTTTCTTTAAGCTGTTCATTCACTTGTTCTTTGTCTAAAAGTTTGCTCAATTTCAAGGTCTACGGAGAGTAAATCGATAATCCGATCTATGCTCATAAACACCTGAAAAGAAAATCACAAAATTAAAAAGAATAAGTTAGTAATGTTAGAAATAAAAACCAAATTGAAAATAAATAATTTCACAAAAATGACTATGGCAGCAGTTAACAATCCCTGGCAACAGCGCCAAAAACTTGTAATGCATAGGTTAGTGTAAGTGTACACGGTCGTTATCAATTAATAAGTAAGTATCAAGCTATCGTCTCCACAGGGATTGTATTGTGTTAAATCACCTAATTGTAAAATTATATTAACAACTTGATAAAATTAGAAACACAATATGATTGAGAAGTAATGATTAAAATTAAATATATTAAACTAAATTCAATGATCCCTAATGCAAATTAACCTAAGTATGCAAACTATATGAATGAAATAGATTTTAGCAAGATTAAACACAATTTGCAACAACTATAACATAAATAAACTAGGACAATTGCTTTAATTAAACGCAATTTATTATCATCATGCTTAATAATATTCGGAAAAAATATTTCATGGCAACTCGATCTTTCATGAGTTTGGAAGCCAGATTAGGTCCTTTTGGAAGCCAGATTAGGTCCTTTTGGAATCTTTACTTAGTAAATATGCATTTTACTGATCCTTATTTACTAGGGTTTCTTAGCATTCATGTTAGGTAACAGGGACCTGTTAGGTTTGAAACAGTTTAATAAAACAAATTTAAAAACTATGCAGATAACAGAGCTTGGGTAGAGTTGTTATGCAACCTGTAATTTAATCGGGTTAGGATCGCTCAGCTAATTCAAGTGCATTTCAATCACGTATGAACGAAATATAGACTTGATTTTAATTGAAAACATGATTGATTGAGGCATAAACATCATAAGCATGATTTAAATAAGTATTATTAAATTAAAGCAATCATCCTAGCTTAAATAAAATTAAGCTAACATTGCTGTAAACAAGAAAAAAGAACACATAGCAAACATTTTCAAAATAAATTAAAGGAAAGAAAGATTAAACCTAAATCAAAGTGGCTGTCACCCAAGACTCTAATTGAAGAGGGCTCCTTCGTTTCCTTGCTCTGCTCCTTTACTGATGGAAACAGGATGTATAGGGATCTATGTGAGTTGTATTGGTGGCCTGGGTTGAAACGAGAGGTGACTACTTATGTTTCCCATTGTTTGACGTGTTAGAAGGTTAAGGCCGAGCATCAGTTGCCTTTAGGATTGTTACAAACGGTTAAGATTCCTCAATGGAAGTGGGAACGGGTGACAATGGACTTTGTTAGTAGGTTACCCCTACCGCCCATTGAGAAAGATTCTGTCTAGGTCATTGTTGATCGGTTGACCAAGTCTGCTAATTTTTTACCAATTTGAATCGACTACTCCCTTCAGAAGCTTGCCAAGCTATATGTGTCTGAGATTGTGAGGTTGCACAAAGTTCCTATTTCGATTATTTCAAATAGGGATCCATGCTTTACCTCGCGATTCTGGAAGAAACTACATGAAGGATTGGGCACGCAATTAGATTTCAGTACCGCGTACCATCCTTAGACGGATGGGCAGTCTGAGCGAGTCATACAGATCCTAAAAGATATGCTTCGAAGTTTTGTGATCGACTTTAGGGGCAGTTAGGAAGATCATCTATTGCTAGTCGAGTTTGCGTACAATAACAATGTCTAGTCTAGCGTACAGATGGCTCTTTATGAAGCCTTGTATGGTCGAAAGTGCTGAACTCTTTTGTGTTGGACAACATTGGGTGAAAGATGAGTTATAGGTCCTGAGTTGGTAACCACTACTGAAAATACTGTTAGACTGATTAAAAAAGTCATACACAGATCTAAAAAGGAAAGACATAGAGTATTCTTTTAGGGACCAAGTATTCTTGAAGGTGTCGCCATGGAAAAAGGTCCTCTGGTTTGGGCGGAAGGGTAAACTCAGTCTGCAATTCATCGGACCTTATCGGATTTTGAAACAGATTGGACCAGTAGCCTATCACTTAAATTACCTCCTGAGCTAGACCGTATTCATGATGTGTTCCACATTTCGATGTTGAGACAATATCGTTCCGATCCCTCCCACATTATTTCGGTAAAGGAGATTGGGGTGCGACCCGGTCTAACTTTCGAAGAGGAACCTATTTAGATTCTCGGGCAAGACATTAAGGTCTTGCGATGAAAAACTATGCCATTAGTTAAGGTTCTGTGGTGGAATCATGGTAGGGAAGAAGCCACCTGGGAACCCAAAGATTTGATTCGCCACCAGTATCCGCATTTGTTCGACTCATGGGGGAGGGAGTTGTAATGGCCCCAAAATTTAAACTTTTGTCTGAGTTGTGTCATTGAAATTGTCTCTGTTTCTATGGTTAAATGCTTTAACTGTTTAGCTAAGATTTGGGATTCGAATGGTAAGTTAAGCATTTTGCGTTTCTTTTTTTGAACTTTAGAGTTTGGGGTTATGGCATAAATTGATTTCTACGTGTTGTAGTTTCAACGATAAGCTTAGTGGTTTAATGGTCTAGCATCTGTCTGTCTGATTTTTGATCACGTGTTTGAATCCCTAAACGTACGTATATGCATATTTATTTTTGTACTCTTCCTTCAAATTGAATTTAAAAACAAATTAAAGGTTTTTCCTAGTTAGTTTCCTGTAGTTTGAATGTTCTTTTTATTTTTTCTCCTGTTGCTCTTGGTTTCCATAGGGAAAGTTGCTTTTAGTCTTGAATTCTTCCATTTATTTTTTGGAAAGCGTAATTGAAGTGATAAATGGTTTTCTAGTTGCTTTTTGAAGCGCTTGACTGTAAGTTTGGAAGAATATTCGTTTGGTTATTTAAAGCTTTGTTAATATTAATAATGGTGAATTTAAGGAATTATTGTTAAAGTGCATTTTCATTTCCTTTAAGCGTAGACCGTATCGACTCTCCTCCCGTGACATCATAGTTCGGGACTGTGACATCGTGTAAAGGTGAGAACTTGTGTTGAGTTATTGAGGCATTGATGTGAAATATTGATCAATTGTGAGTTTATGACTTAATTGTTGAAATCAGTTGCTTGAAATGTGGTTTAGGCTTTAGATTTGCGTTCGAGGACATTATTCTTGTTGTGTTTTAGTAGGGTTGAAATCCCTTTAAAGTTACTGCATTTTTTTACGTTTTCCCAGATTTTTGTCTATTATTTCAAGCCACACTGGCTGGCACTCGTGCGTGTGTCCAAGCCGTGTGTCGTAGAAGATGGCATAGGAACCACACAGGCTGTACCTATAGTCGTGTGCTAGACCGTGTGTACGTACTGTTTAGTGACATACGGGCGAAGCCCATGGGCGTGTGTTAGACCGTGTGTGCATACTGTTTTGTACCACACGGGCTTGGCACACAGGCGTATTGCATTGATTGAGTACTAGTTATTGAAAAGGGAAGAACGAGAGGTTAAATCTCAATCAAGGATAAAGATGTTTTTTCAGGTATTAAGTATTGCATTGATAGAGTACTAGTTATAGCTGCTAATTGGAGATGCGATAGAGTGGAACTACGTTAATAGATGTATATGATTTGAATGCTTTAGTGGAGCAAAAAGAGTTATAGGATGAATTGTTGGAATTGAGAAAATAGTCTTATGTGCCTTGGATATTAGGCGGGGATTTCAATATGGTGATAGATAAAAGTGAGAAGTCTAATTGTGTAGGAGTGGAATACAGATTGAGGAAGATTTGAGATTTTATTGTAAGATGTATAACGACTGATCGAAAAGGTGTTAAGGCCCAGGTAGTTTCAAGGATATCGATTGTAAAAGACAGAGGGGTAGCAAATTATCCTTAGACAAGGCAGAGTAGAGGGGGATATGTTAGAACTGTAAAATAAATCTGAAGTAAAACTTAATAAACCATAGACCAGGATTTGCCATATTAAATCATCAAGAACAAAACGATAATAGAACTAGATGCGGAAACGTACCTAAATTCCTTGAGATTTTTTTGTTTGGATCTTGGGGTTTTGATCTTTCAAATTAGCACACAAGTAATCTAGAGAAGGTGGCTCTCTCTTTTCCAAAGATGAGTTATTAGAAAAGTTTTCTTGTGTCTAATTTGGGGATCATAACCCTAATATATGTAACTTTGGCATACTAGCACTAATTCCTAATCAGCTCATCATCAATTAGGAATTAGTCATAAATTAAAATTTCGTTATTAGAGTATATACACATATTTGACCCATACTTTATTTAATAATTAAAGCCCAATAAACCTTAACTAAATTAGATCACTTTTAATTTGAGCTAACCTATTATGATTGTAAATAATAACATGTAATTACCCTTATTATATATGTGATGTCCATATTTTCCAACAATCTCCCACTTAGACCACATATATATACTAATTACTCTATAATTACATGTCATTATTTAACCTTATGAGCTCAAAACTTTACTATCATATCCAAAAGGTATTCCCAACAATCTCGCCCATTAATTATGATAACATAGAACCAAAGCGACATTCGTTACATATATATGGTAACTAAATCCATCCTTAATCACGTAGATTAACACAACAAAAGGACATAGATTAAGTATGGATGTGTAGCATTGAAATTACATGCAATATGATCTAAACAAACCTATTTCTAATTGGTCCTCCTTAACCTTAGTGAGATCAAACTTTACCAAAATCAGAGTGTGAATAAACCAAATAAACTTAATATCTATAAACTAAAACAATTGAAAATGTGTCTATAACATAAAAACATTTAAAAGTACAAACTCTCACTAAAATCAAATATCCTTAAATGACATTACAACCATATAATCAATGTGCTCATGAAAAAAACCTTGGGTGTAGTCCCTTAGTAAGTGGATCCACAATTATGGAGTTTTTCCTAATATGCTTTATAGGCACCTAACCACTCTGAACTTTTACTTTAACAACTAGGAAATTAAAGTCTATGCTTTGACTTTGATGTGCTCCTGTTGCTATTGGAATAAAAGACTACAAATTTTTTCACAATTTGCACCTTAGTGACAAAATCTTGTATCCATATTTCACCGAAATCAGAGTCTGTATACCTGATGATCTCTAACTGATCAAACCTCCAATATGTGAGCATGTAATCTTTTGTTCTCTGAAAATACCTTATAACCTTCTTGGATGCTATCCAATGGTCCAAACTAAGGTTGCTTAAATATATGCTTAACATCTCAATAGTGTACATAATATTTCAATTTATACAAACCTGAACATACATTAGACTTCCCACTGCTAAAGTGTAAAAAAATCTTATGCATTTCTACAATCTTAAAATCATTCTTAGGGCATTGATTGAGACTATACTTATTATTGACAAGTAGTATGTCATTAACATATAAAACCAAATATAGAACCTTAATCCCATTAAACTTATGTATATACAATTATCGACCAAATTCATCTCTAAACCAAATGAGATAATCATTTGGTAAAATATTCCATTAAAGTCATTATAACCCTTTCTTTAGTGGATCTTCTTAATGACATTTGTTTTTTAAGTTGTTGAGTTTGTTCTTTTGAAACAATTACCTCATCTTGAATAGAGAGTTGTTCAACATTGTCTTGTTGAGGTTTTGGATTCACTTCTTGATCAATGATAGGTATGAGAACTTAAATATCGTCAAAAGTGATAGTAGGAACTAAGTTAGAACTAAATTTCTCCTCAAAAGCAGTGTCTCTAACCTTATTTCTCCCTCCAAACTCAACATCCTAAAAAATGCTGCAATTCTCATCTAAAAAATATTTCTAACTGTGGGATCATAAAACTCATAGCCCTTAGATTGCTTTGAATAACCAATAAAGTAGTTGTTCACTATTTTGGAGTCCAATTTCTTTTCATGTGGCATATAAGGCCTTGTCTCAGCTAGACATCCCCAAATGTGAAAGTGCTTTAGACTAGGCTTTTGACTTGTCCAAAGCTCATAAGGTGTTTTTGCGACTACTTTAGTAGGTAATCTATTCAGAATGTAAGCTGCTGTCTTTAAAGGCACTGACCAAATAAGCACTTTTAGACTTATCATGGTTCAACCTTTCTTCCTCTTGTACACAATGAGAAATCAGCTCATTTAGAGTCCATTTCTCCTTTAGACAGATGTAACTAATTTAAAATTGGTTAAACTGTGTAGGAAGGGATACCAAAACCATAAGAACAAGCAATTCCTCAAATAGCTCGATCTTAAATGCCTTAAGTCTTGAAGCAACATGAAACATTTTCGAATGTGCTCCCTCATGTTTCCTTGACACTTATACTTCATAAACATAAAAAAAAATAAAAAGTGATGTCATCTCAATCTTTTCGTTTTTTTTGGAAAAACGTTTCTCAATTTTGTCAAGAAAACCTTAGCCTAAGTAATCTCTTTAGATTCTTTGGCCCTAAAGGCTTTTCGAATACTGTGCTTAATGATCATTAGACTTATGCGATTTGAACGATCCCACCTCTCAAAATCCCTTTCAACATAAGGGGTGCTTTCCGCAGTGAGAGGTGTAGGTTGTTCTTCCTTTAATGCAAGGTCTATGTCCATACAGCCAAGCACTATAAATGCTTTTTCCATTCCTTAAAATTAGCCCATTAAAAATGGGTATATAATTTATATTAGCAAATATTGTGGCAGTAAAATATGATAGATGAATATAGAACAAAATAGATAAAAACAAGCTCACATGAATATTTATAAGTAAACAACAAATTCAAAATAATGGCTAATCCCATTTCAAGATACCAAACACAACACTAAAATCAAGTCTTTGGACATTAATACTAATTGTAAGCGGTACTCTTGTTGTAGTAATCAAACATTAACAATAAATTATGTCAAACAATGAATAAATCTTTGGACTAACTTATTGCTCACATAAAGTATCTTATAATTGTCACACATTTATTACCATAGATATGTTTGAAATTCGGCCAAATAATAACTTACCTTTGGGTCAATTAATAAACGCATGAATAACAAAAATATATAATTATCTTGATATTTTAAATAAACTAATCTACGTAAAAGAGGTCACTTTAGCGGCATTTTGTTTCAACTAATCTGTTTAAAATATTAGACATCCTTAATTAAAATCTAAAACCAAAATTTGAATTTATTTGTTTCAAAATATTTCTCTTAATTTAATTTTTAATCAAATTAAAAGATAATAGTATATATATTTATCCCAAAATAACATACAGTGATGTTGGCAAATATAATAATAGCTAAATAAATCAAAATACCCTCACATAAGACTTCAAATTTAAGCCAAAATAATTTGAATAAAGGAAAACATCATATCAAGATATCGAATACTCCATTAATATTTCATCTTTGGATAAAATATTAACTTGTAAGTGATATCTTGTGTAGTAATCAAACACTGACAATAAAAACATGTTGAACAATAAAAATTCTTTTGGTTAGATTTACTGCTCACATGTAAAACCGAATAATCGTCACATGTTTATTACAATAGTTGCACATGTAGTATTATTAACCTTATTTTGGACGAATCAATATTAACATAACTTAAGTTACATGCACACAACCTTTAATATTTTAAAACAAAATAATTTACACAAAAAAATCACTTTGGCGACTTATTGCTTCGATTAAGTTATTTTAAAATATATAAACATTCCAATATTTAAATTGAAAATTTCTATAACAATTAAAGGTCAAAACTAAATATTTTTTATTGCTTTATAGTTTTCGGAATAACCCAAAATAAGATTATTTAAATAGCACAGTGAAAAAATAAAAAACCTTAATCTTTAGTTGATATATATATATATATATATATATATTAATCATATATGTCAAAACCAAACAAAAATAATGTAGTGATGCAAGGTCAAATAATTGACAAGCACATGTATTTATAATTTTGGCATAGACAAAACACCAAAGCAATTCACGCATATACGTGTATTCAAAATCAAATATAAAATCTTACCCTACATATACTATATAAATCCAAAATTGTATTTATGATAAAACAGAGATTCACATGAATACTTGGAAAATATTTTTAAGCCAATAAATCTCAAAAACATAATCATAATAGTTGGCATATATCACAATTCATAAAATAAATCATATCATCATAATTTAAGTAAATATTTGGAATCATAAGATGACAAAACTTAATACCATAGAACCAAACTTAAAATTAATTTTCTTAGTCATGCAACAATTTAGCATGAATTTACATCAAAATGACCATAAAAATATTTTAACAATATATATAATTGAATCAATAAATATTTATCTACAACCTTAGCATCAATAAACAAAATTAAAAATCATAACGTTTTATAGATTCAATAATATCCAACTCATGCATTATACCTTTAAAATCACACTGCTTTTGTTTTAAAAGCATAAAAAAATTAACCGTATTTATATATTATGATTAACATGAGTTTACTTCAAAGTATTCAAAAATTGAATAAATATTCATAACATAAAATTAATAATTCAATGAATATCCATTAAAGCTTAATATAATACAAATATATAATTTGTATCAAACTCAATTATATATACTAAAAATAAACAAATAACTACTATGTATGGTTTCATAACGAAACCCAACCACCATCATTAAAACTAAAACGTCTTTAGCAAAAATTCATAATAATAACAGTGCAAGTATAAATCCATCAACCGTACCAATATGCTCAATCAAATAATGGAATTTAACACAAATGCATACTTTTATACTTTAACTAAATATAATATTTAAAAACATAAAAATTTGGCCATACCAATATGCATTTGTATATATAGGCAAATACATCAAGAACTTAAAAAAACTGACAATAACTAAATCAACTGCCAGTAACTAAACTTAACAGATTATAACTACTACTCATAAATTCTCTTGGTTTTCTCTTTTCTCTAAACCTGAAGGTAGCAAAGGTAATACTCTCAAAGCATTTCGAAAAGGAACAAACTTTTTAGGTGTAAGTGGCTTTGTGAGGATGTCTGTCACTTGATTTTCAGAAGGAATAAAATTCACCTGTAATATTCCATCAACCACTTTTTCTCTGACAAAGTGGTGATCAATCTCAACATGTTTAACCTTAGCATGGTGAGTAGGATTAGCTGCCATGGAGACTGTAGAAGTATTATCACACCACACAACCGGAACTTGTCGTAACACAACTTTCAACTCATTTAGAAGTTGTTGAATACTCAGCAACTTAGACACATAATTCTTAGTTATTCCAGGTACACACAACATAGACTTCGTAAGCAAAGGTTTAGCATGCGTGAGCAAAGATGACTGACCACATCTCAACACAGGTAAAGCACTACCATTACCAATAAATACCTTACCTAGTCCACCATATGAAACACTGTCTCCCATTTTAGCAGCATCATGAGTAAGATGATGGGTAGCCTTGAATCAGGGTACCAGGCATTGTCACCTACTGCCTCTGGAGTAGCTATATAAGCTTGAGGATTGGCAGCTGCTAAGGTAGTTGATGGTGCCTCTGAAGAAACAAACGGATTTGACCAAGTTGGTGGAGGAGAACCCCAATTAATCGTAGGAGGATATACAAAAGGAACCATCCAGGGTGACATAACAGGTCCAGCACCTACCATACACATATTTGCTTGAGGTGGACGATAGCTAGCACTCTTGAACGAAGCATCAAACCTATGAAAACACCTATCCACCAAATGTCCAACTTTTCCACACAACTGACATTGAATTCGATTACTTGAGAACCTACCTCGTCCTTGACCAACACGTTGAGCTCCAGTACCCAATGAAGGACGATATGAAGGCATAACAACATTTTCTTTTTCTTGATGAGATGAAGCATCATGAGTCACCACATTTGCCAAAATAGGTACTTCTATCACATTAGCTTGCATTCTTACTTTAGCATTAAGAAGCATCGTTATAATGGCCTAAACAGTATAAGGAACTTGACTAGCAGTAATGATCGTGATAATAGACTCAAAATCTATTGGCAAACCATTCAAGATTGCTGTCACATGCTCATGTTCACTTATGACCTCACCACAGCTTGCAAGACTATCACAAAACCCCTTGACCTTCATCAACAAGTCCCTCATAACAAATCACCCATACGTTGGGAATGAAGGTTTGTCTATAACACATCAACCTAGAAGTTGTTTTATTACCATATATAGTAGAAAGAGTTTTCCATATTTGAGCATTGGAATCCATTCCAATAAGATGAGGTAACACACCTAGGCTGACAGAAGAAAGAAGCCAGGAAGCAAGAGCACTATCTTACTGTTCATAGAGCACAATTTCTGGATTTTCTTGCACCACCCCTGCTTCATTTGTTACTGTCGATGAAGGCACTTGACCATCAAGAAATCTTTGTAACTTGTGAGTCTTGATAGCAAGCAAGACTTGCTTCTTCCACAAAAGGTAATTAGAATCATCAAGTAACAGATTAACTTTCTTAAAAGAAAAGAACCTGCTATAAACAACTCATCCCCAGAAGCTGACATCACTCCAGGTGCAGCAGATGTTGCAGAAGACGTGTTGATCACCATTTTACTAGAACCTTAATGAAAGACTATTGATACCATGTTTGAGTTTATAACAAAAGATAGCTAAACATTTTACAATAGTGAAAATGTTATTGAATGAACTTAACTTAATACATGAGAATGCATTTGTATATATAGGCAAATACATCAAGAACTTCAACAGATTGACAATAACTAAATCAACTGCCAGTAACTAAACTTAACAGATTATAACTACTACTCATACAAATGAAATATCAATTGTAATTATCACATGAATAAAAATACTATACCCTTCGATTACAATTAAACGTAATTTATATCATTAAGAAAATCTAAAAGTATAAATTCATAATTAATCAATATTGAAAATTAAAACTCTAATCAATATAAATCCAAAAGATTTAGTATGTATTATCAAAAAACACCAAATCCACATATCAAACCCATACAATCTTAAAGAACAAATTAATTAAAAAAAAAAGAAAATCAATCCATTCTCAATGATTCAACATGACGAGGCTCTGATGCCACTTGTTAGAATCGTAAAATAAATCTAAAATAAAACTTAATAAACCAAAAATCAGGACTAGTCATGTTAAATGCTCAGCATTTATGTATTGCCTAGGATTGGTCTTACCAATGCCATCTTTTGTATTGTCATGATTAAAAAAGAAAGCTACACAGCAGGGGTATGAAACGGCGATAGCGCAAGCATTGGATGGAGTTTACTACTTTGAGGTATTCAAAGCTTGGTGGTGAGAATAAAAAATAAATAAATAAAGAGAAATTGAGAGGTGAAAAGGGAGCTGGACAATGTCAAGTTTGTTGTGAATTGAAGAGTTGTGATGTTGGTCCTGGTTGTTGAATTGGGTGTGAATTTTAAATTAATATTTGTTCTGGTTGTTATTTAAACAATAGGAGGTAGCTTTTGTTTTTCTTTCTGGTGGTTCTGTCTGGTATAGCGTTATTTCTAGCTGAAGAAGCAAACGTGGTGAGATGTGGCTACTGTGTTATGGCTTTCATGTGTTTTGATCATTAGAGATGGCCTATGCATGGGATATTGCAGGGATTAACTGAACTAAAATGTTTCAAAGCTTGGAGGGAATATTTAATCGTTCTTGGGGGTTTGTGATTGCGACTACAGGTTCTTGGCATTGCTGCAGTTTTTAAAATTTTGTCAAGGTGTTTGTTTCTATTGTTGATCTATAACGGCGTGTTGGTTAGAGTTTGAAGTCTGTTTTGCTAGGAGTTTGCTGCTATAGGAAGTTTTGTCGATTAGGAAAGGATTGGTTATTCAAATGTTGTATGTCTGTAACAATTGAATGAGCTGGATTATTTGTGTTGTTGTTCAGGTGTCAAGCGTTTAGATTGAGGTGTTGTGACTATAATATGTGGATTATGGTTTTCGTATCTTCTGCTAATGCAGCTATGTTTTGGTCTGGTTTGGCTTGGTGGTTCCAATGCCTTTATTGTATTATTTTGACTGAGCAAAAAAAAAAGTGTATTAATGCATAAAAGAAAAAACAAAATTAATATTAAGCTACAAAAATTTAGTTGCCTCGGTAAATTTCTTTTCAAGATTTAGTATTGCAACTTTGTTTCTTTCTTTTCATGGCGACCATGTTAGGTTAATTAGTTGTACATTAGAATATTTTACTCTTTAGTTTTCTTTTGCTTCAATTTTATTTTGGAATCTCACTCTTATAGATGCAAATCAACATTTCTGGAGTTTAAATAAAAGCAAAGAGATTTTCGTTCATTTTATCTCTTCTGATTATATAGACACACATCAATACTTCGTCAATAAAAGTTAACACACGTATAAGAAATTATCAAGAAGCAAAATAGAAAGATGGCTCGCCAGGATCTTGTTGTTGCACTTGTTTTCATAGATATTGTTGGCGCATTTGCTTCCGATTCATCATATTCACTAGCCCATTGCAAGGCTTCTTCCCCCATAACGTCACAGTCTTCTTCTTCCTTGGCTTCTTCCCCCAAATCCTCTTCCAACAAGTCGTCGACACCATACTCCAACAATCTCTCTTCATCACCATAGCAATCCGACGGAGGAGCACCCAAATCATCACCTATTGAAGCCTCAAAGAGTTATTCAAGCTCTTCCTCTCCTAGCCCTAGAAAAAGAGGAAGCCTCAATACCAAGGAAGAATCCCCTTTTGACGTTGAGTCACCTGAAGAGGTCTCATCCCATTCTTTGTCAATTGTCGCTGACAAAGTTTTGACGTTATATTTTTAGTGTTGTTCTTGAATTTTTTTTATGTTTTTTTTAGTAACTATATGGCGTTGGGTTAGGAGATTAGTTTGTTTATTAGTCAAGTTGGGATCATGCATGACATTAACATCTTATATAGTTACCCAAACTTTGTTTGACTTATCATATGGGTCTCAAATTTTGCCCATGCATGCATGTATTTGAAACTAGCTAAAATCAAAACCCTTTTTGGCAAATCTATATTATTTCTCGATTTTTCATTAAAAATGTTAATTTTTTAATATTTATCATTCTATTAAAATTTTACAAATAAGTAAATTCAATATTTTTAATATTTATGTATTTTATTTATTTCTCACTTAACATAAATTACATAATATATAAAAAGAAAAATTAACATACTATAAAATTTGAAAGTGGGCCAACTATGATCATAACATGAATATTGCATTCCAAGACCATTTTTTCGATCCAAATATCACGCGGACTTTTAATCTTTGACAAATAAGCCAACCATTAAATAGGTCAACAAGTGACTTTTTTTGCCATGATTAACCCTACCAATGGTTGATAAGGTCAACAATAAAACTCATTATACTCATGAAATAAGCATTGATTTCTCAATTTTTCATAGTTTGAACTTATAATCCCTCATTCTTTCCATTTAATGGTACCTGTTCAACTAAAACAATTGCTAAGTCTACAAGTTGCTAAATCTGCAAGCAACGAAGTATGAGAAGAACTTGCTATGGAAGTGGGCAGTTCTACAAAAATTGCAAATGGTACAATGTAAACAAGAGATAAAATAATTTTTACACAGTTCGATTTTTTATAAGTGCTAAAAGTAACATGTTTTATTCTCGTTCTTAATGCATTTTTGGATGATTATTCGATGTAAAATAGTTAATTTTATGCTTATAATCTTTTAAATTCATATTTCTATACTTAGTAGAGCATTTGGAGGCAAAAGGAGTGAAAAAAGAGCGAAAACTAGAAAATTGGAGCAAGGTACAAGGGCTACACAGGCTGGGCACATGGTCGTGGCTCACATGACCATGTGCTAGACTGTGTAGAAATCGCAAACTTCACTCCAAAAATGAAAAAAAAAATGCAATTTTTTGGTTTTTGAGCATTCTAAGACCTATAAATACTAGATATAAGAAAATGGGAGGGAGCCGTCATAGAATATTAAAGAAAACAATTCGAAAAAAAAGCCATTGAAGTCGACTCGGAAGCAGATTTCCATCAAGATTAAAGATCTCCTTTTGATTTCTCTGAATTTTATTATGAGTTTCTTCATTTTTTGTGGATTTACTGTCTTTTGGATGTTTTTATTTGCGATTACGAACTAACTTTCTAAATACATAGAGGAGATGAACCCTATGATGAATTCTTTCTTTTGATTTCTGTTTTATGTAATAAATACTTATATCTTGTTCTCAATTCCATTACATAAAATATATATATATATATATACACACACACACATCAATACTTCATCAAAGAAAAGTTCATACACAAATAAGAATCTACTGAGAAGCAAAAGAGAAAGATGGCTCGCCAAGATCTTATTGTTGTTGCACTTGTTTCCATGGTTGTGGTTGGGGCATTTGCCACCGATAAATCATCTTCACCAACCCCTACCAAGGCTTCTTCCCCCAAAAATTTGCCATCTTCTTCTTCCCCGACTTCCTCTACTAAGTCCTCTTCTGCCAAGTCGCCAACACCATCCTCCAATAGGTCTTCTTCATCACCATCGGAATCCGACAAAAGAGCACCCAAATCATCTCTTGTTGGAGCCCACAATAAATTTTCAAGCTCTTCCTCTCCTAGCCATAGCAAAAGCAACAACCCCGAGACCAATAAAGGATCCTCTTTTGACGCTGACTCACTCGAGGACGTCTTATCCCCTCCTTCACCAAATGTCACTGGCAAAGTTTTGTCTCTTCTCAAGACCTAAAAAACAAGGAAGATGCAATTAATAGTGAAAGCCTGAATTCCAATAATGACAATCCTGCACCAACACCATTTAATTCTGATGCAACTAAACCCATCATTGGCATTGTCAATATTGTAGTTGTTATCGGATTCTTCCTCTTTTAAGCATCAAATGATATTCTGATTGGTTATTTTATTTTATTTATTTATTTAATATATATTTTAATCAAATTGTATTCATCATTCGTGTTATTTACCTGGTTTCTTGATTCAATTACTATAGTTGTTTAGTTATTTTAGTGAATGAAATAAATAAGTTTTTGATAATAGTAGTGATTATTCACCCTAGATTTTATAATAAGAATACTTCCTTCAATGGATTTATTTTATATTTGCATTTGAATTATATTGGAGGTGTTTGGTAAATAGAGTTTTGGGCCTTTTTAGCTGATTTGGGTAGAATGGAGTTTTGCAAAAGCTTGTTGAGCTATAACTTACAAAACAAAAAGCGTAGGGATGGACAACTGTTTTTACAACTGATTGTGAATGAGGTATGTGGAATGATATATCTGATCATGCTTGCTTAAAAATTACTTGTTTTACCACATGCTCTCAAAACAAATTTATAAACTAACAGCATGACATAATTATCACTAAGTATATAGTTACAATTATATCAATACAATATTAATATTTATCAGTTTCCAAAAGATTAATATTTGCAATTAAGGAACTTAAGAAATTTTTTTATTTAAAATGTAAAAAATATTCACTAATTAATTTCCATAATAGATGTTTTAATTCCTTAGTAATAATATTTTATTTCAATAATTTCACCTAATAAAATCTAAAGTATTATAAACAAATAAATACTTAATAATAAAATGTGTTGTACCGGTATTTGTCATTTTGCACATATCAACTTTTAACTATAAGCTAAATTTTACCAAACACATTTAAATAATTAGTTAATAGAATCAGTAGACAAAATCAGTTAATAGTACCATTTTTTCAAACCGACCACTACAATAAGAAATCAACTACCGGCTAATTGCCAAACAGAATCATTATATTTTTGTGATGTTCTCGATCTTTTTTGAATAAGGAAATTATGGATTTTTTTATAACTATGTGACATTGGGTTAAAAGTTTAGATTATTTATTAGTTAGGTTGGGCTCGTGCATGGCAACAACATCCTATATAGTTACCCAAACTTGATCTGACCTATCATATGATTATCAAATTTTGCCCACACAAGCATCTGTTTGAAACTAGCTAAAATCTAGATCCTTTTAGGCTCATCTATATTCTATCTAATTTTTGTATTAAAAATGTTAAATTTTTTAATTATCTATAAACTTGATATATATCATTCTATTAAAATTTTAATTACAAATAAGTAAATTCAATAATTTTAATATTTATGTATTTTATATCTGTCTCACTTAACATAAATGACATAATATATAAAAAGGAAAATTAACATATTGTAAAATTTGAAAGTGGGCTAAACTAGGATCAAAACATGAAAACTACATCCAAGACAATTTTTTTCTATCCAAATATCAAGCAGAGCTTTGGGCTTTGACAAGTAACCCAACCCGTAAATAGGTCAACAAGTGAACTTTTTGCCTCTCACACCTCAAATTTTAGCCTAGAAGTCTTGAGGATATTTTAAGAATTTTAATTTATATGTTCTCGAAATTTCATAAGTTTGGTAACTAATAATAATTTCGACAATGACTATTAGGAAATTAAGTCAATTTATGAAAAAGTGTTTTAAATACCTTTAATTTTGTAAATAAGACTGATTTGTAAAAGATTTAAAATTGAGTATTATTTTGAAGCAATTTGACCAAATTTTTAAATCAACCTAAAATCTCCTTTTCTTCCAATTTGTTTCACGATAGTTTACTCCCCACATAAGCTCTTGCCGTCCCTTACTATCTCATACTCTTCCAATCACTTTTTACTTCCAATTCCTAGACCCTTTTGATTTCTAACAATCCTTGGACCTTAAATCTCCATTAAAACAAAAACAAAAAAAAACCCAAAAATCTCACTAAATATATCATCTTCTCTAAACATGGGTTTTCTCGGGTTTGAATTAAAGCTCGTTTTTTCTTCCATCAAAGGTAACCATTCATCTTCCTATTAATTTTAAATGTTATCTAGACTTTTGAATCTAATTTTTAGCCATTAAAGCCGAAAATCAAGTCATTAATGGTGAATTTCAGGTTTGTGGATAAAAGCTTGATTTTAAATTGTTTTTCAATTAGTTTTAATATGATTAGAATGTTTCTAAACATATTTTGAAGTTTTGTTAAAGATTTATAACATTTTAATAAATTTTTGTTATAATAGCCATTATATGTCAAAAAATTTCGATACCTTAAAATTTGTAGTTTAAAAGGTTAGGAATTAGCCGTAGATGAATGAAATTCATTTTGTGCTAAAAGATTAAGTGTAGACCGAAATATTAGAATTTAATGTTTTATATGTTAAAGGTTTTAGTTAAAAGAGAACATAACTTAGGTTGATGTTTGTGACTATTTAAGGTGAGTTTATAATTGATTTTTTATTGTATATTTTGTGGTATGTCTTGTTGAAGCGTCAGAGTCAATAAGACCTTCAGAGAGTAGAGATAAAGGCAAAGAAAAGCTTGTTTAAGCTTATTTTAGCTTCTATTAGTAGGTGTTATATGCTTATTTATGTTTGGGAAGTAAGGCAATTTGATAGGCCAATGTGGTAGATTTTATATCAATTTTAGAGTCAATTTATAGGTTAAATTCCTAGGTCAAATAATAATAAAATAATCTAGACTAATAAGAGTTTGACACAAACAAATAAACATAGTTTAATTGAAACAAATAAACAGACTTTAACTGAAAGATTATTTCTCAAATTCGAATTGAAATAAGAGTCATAAACAAACAAATCTCCACTTTGACTCGTATTTCTACAATGCCATCTTTGCCTATCTTGAAATATGCAAGGAATTAATTGAGTTGAATATGTGCTTAGAAGCTGGAAGTCTTCTAGCCTTCGACTTATGCACTGCCAAATCAAAACTAACACGAGTCTGATTTTCTCGAATACAGTGCCCTAACTTTTCAAAACCTGCATCCAAAAGAGAACCTCTCTTCAACGAAACAATCATACTTTTTTCCCTCCTGTGACCAAGTTGCCTCCGCTCCAAACGAGTTGCCTTCAACTCCGTAACGGACGAGGGACGTTCAATTTCACCGGTCACCATATAGCCTTCTAGAATATAAAGACTACCGATCTTTTTATGTAACAACTCGTTTTTCAGTGTATCAAAAACAGTGGTTTTGGGATCGCAAACTTGATAGGAGAGTCCGTAAATATTATTACTTAATATTTACTAGTCAAATATAGTATTATAATAAGTTTTGAATTGACCATCTATGCATTTGATGAGTAATTAGATTTATGTGGTAAATCATTATAGTCAAGCGGTTTTAGAAATGGAGGTTTCGGGACCTCGTTTATATAAAACGAGCTCGTAGATATTTTATTAAATATTCATGGAATGTTTATATAGGTGTATTAAAGCTTTGTTAAGAAAATTTAACATATGGATAGTAAATTAATTGTAGAGGAATAAATTGCATTTAGTGGAAAAGTTAGACATTATGTTATGTAAGTTATTTGGAGTATGAAGAAATTTGGGGGATTAAAAAGGGAAATATACTTTATTTTATTAAGTGGACAATTAAGCCTATGAGTAATTATTAGTCAAACTATTACAATAAGGGTAAACTAGTAATATAACAATTTATTTGTGAAAATAAACATTTGGTGGAAAACCCCACAAGAAAAGAAAAACACCATTGAAGAGAAACGAAGGTTTGGTTGGAGAAAAAAAAAACCCCTTGCATGTAAGTGTTTTAGCTTGAATTCTTGTTAAGTTTTATATTTTTGGAACCTTTGAAGCTAAATTAAGCTTAATAAGTGGTCAAATTGAGATAAATGGTGACATGTTAGGAACTGATTTTTGAACTGATTTTTGATATTGTTAATGTTATTAAAAATGCTGGAAGTATTGATGAGTTTTGGGTTGTGATTAAACTCTTTTGTGAGAGACTTTTAGCTAAATATTCATCTTTAGGGAGTTAGAAGTATGAAGAATAAATTGAAAGGGTAAAAGTTGTAAATTTAATGAAATAATGGACTGTTAATGTGCAACATAAATTCAGTTAGTTGAAAAATAAATTTAAGGGGGTTAAATAGTTAAGGCTTGAACAAGGACCAAATTGTATATGAGGAAAATGTGGAGTATAAAATGTATAAAGTATTATTATTAGAAGGAGGAGTCAAACTCTTGTATTTGTTATATAAATAAGTGATGATTGAGTTAGTAAATTTATTTAAATTATTATGTTTAGATCAGGAAACAAGAAGCCTCGTTGATAACCGTGAAAAGGAGAAGTTACTCGGGTAATCGCCTATGATAGAAATTTAGGTAAGTTCGTAGTCCTTAAAACTCGAACTTTAATTATTTAATTAGTTATATTATTAATTAAATTGATATTCAATTATATATTTATGGTTGGGTGTGTATATATAAAAATGATTATGGAATGAATCATAAATATTTGATATAGATGAATAGCAGAGGATTTAAATTATGGAATGATGTATTATGTAATTGTCGATTTATTTGAGTACTATTATTTGATATTTAATTATTTTCTTATATGTGTAATTGGATAATCCCATTGAATGAAAAATTATGAATATATATATAAATGTATGATTATGGAATAAATCAAGAATTACTTATAATCATTTGCTGTGAAATGGTTAAATTATGAAATAAGGAATTGTTGATTAGGTAATTAGGTAAGTTTTTATTCCCGAACTTATTATTATTCTATTAATTGTGATTTAAATTTAATTATGTTTAAATGTTATAGAACTTTTGACTCATGTATAACATAACTTGTGTATATGTGATTAAATAGTAATGAATCATTAAATGATGAAAGGGTAGAAATTGAATTGTTATGATGGAGTATAAGTTGAATAAATTATGGAAATGAACTAATAAATGTTCGTCAGTTTAACTAACAAGAGTTAGACTCACTTTTTTGGTTTATCCGCTATGCACTGGGTGCCAGGATTTGATGGATATTGTTGGTTAATCCAACTAGATATGGGCTCACTTTTGCGGTTTATCCTCTAGGCACTGGGTGCCAGGATTTGATGGATATTGTTGGTTAATCCAACTAGAGCTGGGCTCACTTTTGTGGTTTATCTGCTAGGCACTGGGTGTTAGAATCATCGGTTTATCCGACTAGTGCTGGGCACAAACCGTTGGTTAATCCAACTAGAGCTCGGATCACTTTTGCGGTTTATCCACTAGGCACTTGGTGTCAGGATTTGACGGAACTATCGTTGGTTAAACCAACTAGAGCTGGGCTCACTTACTGCAGTTTATCCGCTAGGCACCGAGTGCCAAGAATCGACAGAATTGGTTAAAAATAAAGAGAATGAATTCTTAGAAAGGTTTGACGATGTGTACATATATCATGGAGTAGGAAATATATATATTTGAACTAAGATTTAAAGTTTGTTAAGTAAATGCCTTATGTTGAGAATTTGTATACATTCATGTGAATGTTTATCTAGTTAATAAAAGTTTACTGATATGAGTAAATTTCTCATGATTTCAAGTTAGTCTGTCAGTAGATCACAAATCAGCATCACAGTAGAAATCCCATACTCAAAGTTGGTGATGATCTCTTTTGTTATTTTGGCATGTACCTAGGAACTATATAGGTGTCTAGTGTACTTAGAACATGAGTAGCCTTGTGAATATTGCTTGTTATGGAAATTGGTGGAATGGTTGTGAACTATATGTTAACTTTCGATATAAATGTTAATATGTGCATATCATAGTTATATGAAATGGAATTTGCATAGCATTACATGTTAAAGGTTAGATATTTGGTGATTTGAATGATTGATTGTAATAGGTTAGTTATATTGACTTAGTTAATGTTGGAATTGTGCACCTTTTGCATCATTTTCTCATATGGTTAAGTTGAGTATAATGTGACACAGCCGTGTGGAAGTCTTTCCAGTAGGAACACGGCCTAAAACATGATCAAGGACACGGCCATGTGTCCCTGTTTATAAGAAATTTTCTTGTTTCCTTTAAGGTTTGCAAGTTATTCGAAAGTGATCCATGAATGATTATAATGCTTTCATATGGTATGTGTGATATAAATTGTATTAGTGTATGTGTTTTAATGTATAATTTGGTATGTGAATGTATTTGCATATGATGAAAGAAATAATTGCTTAAAGTAGATTAGTGTTTATAAAAAGTCTTGTGAGACTTCGAGACCCTACATCGACGATGGTTACGGGTTAAGGGTGTTACATTTTACCTTTTAACAAAACGAGAGCCCCACGAGATGTCTTAATGTCGCTCGACTCGATGTTGATTCTGTAACCTTCTGAGTCTAAAATACTTAAGGAGATGAGATTCTTTCATAAATCAGGTACATACCTGACATCAAATAGTGTCCTAATCGTAACATCGTCCATCCTAATTTTAACAGTACCAATACCGATTGCCTTATTGGATGAATCATTTCCTATGTGCACAACTTCACCTTCAACCGAACTGTATGTGGAGAACCATTCTCTGTTAGGACACATGTGGAAAGAACATCCTGAATCTAGGATCCACTTAGACGTAAGCTTGGAGCTTTCGCTTATTGACACAAACAAGAAATCATCACCGCTTTCATCGGCCAAATTAGCACCAGCTACATCTTCCTCGTTACTCTCAACAGCCCTTTTATTTCGCAGTTTATAACAATCTGCTTTGACGTGACCTAACTTCTTACAGTAGCGACACATTTTGTCTCATTTCTTTGATGCTACAAAAATGGAAGCTTGCCTATCTACCTTACTATTTGAACCAAACTCATTTTCGAGTTTGTCTTTACTCAACAAATGACCCTTCACATCCTCAAACGAAAGTTTGTCTCTTCCATAAATCAGGGTCCCCTTGAAAGACTTGTATAAAGGGGGTAAATAACATAATAATAGCATAGCCTGATCTTCATCATCAATTTGAACCTCAACGTTACTTAAATCATTTAAAAGGGTAATAAATTGACTGATGTGATCTCTAAGAAGCTCACCTTCGTTCATGCGAAACGTAAATAGACGTTTCAACACTAAACGGTTAGCCAGAGACTTAGTCGCATAAAGAGTTTCTAGCCTTTTTCACAAGGCGGATGAGGTCTTCTCCATCAATACCTCCTGCAATACCCTATTTGCGAGGCACAATTGGATTGCAGTCATGGCCTTTTCATCAAGCTCTTCCTATTCTAATGGATTTAGATTCTCGGGCTTTTTCTCGGTAACGACCATTTTCAAGCCCACTTGAATTAGAATTGCCATCATCCGAACTTGCCACAAATTGAAATTTGTGACAGCATCAAACTTCTCAATATTGAACCTTGTTGCTGCCATCTCTGAAAGGGTTGATCTGTAGAAATCCAACTAGCTTTGAAATCACTTGTTGGGGATTGACCCGATTAAGCAACGAACAAGTAAAAATAGCGGAAGAGATTGAGAAATTGAACACACACAAATTTAACGTGGAAAAACCTCTTCGAAAAGGTTATAAAACCACGCGCAAAGATAATTTTACTATAATGACAAACGAATGAAGAGTACAAAAGATGGAGATAAAAACTAAACCCTGAAAACAAAAACCCTCAAAACATAAACACTAAATTCTCCAAAAGTATTAAGAGTTCTAAACTCTAATGGGTGTATTTTCTAAGGTTGTAAAAAATCCTATTTATAGGCTAAATTCCTAGGTCAAATAATAATAAAATAATATAGACTAATAAGAGTTTGACTTAAACAAACAAACAGAGTTTAATTGAAACAAATAAACAGAGTTTAACTAAAAGATTTTTTCTCAAATTCGACTTGAAATAGGAGTCATAATTCAAAATGTATTAATATGTAGATATGAAATGAACATGATGTGAGACGCTGGTATGAAATCCTAATATTCGGGCTTGGTAACTGGGTTGGGTATAGGGTGTTAAATTGCCCATTATTAACCCTTCCAAGTTGATAAGGTCAGCCATAAAACCTATTACACTTATGAAATAAGTATTGATTTCACAAATTTTCATAATTTGAACTTATAATCCCTAAGTCTACAAGTTCCTAAATCTGGAAGGAACAATGTATAAGTAAATCTTGCTATGGGAGTGGGCACTTCTACAGAAGCTGCGAATGGTACAATGTAAACAAGAGATAATTTTTTTACACAGTTCGATTTTGTAACATGTGCTGAACATAGCTTAATGAGATGAATCCACTATCCTTGAAGAAAATACAACAAGTGTTCCTAATTCTATCACACCCCGAAGAAGGGTTGTCACTTTTGTATCTCAAAGGCTGTATCTATCCCAATTATATAATGTTTTTGAGACTTGCTAACGTAATGAATATCAATTACAACCTCTTCTATTCAGTAGCCAAAATAGTTGAATGCAATATAATTTTAGCGACCAAGTAAAATGAACTTGTTGCTAGTATGTCTTCAGTGCTCTGTGTTATCCCAACTTCCTTGATCCAAGGTATTCAATAAACATGATATTTTAAATATGTTTCTCCAAATGAATTGATCTTAATTTATGGGCTTAATTCGTTTAACAATATCAACACAATCCAAAGATTTGGTTCAATAAAATGCTAATCTTTCGAATATGGCAAGTTGTTGTTGTGTCGCAGTGATGGAGGAACTAGGCACTTCTTTTAGAACATTACAACTTCGTTTATTTCAACAACACCATTAAAGCATATAATATATGACACATCTTAGAACAAATGTAGTAGATGCAAAATACTATAAAGTCAACCTAATAATTCAAATTACTTTTTAAAATCTATATTTAAATTAAAAAATTTATATTATAATAATTTAATATAATATGTTCAATATCATTTTGAAAATATTATAATAATATCGAACATGTCATTAAAACTAGTATATTAATATAAATATTTATTAACTAAAGAAATCAAGAGAAACTCTTAAAATTTCTATCTAATAAATTTTAATTTTCAAGTTACAAAATTCAAACTCAGCAACTTAAAAACATGAATCAAATAATTGTAGGGTTTTGTTATAAGTTAAAATGGGGTTACCACTATATTTGGTTTAGTATACAATTTTAAAAAAAAATAGTATATACCCAACAACACCTACCAATTTAGCATTTTATTTCTAAATTATTTTCCTAACAATTAGAAGTTAAAAAAACCCTCACAATAATGCAACAAAACCTTAAAATAATTTTTTAAGATGATAAAATGGTTTAATATTGTCCAAAAAAAGTTATTCCATTACATAAAGAAATATATATATACACACACACACATCAATACTTCATCAAAGAAAAGTTCATACACATAAGAATCTATCGAGAAGCAAAAAAGAAAGATGGCCCGCCAAGATCTTATTGTTGTTGCACTTGTTTCCATGGTTGTGATTGGGGCATTTGCCACTGATAAATCATCTTCACCAACCCCTTCACAGGCTTCTTCCCTTGCAAAGTCACCATATTCTTCTTCCCCGATTTCCTCTACCAAGTCCTCTTCCGCCAAGTCGCTGACACCATCCTCCAACAGGCCTTCTTCATCACCATCGGAATCCGACGGAAGAGCGCCCAAATCATCTCCTGTTGGAGCCCAAAAGAGTTTTTCAAGCTCTTCCTCTCCTAGCCATAGCAAAAGCGACAACCCCGAGACCAAGAAAGGATCCTTTTTTGACGCTGAGTCACTCGAGGACGTCTTATCCCCTCCTTCACCAAATGTCACTGGAAAAGTTTTGTCTCTTCTCCAAGACCTAAAAAACAAGGAAGATGCAGTTAATAATGAAAGCTCGAATTCCAATAATGACAGTCCTGCACCAGCACCATTTAATTCTGATGCAACTAAACCCATAATTGGCATTGTCAATATTGTAGTTGTTACCGGATTCTTCCTCTTTTAAGCATCACATGATATTCTGATTGAAAATTTTATTTTATTTATTTATTTAATATATTTTTTAATCCAATTGTATTCATCATTTGTGTTATTTACCTGGTTTCTTGATTTAATTGCTATAGTTGTTTAGTTATTCTAGTGAGTGAAATAAATATGTTTTTGATAATAGTAGTCAATCTTCACCTTGGATTTGATAATAAGAATACTTCCTTCAATGGATTTATTTCATTGTAAATATTATTTTTCAATGACACCATGTACTTGTAATTTTTCAAGCGACAATGGTGGAGAATTTTTATGTTAGGCAAAAAAACTTTCTTGTTATTAAATATCATTATTACCACTATTAAAGTTTATGAAGATGAGACCTTAGTAAAAGTTCATTTTAGGCCTTATTTATCTTACATTTCCTTTGTTTCTATGTTTTTAAAGTGTTTTATTAGTTCCCTTAATTTTATATTTGCATTTAAATATATTGGGGGTGTTTGGAAAATAGAGTTTTGGGTGTTTTTTAGTTGATTTGGGCACAAATAGAGGATTGAGTAGTCAAACACTCTAATTGTAGTGTTTGGTGAATTGAGTTTCGTAAGAGCTTGTTAAGCTATAACCTCAAAAACAAAAAAGTAGAGATGGACAAATATTTTTGCAGCTGATTGAGAATGAGATATGTTGAATGACATATCTGACCATGCTTGCTAAAAAATTACTCATCCAACCACAAGCTCTCAAATCTAATTATCACGAATTTACATATTAAGAACATGACATAATTATCACTAATTATATAGTTTACAATTATATTGATACCATATTAATATTTATCAATTTCTACATGATTAATATTTGCAAATGTGGAATTTAAAAAAATTGTTTATTTATATTTTTAAAAATATTCAATAATTAATTTCCATAATGGATGTTGTACTTCCTTGGTAATAATATTTTATTTCTTTAATTTCACCCAATAAAGACTAAAGTATTATAAACGAATAAATACTTAACAATAAAATGTATCATACCCTTATTTGTCATTTTACATATATCTACTTTAAGCTATCAGCTAAGTTTTATCAAACACTTTTAAATAAACAAATAATGTAATTAGTTGATCAAATCAGTTAATAGAATCAATTGGTCAAACTAATCGTTGCGATCAGCTATTAACGAATTGTCAAACAGGACCATTATATTTTTAGTGTTGTTCTTGAACTTTTTTGAATAAGGAAGTTATGGATTTTTCTTGTAACTATGTGAGATTGGGTTAAGAGATGAGATTATTTATTAGTATGGTTGGACTTGTGCATGACATCAACATGCTATATACTTACCTAAACTTGGTTTGATCTATCATATGGATCTCAAATTTTGCCCATTCAAGCATGTGTTTGAAACTAGTTATAATCAAGACCCGTTTAGGCTCATCTATATTCTATCTAATTTTTTATTAAAAATATTAATTTTTTAAAATATTTATAAATTTGATATATATCATTCTATTAAAATTTTAATTACTAAAGTAAGTTCAATATATTTAATATTTATGTATTCCATTTCTTTGTCACTTAACATAAATTACATAATATATAAAAAGGAAAATTAACATATTATAAAATTTGAAAGTGAGATAAACTAGGATCAGAACATGAATATTGCAAACCAAGACCATTTTTTTCGATACAAATATCTAGCAAACCTTTGGGCTTTGACAAATAACCCAACCCTTAAATAGGTCAACAAGTGACCTTTTTCCTCATTATTAATCCTACCAATGGTTGATAAGATTAACCGTAAACCCATTATACTCATGAAATAAGCATTGATTTCAGAAATTTTCATAATTTGAACTTATTATCCCTCTTTCATTCCATTTTATGGTACCTGTTGACTTGAAACAATTGCTAAGTCTACAAGTTGCTATATCTGCAAGCAACAAAGTATGAGTAAAACTTGCTGTGGAAGTTGGCACTCTACAAAAGTTGCGAATGGTATCTTGTAAACAAGAGACAATTTTCTTTACACAATTCAATTTTCGTACTTGTGTGGAGCATAGCTCAACTAGAAGAATCCACTATCCTTAATGAAAATACAACAAGCGATTCTAATTCTAACACAACCCAATGATGGATCCTTATGATATGTCATGAACTAACTAAAAATTTGACCAAGGCAAGTGCACTTATCATTAATAGTATAGCTAGGTTGAGTAAAGATATCGTTTGCAAGAAGACTAAAAGTACTAGTAATTACTGTCTTTAAATTATTTAAATGAATAAATCAATTGATTGATTAAAAACTAAAATTTAGAGTATTTATTGCTAACGAACATGAAAACGTTCATACATATATAAGAATCTATTGAGAAGTAATAGGGAAAGATAGCCTGCCATGATCTTATTGTTGTTGCATTTGTTTTCATGCTTGTGGTTGGGGCATTTGCCATCGATAAAAAACCTTCACCAACCCCTTCCAAGGCTTCTTCCCTCGCAAAGTCTCCATCTTCTTCTTCCTCGACTTCCTCTACCAAGTCCTCTTCCGCCAAGTCGTCGACACCATCCTCCAACAAGCCTTCTTCATTACCATCGGAATCTGACAGAAGAGCACCCAAATCATCTCCTATTGGAGCCCAACAGAGTTTTTCAAGCTCTTCCTCTCCTAGCCATAGCAAAAGTGACAACCCCAATACCAAGAAAGGATCCTCCTTTGACGCTGAATCACTCGAGGACATCTTATGCCCTCCTTACCAAATGTCATTGTCATAGTTTTGTCTCTTCTCCAAGCCCTAAAAGACAAGGAAGATGCAATTGATAGTGAAAGCCCGAATTCCAATAATGACAGTTTTGCACTAGTACCATTTAATTCTGATGCAACTAAACCCATCATTGGCATTGTCAATATTGTAGTTGTTACCAGATTCTTCCTCTTTTAAGCATCACATGATATTCTGATTGGTTATTTTATTTTATTTATTTAATATATTTTTTAATCAAATCGTATTCATCATTTGTGTTATTTACCTAGTTTCTTGATTCAATTACTATAGTTGTTTAATTATTTTAGTGAGTGAAATAAATAAGTGTTTGATAATAGTAGTCATTCTTCACCTTGGATTTGATAATAAGAATACATCCTTCAATGGATTTATTTCATTGTAAATATTTTTCAATGACACCATGTACTTGTAATTTTTCAAGCGATAATGGTGGAGGATTTTTATGTTGGGCAAAAAAGGTTTCTTGTTATTAAATATCATTATTATCACTCTTAAAGTTTATGAAGTTGAGACCTCAGTAAAATTTCCTTTTAGGTCTTATTTATCTTACATTTCCTTTGTTTCTATGTTTTTAAAGTGTTTTATTAGTTCCCCCTAATTTTATATTTGCATTTGAATATATTCGAGGTGTTTGGTAAATAGAGTTTTGGGCCCTTTTTAGTTGATTTGGGCACAAATAGAGGATTGAATAGTCAAACCTTCTAATTATAATGTTTGGTGTATGGAGTTTTGCAAGAGCTTGTTGAGCTATAACTTCCAAAACAAAAAATGTAGGGATTGACAACTGATTGGGAATGAGATACGTGGAATGACATATCTAACCATGCTTGCTAAAAAAATACACGTTTTGCCACATTCTCTCAAACCTAATTATCACTAATTTACATACTAAGAGCATGACTTAATTATCACTAAGAATATAGTTACAATTATATTGATACAATATTAATATTTATAAATTTCCACAATATTAATATTTACAAATAAGGAACTTAAGAAATTTGTTTATTTAAAATTTCAAAAATATTTACTAATTAATTTTCAAAATGGATGTTTTAATTCCTTAGTAATAATATTTTATTTCAATAATTTTACCCAATAAAAGCTAAAGTAATATAAACAAATAAATACTTAACAATAAAATGTGTCGTATCTGTATTTGTCACTTTACACATATAAACTTTTAACTATCAACTAATTTTTACCAAACACCTTTAAATAGATAGTTAATAGAATCAGTTGACCAAATCAGTTAATAGTACCAAATTTTCAAACCGACCACTACAATAAGAAATCAACTATCCGCTAATTGCCAAATAGAACCATTATATTTTTAATGATGTTCTCGATCTTTTAAATAAGGAAATTATGGATTTTTTTTTATAACTATGTGACATTGGGTTTAATGATTAGATTATTTATTAGTTAGGTTGGGCTCGTGCATGGCAACAACATCCTATATAGTTACCCAAACTTGATTTGACCTATCATATGAGTCTCAAATTTTGCCCATACAAGCATTTGTTTGAAACTAGCTAAAATCCATACCCTTTTAGGCTCATTTATATTCTATCTAATTTTTGTATTAAAAATGTTAATTTTTTTTAATTATTTATAAATTTGATATATATCATTTTATTAAAATATTAATTACAAATAAATAAATTCAATATTGTTAATATTTATGTATTTTATTTCTTTCTCACTTAACATAAATTACATAATATATAAAAAGGAAAATTAACATATTATAAATTTTGAAAGTGGACTAAAGTAGGATCAGAACATGAAAATTGCATCCCAAAACCATTTTTTTCAATCCAAATATTAGGCAGACCTTTGGACTTTGATAAATAATCCAACCCTTAAATAGGTCAACAAGTGATATTTTTGCAAGTCACACCCCAAAATTGAACCTAGAATTTTCGAGGGAATTTTAAGAGTTTTAGTTTATATGTGCTCGAAATTTCAAAAGTTTGGTAATCAATAATAATTTCGACAATGAGTATTAGGAAATTAAGTCAATTTTTGAAAAAAAAAAGAGAGTTTTAAATACCTTTAATTTTGAAAATAAGACTAATTTGTAAAAGAATCAAAATTGAGAGTTTTTATAAAGGAATTTGACCCAAATTTTAAATCAACCTAAAACACCCTTTTCTTCCGATTTGTTTCACGATAGTTTACTTCCAACATAAGCTCTTTGTCGTCCCTTACTCTCTCATACTCTCCCAATCACTTTTTACATCCAGTTTCTAATCCCTTTTGATTTCTAACAACCCTTCAACCTTAAATCTTCATTAAAACCAAGAAAAATACCCAAAAATCTCACTAAATTCATCATTTTCTCCAAACGTGGGTTTTTTCGGGTTTGCATCAAAGCTCCTTTTTATTCAATCGAAGGTAACCATTCATCTTCCTATTAATTTTAAATGTTATCTAGACTTTTAAATTGAATTTTTAGCCATTAAAACACAAGTTTTAAATAAAAAGCCGAAAATCGGGTCATTAATGGTGAGTTTCGGGTTTGTGGATAAAAACTTGATTTTAAAGTATTTTTTGATTAATTTTAACATGATTAGAAGATTTCTAAACATACTTTGAAGTTTCATTAAACATTTATAATGTTTTAATGAAATTTCATTATAATAGCCATTGTTTGTCGAAAATTTTTGATACATTAAATCGTGTAGTTTTGTGTAGTTGAAAGATTGAGAATTAGCCATAGATGAATATGTAGATGAGTGAAATTCGTTTCAGGTGAAAATATTAAGTGTTGATCGAGATATTAGAATTTAAAATTTTACATTAAAGGTTTCGATTAAAAGAGAACGTAGATTAGGCTTATGTTTGTGACTGTTTAAGGTGAATTGATGATTGATTTTTGGTTGTATATTGTGTGGTTTGTCTTGTTGAAGCTTTGGAGTCAATTGGACCTTCAATGAGTAGAGATAAAACCAAAGAAAAGCTTGTCTAAGCTTTCGGCTTTTCGACGAAAGCAATATTCTGGTGAGTGTTTTGGAATGGTTGCTCGTAGATTATTCATTTTATATTTGGGAATATAGAGGTAGTCTAAATCCCTACTTTAAATTTCGAGTGCAAGTGTTCTCGCACCTATGACTAAATGTGATATATGTATGCTTGTGAAATTGTGAACATACCTTAGATGTTATAACATATGCTATAAGCTTATAATGACTGTTGTGAAAGTGTATATGAGGGTATGTTATTCATGCCATGTAACAATAAATATGTAGGTATGTTTTTCATGTCATGTGAATGTAATTATATTGTGCTAATAATGTGAATATGCAGTGAATTTATGAGGAAAATCGGTAAGTAAATATGTGATAATTGTAACCGCCCATTTTCAGTGGTGTCAAAAAAGTGGTTTTGAGATCACAAATTCAATTGGTAAGTTTGTATAATTATTATTTAAATAATACAAGTAAATAATAATTTTTATATTGAATTTTGATTTGATGAATTTTAATTATTGAATTAAAAGTTAGTATAAGTGGTTTGGTTCAAAGGTCAATTGATTTTTGAAAATGAGGTATTGAGACATTGTTTTAATAATTTAGAGTTTAACTATTTTTATTAAATATTTACAACATCTTATTATATTGGAATTGAAGTTTGTTCCGGTAATTTTGATGATTAATAGTTTAATTAAGGTAAAAAGATTAAATTGTAAAAGAGGTAAAAGTTATTTTCTATAGATTTAAAATACTAAAGGGACCAAAATGGTAATTAAACCATGGTCAAAAAGTCCAAGTGGTGGTGACATGATTATCATCCACTAACTTTTGAGTTATTTGTTCTTTTAGTCATAATTAGTTTAGGGTTAAATTGAAATAAAGTTTGTTTAGTTGGAAATTAATATAATTGAATTACCAATTGTGCAATTGGAAACTCCTTAAGTGGTCAAATAGTAGGAATGATGTGGAATTTTCTAGATTGTGGTTAATTGCAATTAGATCCTAATTAATTAAAAACTACTAGATCATAAAGGTTTAAAAAGATGATTTTTATTAGTTAAAAGGGTAAATTAATGTATCTATATGGTAATTATACCATATTATCATATATTTGGATATGTTTAAGTGATTTTATACGTTATACATTAAAGGTTAATTTGGTAAATAGAAAAAAAATGGTAAAATATTAAGTTAAAATAAAGGATGATAAAATATCATCATCTTCCTTTCTTTATTTTTGGTTGAAAGTAGAAACTCCATAGCCAAGGAGAAGCAAGCTTTCAGTCAATTAGGGTTCTCCAATTGAGTAGATCAAGAACAAGCTGATAATCGCGAAAAAGAGAAACTTTTGAAATAGCCCTTATATTTTGTACTCCTGCAGTTTAGTCAGGTAAGTTCATTCGGTTAATTTTAATGCATTTATAAATGTATTGTATGAATTTAAATATATTATATTGGATTATACTGATGCATGTATTTGAAAATGAAAATAATGAACTGACATGACATCAATCACAAATTTAGATATTCCAAGTCGATGAATGTTTGAGTATTGCACTAAAGCTTGCAAATAGAATATGAAATAGTGAGTTACTCATGTATTATGCTATGATTGAATTCTTCGAATCGATGACCATAGGATAGAGTACGATTGGTATGCCAAATGGGTTATGAAGTGAACTGTATGAGATTGATGGGAGTAACAGAGATAATTACAAGAGGTTTACATGAATTGAATATGATGAGATCCTTCATTTGTTGTGAACTAATGTTATATGATAATATATTTTGGTGTGTTTGTTGGTTAGCTCTTACAAGCACACCGTACATTGATTGATTAGCTTTTATGAGCATATTGTGTATTTACATGTCATGGTGTGTTGGGGGGATAACTCTTACGAGCATTTGATTAAAGTTGATTATATGTTCATTGAATATATTGAGGTCTTGCATCTATTGCAGACCAACGAGATATCTTACAATATTTGCTGTGTTTGTTAACTAGCTCAGACAAGCATTTGGTGTGCTGGCTAGATTGACTCATACGAGCATTTGGTGTGTTGGATGGTTAACCATGTACACGTATCCACTTGTCGTTCATCGTGCTATTTTTTAAATCTTTAACTATTATTGAAATATGAAAACTGATTTGAATTATTGTATTGAACATTACTCATCTGTTGTGAGCTGTGATTGATAAGAATTTTTGAAAATAACATTGTGACGAGAACTTTGTTCTTAATTTCTTGTTATTTGAATTATTGTGTTTAATTTGGTAAGCTTTGTCATTTAATCAACGAACTTACTAAGCTTTATGTAAGCTTACTCGTGTCTTATCCTTTTCCTTGTAAATTACATTTTTGTGGACGGGAGATCAGATTAACTTGAAGGCTCACACTATCACGAGGACTCTTGGTTGACTATATAATATTTTGGGATTATATGACATGTAATAAAGCTTGTGGTTATGATGAATTATTCCATAGCTCTATGAATGCTTTTTGGTGTGTTTGATGTTGGAATGGAAGGTCTATGTGTTTTTGCTTGTTAAACTTAAAGTTAAATTTAAGGTTGTAGATGTGAAGGATGAGTAACAAGTAGAAGTTGATATGTTGTGCTAAAATGGTTAGGGTTGATGTGATACAGTGTTAAGGATGCTAGCATGATTATGAATGTGTATATGTATTATATGGTATTTAAAAGTACGATGCATAGGCAATGTATTAAGTGGATAGTAATGGTATGTTTTAGTGGCTTCATGGTGTGGTTATGATCTTGTGATTGCATGTTGGGTGATGATATATGAAATTGTGGAATAGGGAGTTAAACAAGCTTGAATTTGGTCATTTTTAGGCACACACGGTCTGAGACACAGTCTGTCACACGATCGTGTGTCATACATAGGCATGTTCCTTGAGTGTGTTAGGTGTAGGGTTCACATGGGCTAAGACATAGGCGTGTGGTCCAAGTCAGAGAGTTAAACGATTTGACACACGAGGAGCACATGGGCTTGTGGAAGGGCCACACGAGTGTGTTGGAGAGCCACACGACCGTATGACCCTTGTAGGTGGAAATTTTTAGTTTTGCTTGAAAAGTTCTAATTTGTATCAATTTGTTTTAAGTTATTTGTAGGGCTTCAGAGGCCCGATCTAAAGCCTGTAAAAGTATGTTTTAAATCATTTTGAATTATTATTGAATTTACGAAACTGACTCGATTATTAAATGCTATTAATCATAAAGTACTCTAATTGGTACGGTGACACTCTATGACCCTATTCCGATGACAGAAACAAGTTATGGGTGTTAAAATAATATTATGCATATTTTGGCTTTGTGACCTTATGAGACCGTTGGATATAGTTTGCATGCCATAGGATTATGAGTACTCATCTTTGTGTTGTGATATATAGGGCGTTAAGGCTTAGGGACAATTTTCGGAGAGATAAGGGAATGTGAGCTAAGCTCCATTCATCAGGATATGTATGTGTGGTATGTTTGGAGAGTTTTAGCTATATGCTTCACTTATGGGACATGTTTGACTATATGAGTCATATAAGCTCCATTCATCAGGATATGTATGTGCAGTATCGATACCTCTTGTGAAAACTAACGATTCATCCTTCTTAATCATCGATACCTACGTAATAGTTTTGGGAAAATTTTCTAAAATGTCCTAGTGCATGATTAATGATTATTTGGTGTTTATTCGATGTATGATAGCATGTTTTATCGTTAATTTGAGTATGTATGACTTATAATATGTATGAATACTTGTAATACGTATGAAAACTGTAATAATATAAGAAAAAAAGAAGTTGCATTTGTATTAATATGTTGATATGAAATGAACATGATGCGAGATAATGGTGTGGCGTCCTAGTATTCGAGCTCGTTGACCGGGTTGGGTATATGGTTACATTGCCGATTATTAATCCTTCCAATGGTTAATAAGGTCAACCATAAAACCCATTGCACTCATAAAATAAGTATTGATTTCACAATTTTTCATAATTTGAACTTATAATCCCTAATTTTTCCATTTAATGGTACTTGTTGACCTGAAACAATTTCTAAGTCTACAAGTTGCTAAATCTACAAGCAAAAAAGTATAAGTAAATCTTGCTACGGAAGTGGGCACTTCTATAAAAGTTGCAAATGGTACAATTTCAACAAGAGAATTTTTTTTACATAGTTCGATTTATCAACATGTGCAAAACATAGCTTAATGAGATGAATCCACTGTCCTTGAAGAAAATACAACAAGTGATCCTAATTCTAACACACCCCAATCAAGGGTCCTCACTTTTGTATCTCAAAGGCTATATCTATTCAGCAACTAAAATAGTTGAATGCAATATAATATTAGCGAGAAAGTAAAATGGACTTGTTGCTGGTATGTCTTCAGTGCTCTGAGTCGTCCCAACTTCCTTGATCCAAGGTATTCAATAAACATGATATGATCTGACACAATCTTTTAAATATGTTTCTCCAAATGAATTGATGTCAATTTATGGGCTTAATTCACTTAACAATATCAACACAATCCAAAGATTTGGTTCAATAAAATGCTAAACTTTCGAATATGACAAGATGTTGTGCCGCAGTGGTGGAGAAAGTAGGCACTTGTTTTAGGATATTACAACCTCGTATATTTCAACAACTCCATTAAAGCATATAGTATATGACACATTTTAGAACAAATGTTGTAGATGCAAAATACTATAAAATCAACCTAATAACTCAAATTACTTTTTAAAATCTATATTTAAATTATAATAATTTAATATAATATATTCAATATCATTTTAAATGTATTATAATGATATCGAACATGTCATTAAAAATAGTATATTAATATTAATATTTATTCACTAAAGAAATTAAAATAAACCCTTTGAATTTCTATCTAATAAATCTTATTTTTCACGTTACAAAATTCAAACTCAACAACTCAAAAACATGAATCAAATAATTGAAAGGTTTTGTTACAAGTTAAAATGTGGTTGCTACTATATTTGGTTTAGTGTACAATTTAAAAAGAAAAAAAATAGTACATACCTAACAACACCTACTAAATTAGCATTTTATTTCTAAATTATTTTCCTATCAAATAGAAGTTAAAAAACCCTCACAAAAATGCAACAAAACCTTAAAATAATTTTTTAAGATGTTAAAACGGTTTAATATCTTCCAAAAAGGCAATTCCATTACATAAAGAAATATATATATATATACACACACACACATCAATACTTCATCAAAGAATAGCTCATACACATATAAGAATCTATCGAGAAGCAAGAGAGAAAGATGGCCCACCAAAATCTTATTGTTGTTGCACTTGTTTCCATGGTTGTGGTTGGGGCATTTGCCACCGATAAATCATCTTCACCAACCCCTTCCAAGGCTTCTTTCCCTGCAAAGTCGCCATCTTCTTCTTCCCTGCCTTCCTCTACCAAATCCTTTTCCGCCAAGTCGCCGACACCATCCTCCAACAGGCCTTCTTCATCACCATCAGAATCCAACGGAAGAGCACCCAAATCATCTCCTGGTGGAGCCCAAAAGAGTTTTTCAAGCTCTTCCTCTCCTAGTCATAACAAAAGTGACAACCTCGAGACTAAGAAAGGATCCTCTTTTGATGTTGAGTCACTCGAGGACATCTTATCCCCTCCTTCACCAAATGTCACCAGTAAAGTTTTGTCTCTTCTCCAAGACCTAAAAAACAAGGAAGATGCAGTTGATAGTGAAAGCCTGAATTATACTAATGATAGTCCTGCACCAGCACCATTTAATTCTGATGCAACTAAACCCATCATTAGCATTGTCAATATTGTAGTTGTTACCGGATTCTTCCTCTTTTAAGCATCACATTATATTCTTATTGGTTATTTTATTTTATTTATTTATTTAATATATTTTTTAATAAAATCGTATCCATTATTTTTGTTATTTACTTGGTTTCTTGATTCAATTATTATAGTTGTTTAGTTATTTTAGTGAGTGAAATAAATAAGTTTTTGATAATAGTAGTCATTCTTCACCTTGGATTTGATAATAAGAATATTTCCTTCAATGGATTTATTTCATTGTAAATATTATTTTTCAATGACACCATGTACTAGTAATTTTTGAAGCGACAATGGTGGAGAATTTTTATGTTGGGCAAAAAAAGTTTCTTGTTATTAAATATCATTATTATCACTCTTAAAGTTTATGAAGATGAGACCACAGTAAAGGTTCATTAAAGGTTCATTTTAGGACTTATTTATCTTACATTTCCTTTGTTTCTATGTTTTTAAAGTGTTTTATTAGTTCCCTTAATTTTATATTTGCATTTGAATAAATTGGGGCTGTTTGGTAAATAGAGTTTTGGGTCTTTTTTTGTTGATTTGGACATAGATAGAGGATTGAGTAGTCAAACACTCTAACTATAGTGTTTGGTGAATTGAGTTTCGCAAGTGCTTGTTGAGCTATAACCTCCAAAAGATAAAACATAAGGATGGAAAACTATTGTAATATGTTGAATGACATATCTGACCATTCTTGCTAAAAAATTACTCGTTCTGCCACAAGCTCTCAAATCTAATTATCACTAATTTACATACTTAGAACACCACATAAATATCACTAAAATATCACTAAGTATATTGTTTACAATTATATTGATACAATATTAATATTTATCAATTTCCAGATGATTAATGTTTGAAAATAAGGAAATCAAAAAATTTGTTTATTTAAATTTCAAAATATTCACTAATTTCTATAATGGATGTTTAATTCCTTGGTAATAATAATTAATTTCAATAATTTCACACAATAAAGACTAAAGTATTATAAACAAATAAATACTTAACAATAAAATGTATCATATCCTTATTTGTCATTTTACACATATTTGCTTTCAACTATTAGCTAAATTTTACCAAACACTTTTAAATAAACAAATAATAGAATTAGTTGATCAAATCAGTTAATAGAATCAATTGGTCAAACTAGTCATTGCAATCAGCTATTAGTGAATTCTCAAACAGAGACATTATATTTTCAGTGACATTGGATTAAGAGATTAGATTATTTATTAGTCTGGTTAGACTTGTGCATGACATCAACATGCTATATACTTACCTAAACTTGGTCTGATCTATCATATCGATCTCAAATTTTGCCCATGCAAGCATGTGTTTGAAACTAGCTATAATCAAGACCCTTTTACGCTCATCTATATTCTATTTAATTTTTTTATTAAAAATGTTAATTTTTTTAAAATATTTATAAATTTGATATATATCTTTCTATTAAAATTTTAATTACTACTAAGTAAATTCACTATATTTAATATTTATGTATTTTATTTCTTTATCACTTAGCATAAATTACATAATATATAAAAAGAAAAATTAATATATTATATAATTTGAAAGTGAGCTAAATTAGGATCAGAACATGATTATTGCAAACCAAGACCATTTTTTTCAATACAAATATCTAGCAGACGTTTAGGCTTTGACAAATAATCTAATCCTTAAATAGGTAAACAAGTGACCTTTTTGCTCATTATTAACCCTACCAATGGTTGATAAGGTCAACCATAAAACCCATTATACTCATGAAATAAGCATTGATTTCACAAATTTTCATAATTTGAAATTAGTATCCCTCATTCATTCTATTTGATGGTACTTGTCGACCTGAAATAATTGCTAAGTCTACAAGTTGCTAAATCTGCTAGCAACAAAGTATGAGTAAACCTTATTGTGGAAGTGGGCACTTCTACAAAGCTGCGAATGGTACATTGTAAACAAGAGACAATGTTTTTTACATAATTTAATTTTCATACATATGTGGAGCATAGCTCAACGAGATGAATCCACTATCCTTAAAGAAAATATAACAAGCGATCCTAATTCTAACACACCTCAATGATGGATTCTTATGATGTGTCAGGAACTAACTAAAAATTTGACTAAGGCAATTACACCTATCAATTAATAGTATAGCTATGGTGAGAAAAGATGTCGTTTCTAGGAAGACTAAAAGTACTAGTAATTACTTTCTTTCTATTATTTAAACGAATAAATCGAGGGATTGATTAAAAACTAAAATTAACTATATTAATTGCTAATGGACACGACAAAGAACAAATCAGAAAAATAATCGAGTAATAACCAAGAAGCGAATCAATACCTAGGAAATAATTCACCTAGATTTCATCTGTCACTATCTGTCTAAATTGTGCAATTTCTTTACTTAGTATCTTAATCCGTACAAATCCCTAAATTATGCAAATTTCTCTTTTAAGCATAAGAGCAACTAACTCTAGGTTTATTAATTAATTTTTTTTCTAATTAAAACCCTTACTATCACATTAACTTGAGCTATAGATTCCCGTATTAGATTTGACTCTCATATGGTAGATTTATTTACTCCTATTTCTAAGATTGCATACAACAGTATGCAAGATCTACTCTTAAACAAGGTTTATTCATCCTCCATCTTAAGCACATGAAACATGGATCAATAATCTAGAAATATTAAACTAAGAATTAAGCACACATAATTGAGAACAAGAAACTAAGTATTTATTGCATAAAATAAAAATCAAACAACAAAATCTATCATAAGATTCATCTCCCTAGGTAATTAGAAAAGGAGTTCATGCTTGAAAATAAAAGCATCGAACATACAATATAAATGAAAGAAATAAAAAAACTCATGATGTCTCCTAAGGAATCAACTGGCAATCTTCAATCTTGACTGAAATCTGCTTCAGGATTGGCTTCAATGGTGTTTTTCGAGATGTTATCTTGAATATTCTATAAGGAATCACTCCTATCTTCTTACTATTATATATATATTTATGTCTTAGAATGCCCGAACAACCTAAAAATCATGATTTTTCACTATTTTGCGTGAAATCCCATGAAAACAACATGAACTACCAAACGCCCGTATGGGTCACATAACCATGTGTCTAGGTCATGTGGAATGGGTTAGCTCGTGTGACTCTTGTAGCTTGCTCTGATTTTTTGGTTTCCACTCATTTTTCACTCCTTTTGATCCCAAGTGCCCTATTAAACATAAAAACATTAATTTAATGGATTAGGAGTATAAAATTCACAATTAACATAAAATAATCACCCAAAAAAGCATGAAGAATGAGATAAAAACATGTTACTTTTAGTACTTATCACCTTACTTTTGTATCTCAAAGGCTATATCTATCCCAACTATATATGGTTATTGAGATTGCTAACATAATGAAAATCAATCACAATCTCTTCTATTTAGTGCCTAAAATAGTTGAATATGATATATTATTTGTGACCAAGTAAAATGGACTTGTTGCTGGTATGCCTTCTATGCTCTTAGTCATCCTAATTTCCTTGATCCAAGGTATTCAATACACATGATATGATCTGACTCAATCTTTTAAATATGTTTATCCAAATGAATTGATGTCCATTTATGAGCTTAAATTGTTAATATTAACACGACCTAAATCTTTGGTTCAATAAAATGTTATTCTTTCGAAAATGGCAAGTTGTTGTTGGATCACAGTGGTGGAGGACGTAGGCACTTCTTTAGCACATTACAACTTCATATACTTCAACAACACTGATAAAGCATATAATATATGACATATGTTAGAACAAATGTTGCAGATGCAATATACTACAAAGTTAACCTAATAACTCAAATTACTTTTAAAAAATCTATATTTAAATTTAAAATTTTATATTATAATAATTTAATATAATATATTCAAGATCATTTTAACTATATTATAATAATATCGAACCTGTCATTAAAACTAGACATATTAATATTTATTTTTATTCACTAAAGAAATAAAGATGAACCCTAGGAATTTCTATCTAATAAATCTTATTTTTCACGTTACAAAATTCAAACTCAACAACTCAAAAACATTAATCAAACAATTGAAAGGTTTTGTTATAAGTTAAAATATGGCTACCACTGTGTTTGGTTTAGTGTACAATTTAAAAGGAAAAAATATTAGTATATACCAAACATCAACTACTAAATTGGCATTTTATTTCTAAATTATTTTCCAAACAAATAGAAGTTAGAAAACCCTCACAAAACAAAGAAAAATCTTAAAATTTTTTTTAAGATGTTAAAATGGTTTAATATCATTAAAAAAAAGCAATTCCATTACATAAACAAATATATATACACACACATCAAGACTTCATCAAAGAAAAGTTCATACACATTAAAATCTATCGAGAAGCAAAAGAGAAAGATGGCCTACAAAGATCTTATTGTTGTTACACTTGTTTTCATGACTATTAGGGCATTTGCCATCAATAAGTCACCTTTACCAACCCCTCCAACAAGTCAAAAAAATATGTGCTACATCTAATCTCAGAGTATAAGGTCCAGCCAATAGCATCTAAATAATGCATGACAGATTCGCGCAAATGTAAAGTATCGAGAGTATGGGAAGGAATATACTTGCAAACCTGAAACTTATGATGCTGAATGCTATTAAATCTCCAAGCTTCATCATCGTCAAATTGTAAGTATCCTTGCAAAAATTCCTCGATCGGGACAGAATATGTTCGGCTGCGACGGTGACGCTCAGAATGTTTGGCATGATCGGATGCAGCATCACCGTGGAGGGGAACCTCGCCTGTTCTTGCTGCAAAAGAAGGGGATGATGGTTGTTGCTCGGAGTGTTGATGTTAGAGAGAACCATGCTCGACAGTTTGTGGTGGCAATGCATCGGTTGGAAAACAACGTATTTAAGGTGGGAAGGAAGTACCTTTAGTTTGAGTTTAGGTGGTTCTTTGATTGACAACTTTGGTTGCACAAATTCTCTGACTTCTAACTCCAACGGTTCAAACCGTGTGGATTGAATAAAATTTCTTGGATTGGCTTCCATCAAAGCCATGTTTTCTTCACCTTTTTCATCTTCCAAAGGGTCAAACTCTAAGGCTTTCTCCAATGGGTCTTCTTTAAAATTGTTTTCCATAGAAACCAAGGTTTCTATCTCTTTCATAACTAAACACTCTTCCGTCGGATCGGGAAATTTCTTAGTTTTAAGAATGTTAAAGGTTACCTGATCGTCTTAAACTTGCATAGTAAGTTCACCTTTCTGCACATCAATTAACGTTCTTCCTGTGGCTAGGAAAGGTCTCCTAAGGATGATTGACACTTCCTTATCTGCTTTAAAATCTAAGACGATAAAATCAGTAGGAAAAATAAATTTATCAACTCTTACCAAAACATCCTCGATCTTTCCCTTGGGATATGCTAAAGATCAATCCGCTAGCTGAAGCATCACAGTTGTAGGTCTTACTTAACCTATCCCTAACATCTTGAAAATAGACTTAGGCATCAAATTGATACTCGCTCCTAAGTCACACAAAGCTTTACCACAGTAAGATTCACCAATGTTATAGTGTATAGTAAAGCTTCTTGGGTTTTTCAATTTTGGCGACAGCTTGTCCTGTAAGAACGCACTACACTCCTTCATCAAGGCAACAGTCTCATACTCACTCAGTCATTTCTTCTTGGACAGTATATCCTTCATAAACATCACATAATTCGGCATTTGTTCTAAAGCCTCCACCAATGGAATGTTGATGTGTAACTGCTTCAAAACATCCAAAAACTTCTTGAATTATACCTCCTATTTCTGCTTGTCTTGTTGCAATCTTTGTGGATATGGAGGTGATGGAACTTTCAGTTGAATCGGACAACTCTTTTGAGTAGGTAAATCTACATCCAAAGAAGATGTTAAAGTATCTGAATTCACTGAGTTAGGATTTACCTTGTCAGACTTTGCAGATTCTAACTCTTTTAGTGTAGGAATTTCAACAGCTGGTTGACTTTCCTTTTCCTCAACAGGCTCATCTTCAACATCAATCATTCGGGGTTCCAGAGTCTTACCACTTCGTAATGCCATTGCCTTAATATGTTCTTTACCCAAATTTCTTGGATTTTCAGTATTGCTCGCCTAGGTTCCTTGTGGTCTATCGCGAAGCTCCGTAGCTAACTGACCTATTTGATTTTCCAAATTTTTTAGTGTTGCTGCTTGGCTCTGGATCAAAGCGTCATTCTTTGCCATCTACGCTTTCAACAAGTTCTCCAAACTGTTTGATGACTTAGCTTGAGGTGGTTTTAGAGCTTGCTGATTGAACCCTTGAGATTGGTTGCGTTTATGCTGCATAAAGTTATTGTTCGGTCCATTTCCTTGGTTGCTCTAAGAAAAGTTAGGATGATTACGCCATGAAGGATTGTAGAAGTTGGACTGGGGTCCTTGTCCACTCCGATTTTAATGTTGGTTCCCCACATAGTACACTGACTCGGGATTTGATGGACAATTCTCAAAAGAATGACCTTCCCCACAGTACACGTAGGAAACTACCTGAAACGGACTTGGTGGCTGAGCTACAAAATTATTAGCAGTATTAGTGGTAAACTATTTAACATAGAGGAAATAGACGATACCTGAGCTGATAATGAAGTGAGGGCATCAACTTCACGAACTTCGGCTACACGTTTTCCTGAAACTGCTCGATTTGTTGGCCATTGATAGTTGTTGCTGGCGATCCTCTCGATGATCTCATAACGCTCATTATAAGACTTAGACAAAATTGCACCATTCACAGAAGCATCTACCATCAATCTTGTAAGTGCATTGAGACCATTATAGAATGTCTCCAACTGGATATAATGAGGAATCCCATGATGAGGACAGTTACGAAGTAACTCCTTGAATCACTCCCAAGCCTCATACAAAGATTCGTCATCCAATTGCTGGAAAGTCGTGATCTCGTTCCTCAACTTAGCATTCTTGCTAGGCGGGAAATACTTAACCAAAAATCTTTCTGCTAATTCTTGCCATGTAGATATGAAACTTGGTGGCAATGAATTGAGCCATGCTCGTGCTTGATCTCGTAGCGAGTACGGAAACAACTTCAACCTCAGTACGTCTTCAGTCACACCGACTATCTTGAATGAATCACTCACCTCCATAAATAGTCGAAGGTGGAGATGTGGATCTTCCGTGGGCATACCACTGAATTGGCCCACCGTTTGTAGCATTTGAAACATTACTGGTTTCAATTCAAATTGAGTTGCCTCAATATCTAGCCTTCTAATTCCTAGATTTAACTCATTGAAAAGTGGCACAGCATATTGTCTGATGCATCAATCCCTATCATCGACAATGAGGATGGGATTTCGTTCATGATCGGCTTCATTACCTTGGTCTTGATTCTGATTTCCAAGGTCCATCTCGACTTTCTTTAAGCTGTTCATTCACTTGTTCTTTGTCTAAAAGTTTGCTCAATTTCAGGATCTACGGAGAGTAAATCGATAATCCGATCTATGCTCATAAACACCTGAAAAGAAAATCACAAAATTAAAAAGAATAAGTTAGTAATGTTAGAAATAAAAACCAAATTGAAAATAAATAATTTCACAAAAATGACTATGGCAGCAGTTAACAATCCCTGGCAACAGCGCCAAAAACTTGTAATGCGTAGGTTAGTGCAAGTGTACACAGTCGTTATCAATTAATAAGTAAGTATCAAGCTATCGTCTCCACAGGGATTGTATTGTGTTAAATCACCTAATTGTAAAATTATATTAACAACTTGATAAAATTAGAAACACAATATGATTGAGAAGTAATGATTAAAATTAAATATATTAAACTAAATTCAATGATCCCTAATGCAAATTATCCTAAGTATGCAAACTATATGAATGAAATAGATTTTAGCAAGATTAAACACAATTTGCAACAACTATAACATAAATAAACTAGGACAATTGCTTTAATTAAACGCAATTTATTATCATCATGCTTAATAATATTCGGAAAAAATATTTCATGGCAACTCGATCTTTCATGAGTTTGGAAGCCAGATTAGGTCCTTTTGGAATCCTTACTTAGTAAATATGCATTTTACTGATCCTTATTTACTAGGGTTTCTTAGCATTCATGTTAGGTAACAGGGACCTGTTAGGTTTGAAACAGTTTAATAAAACAAATTTAAAAACTATACAGATAACAGAGCTTGGGTAGAGTTGTTATGCAACCTGCAATTTAATCGGGTTAGGATCGCTCAGCTAATTCAAGTGCATTTCAATCACGTATGAACGAAATACAGACTTGATTTTAATTGAAAACATGATTGATTGAGGCATAAACATCATAAGCATGATTTAAATAAGTATTATTTAATTAAAGCAATCATCCTAGCTTAAATAAAATTAAGCTAACATTGCTATAAACAAGAACAAAGAACACATAGCAAACATTTTCAAAATAAATTAAAGGAAAGAAAGATTAAACCTAAATCAAAGTGGCTGTCACCCAAGACTTTAATTGAAGAGGGCTCCTTCGTTTCCTTGCTCTGCTCCTTTGCTGATGGAAACAGGATGTATAGGGATCTATGTGAGTTGTATTGGTGGCCTGGGTTGAAACGAGAGGTGACTACTTATGTTTCCCATTGTTTGACGTGTCAGAAGGTTAAGGCCGAGCATCAGTTGCCTTTAGGATTGTTACAAACGGTTAAGATTCCTCAATGGAAGTGGGAACGGGTGACAATGGACTTTGTTAGTAGGTTACCCCTACTGCCCATTGAGAAAGATTCTGTCTAGGTCATTGTTGATCGGTTGACCAAGTCTGCTAATTTTTTACCAATTTGAATCGACTACTCCCTTCAGAAGCTTGCCAAGCTATATGTGTCTGAGATTGTGAGGTTGCACAGAGTTCCTATTTCGATTATTTCAAATAGGGATCCATGCTTTACCTCGCGATTCTGGAAGAAACTACATGAAGGATTGGGCACGCAATTAGATTTCAGTACCGCGTACCATCCTTAGACGGATGGGCAGTCTGAGCGAGTCATACAGATCCTAAAAGATATGCTTCGGAGTTTTGTGATCGACTTTAGGGGCAGTTAGGAAGATCATCTATTGCTAGTCGAGTTTGCGTACAATAACAATGTCTAGTCTAGCATATAGATGGCTCTTTATGAAGCCTTGTATGGTCGAAAGTGTTGAACTCTTTTGTGTTGGACAGCATTGGGTGAAAGATGAGTTATAGGTCCTGAGTTGGTAACCACTACTGAAAATACTGTTAGACTGATTAAAAAAGTCATACACAGATCTAAAAAGGAAAGACATAGAGTATTCTTTTAGGGACCAAGTATTCTTGAAGGTGTCGCCATGGAAAAAGGTCCTCTGGTTTGGGCGGAAGGGTAAACTCAGTCTGTAATTCATCGGACCTTATCGGATTTTGAAACAAATTGGACCAGTAGCCTATCACTTAAATTACCTCCTGAGCTAGACCGTATTCATGATGTGTTCCACATTTCGATGTTGAGACAATATCGTTTCGATCCCTCCCACATTATTTCGATAGAGGAGATTGGGGTGCGACCCAGTCTAACTTTCGAAGAGGAACCTATTTAGATTCTCGGCCAAGACATTAAGGTCTTGCGATGAAAAACTATGCCATTAGTTAAGGTTCTGTGGTGGAATCATGGTAGGGAAGAAGCCACCTGGGAACCCAAAGATTTGATTCGCCACCAGTATCCGCATTTGTTCGACTCATGGGGGAGGGAGTTGTAATGCCCCCAAAATTTAAACTTTTGTCTGAGTTGTGTCATTGAAACTGTCTCTGTTTCTATGGTTAAATGCTTTAACTGTTTAGCTAAGATTTGGGATTCGAATGGTAAGTTAAGCATTTTGCGTTTCTTTTTTTGAACTTTAGAGTTTGGGGTTATGGCATAAATTGATTTCTACGTGTTGTAGTTTCAACGATAAGCGTAGTGGTTTAATGGTCTAGCATCTGTCTGTCTGATTTTTGATCACGTGTTTGAATCCCTGCACGTACGTATATGCATATTTATTTTTGTACTTTTCCTTCAAATTGAATTTAAAAACCAATTAAAGGTTTTTCCTAGTTAGTTTCCTGTAGTTTGAATGTTCTTTTTATTTTTTCTCCTGTTGCTCATGGTTTCCATAGGGAAAGTTGCTTTTAGTCTTGAATTCTTCCATTTATTTTTTGGAAAGCGTAATTGAAGTGATAAATGGTTTTTTAGTTGCTTTTCGAAGCGCTTGACTGTAAGTTTGGAAGAATATTCGTTTGGTTATTTAAAGCTTTGTTAATATTAATAATGGTGAATTTAAGGAATTATTGTTAAAGTGCATTTTCATTTCCTTTAAGCGTAGACCGTATCGACTCTCCTCCCGTGACATCATAGTTCGGGACTGTGGCATCGTGTAAAGGTGAGAACTTGTGTTGAGTTATTGAGGCATTGATGTGAAATATTGATCAATTGTGAGTTTATGACTTAATTGTTGAAATTGGTTGCTTGAAATTTGGTTTAGGCTTTAGATTTGCGTTTGAGGACATTATTCTTGTTGTGTTTCAGTAGGGTTGAAATCCCTTTAAAGTTACTGCATTTTTTTACGTTTTCCCAGATTTTTGGCTATTATTTCAAGCCACACTGGCTGGCACTCGTGCGTGTGTCCAAGCCGTGTGTCGTAGAAGATGGCATAGGAACCACACAGGCTGTACCTATAGTCGTGTGCTAGATCGTGTGTACGTACTGTTTAGTGACATACGGGCGAAGCCCATGGGCGTGTGTTAGACCGTGTGTGCATACTGTTTTGTACCACACGGGCTTGGCACACAGGCGTATTGCATTGATAGAGTACTAGTTATTGAAAAGGGAAGAACGAGAGGTTAAATCTCAATCAAGGATAAAGATGTTTTTTCAGGTATTAAGTATTGCATTGATAGAGTACTAGTTATAGTTGCTTATTGGAGATGCGATAGAGTGGAACTACGTTAATAGATGTATATGATTTGAATGCTTTAGTGGAGCAAAAAGAGTTATAGGGTGAATTGTTGGAATTGAGAAAATAGTCTTATGTGCCTTGGATATTAGGCGGGGATTTCAATATGGTGACAGATCAAAGTGAGAAGTCTAATTGTGTAGGAGTGGAATACAGATTGAGGAAGATTTGAGATTTTATTGTAAGATGTATAGCGACTGATCAAAAAGGTGTTAAGGCCCAGGTAGTTTCAGGGATATCGATTGTAAAAGACAGAGGGGTAGCAAATTATACTTAGACAAGGCAGAGTAGAGGGGGATATGTTAGAACTGTGAAATAAATCTGAAGTAAAACTTAATAAACCATAAACCAGGATTTGCCATATTAAATCATCAAGAACAAAACGATAATAGAACTAGATGCGGAAACGTACCTAAATTCCTTGAGATTTTTTTGTTTGGATCTTGGGGTTTTGATCTTTCAAATTAGCACACAAGTAATCTAGAGAAGGTGGCTCTCTCTTTTCCAAAGATGAGTTATTAGAAAAGTTTTCTTGTGTCTAATTTGGGGATCATAACCCTAATATATGTAACTTTGGCATACTAGCACTAATTCCTAATCAGCTCATCATTAATTAGGAATTAGTCATAAATTAAAATTTCGTTATTAGAGTATATACACATATTTGACCCATACTTTATTTAATAATTAAAGCCCAATAAACCTTAACTAAATTAGATCACTTTTAATTTGAGCTAACCTATTATGATTGTAAATAATAACATGTAATTACCCTTATTATATCCATATTTTCCAACAATCTCCCACTTAGACCACATATATATACTAATTACTCTATAATTACATGTCATTATTTAACCTTATGAGCTCAAAACTTTACTATCATATCCAAAAGGTATTCCCAACAATCTCGCCCATTAATTATGATAACATAGAACCAAAGCGACATTCGTTACATATATATGGTAACTAAATCCATCCTTAATCACGTAGATTAACACAACAAAAGGACATAGATTAAGTATGGATGTGTAGCATTGAAATTACATGCAATATGATCTAAACAAGCCTATTTCTAATTGGTCCTCCTTAACCTTAGTGAGATCAAACTTTACCAAAATCAGAGTGTGAATAAACCAAATAAACTTAATAACTATAAACTAAAACAATTGAAAATGTGTCTATAACATAAAAACATTTAAAAGTACAAACTCTCACTAAAATCAAATATCCTTAAATGACATTACAACCATATAATCAATGTGCTCATGAAAAAAACCTTGGGTGTAGTCCCTTAGTAAGTGGATCCACAATTATGGAGTTTGTCCTAATATGCTTTATAGGCACCTAACCACTCTGAACTTTTACTTTAACAACTAGGAAATTAAAGTCTATGCTTTGACTTTGATGTGTTCCTGTTGCTATTGGAATAAAAGACTACAAATTTTTTCACAATTTGCACCTTAGTGACAAAATCTTGTATCCATATTTCATCGAAATCAGAGTCTGTATACCTGATGATCTCTAACTGATCAAACCTCCAATATGTGAGCATGTAATCTTTTGTTCTCTGAAAATACCTTATAACCTTCTTGGATGCTATCCAATGGTCCAAACTAAGGTTGCTTAAATATATGCTTAACATCTCAATAGTGTACATAATATTTCAATTTATACAAACCTGAACATACATTAGACTTCCCACTGCTAAAGTGTAAAAAAATCTTATGCATTTCTACAATCTCAAAATCATTCTTAGGGCATTGATTGAGACTATACTTATTATTGACAAGTAGTATGTCATTAACATATAAAACCAAATATAGAACCTTAATCCCATTAAACTTATGTATATACAATTATAGACCAAATTCATCTCTAAACCAAATGAGATAATCATTTGGTAAAATATTTCATTAAAGTCATTATAACCCTTTCTTTAGTGGATCTTCTTAATGACATTTGTTTTCTAAGTTGTTGAGTTTGTTCTTTTGAAACAATTACCTCATCTTGAATAGAGAGTTGTTCAACATTGTCTTGTTGAGGTTCTGGATTCACTTCTTGATCAATGATAGGTATGAGAACTTAAATATCGTCAAAAGTGATAGTAGGAACTAAGTTAGAACTAAATTTCTCCTCAAAAGCAGTGTCTCTAACCTTATTTCTCCCTCCAAACTCAACATCCTAAAAAATGCTGCAATTCTCATCTAAAAAATATTTCTAACTGTGGGATCATAAAACTCATAGCCCTTAGATTGCTTTGAATAACCAATAAAGTAGTTGTTCACTATTTTGGAGTCCAATTTCTTTTCATGTGGCATATAAGGCCTTGTCTCAGCTAGACATCCCCAAATGTGAAAGTGCTTTAGACTAGGCTTTCGACTTGTCCAAAGCTCATAAGGTGTTTTTGCGACTGCTTTAGTAGGTAATCTATTCAGAATGTAAGCTGCTGTCTTTAAAGGCACTGACCAAATAAGCACTTTTAGACTTATCATGGTTCAACCTTTCTTCCTCTTGTACACAATGAGAAATCAGCTCATTTAGAGTCCATTTCTCCTTTAGACAGATGTAACTAATTTAAAATTGGTTAAACTGTGTAGGAAGGGATACCAAAACCATAAGAACAAGCAATTCCTCAAATAGCTCGATCTTAAATGCCTTAAGTCTTGAAGCAACATGAAACATTTTCGAATGTGCTCCCTCATGTTTCCTTGACCCTTATACTTCATAACCATAAAAAAAAATAAAAAGTGATGTCATCTCAATCTTATCGTTTTTTTTGGAAAAACGTTTCTCAATTTTGTCAAAAAAACCTTAGCCTAAGTAATCTCTTTAGATTCTTTGCCCCTAAAGGCTTTTCGAATACTGTGCTTAATGATCATTAGACTTATGCGATTTGAACGATCCCACCTCTCAAAATCCCTTTCAACATAAGGGGTGCTTTCCGCAGTGAGAGGTGTAGGTTGTTCTTCCTTTAATGCAAGGTCTATGTCCATACAGCCAAGCACTATAAATGCTTTTTCCATTCCTTAAAATTAGCCCATTAAAAATGGGTATATAATTTATATTAGCAAATATTGTGGCAGTAAAATATGATAGATGAATATAGAACAAAATAGATAAAAACAAGCTCACATGAATATTTATAAGTAAACAACAAATTCAAAATAATGGCTAATCTCATTTCAAGATACCAAACACAACACTAAAATCAAGTCTTTGGACATTAATACTAATTGTAAGCGGTACTCTTGTTGTAGTAATCAAACATTAACAATAAATTATGTCAAACAATGAATAAATCTTTGGACTAACTTATTGCTCACATAAAGTACCTTATAATTGTCACACATTTATTACCATAGATATGTTTGAAATTCGGCCAAATAATAACTTACCTTTGGGTCAATTAATAAACGCATGAATAACAAAAATATATAATTATCTTGATATTTTAAATAAACTAATCTATGTAAAAGAGGTCACTTTAGCGGCATTTTGTTTCAACTAATCTGTTTAAAATATTAGACATCCTTAATTAAAATCTAAAACCAAAATTTGAATTTATTTGTTTCAAAATATTTCTCTTAATTTAATTTTTAATCAAATTAAAAGATAATAGTATATATATTTATCCCAAAATAACATACAGTGATGTTGGAAAATATAATAATAGCTAAATAAATCAAAATACCCTCACATAAGACTTCAAATTTAAGCCAAAATAATTTGAATAAAGGAAAACATCATATCAAGATATCGAATACTCCATTAATATTTCATCTTTGGATAAAATATTAACTTGTAAGTGATATCTTGTGTAGTAATCAAACACTGACAATAAAAACATGTTGAACAATAAAAATTCTTTTGGTTAGATTTACTGCTCACTTGTAAAACCGAATAATCGTCACATGTTTATTACAATAGTTGCACATGTAGTATTATTAACCTTATTTTGGACGAATCAATATTAACATAACTTAAGTTACATGCACACAACCTTTAATATTTTAAAACAAAATAATTTACACAAAAAAATCACTTTGGCGACTTATTGCTTCGATTAAGTTATTTTAAAATATATAAACATTCCAATATTTAAATTGAAAATTTCTATAACAATTAAAGGTCAAAACTAAATATTTTTTATTGCTTTATAGTTTTCGGAATAACCCAAAATAAGATTATTTAAATAGCACAGTGAAAAAATAAAAAACCTTAATCTTTAGTTGATATATATATATATATATATATATATTAATCATATATGTCAAAACCAAACAAAAATAATGTAGTGATGCAAGGTCAAATAATTGACAAGCACATGTATTTATAATTTTGGCATAGACAAAACACCAAAGCAATTCACGCATATACGTGTATTCAAAATCAAATATAAAATCTTACCCTACATATACTATATAAATCCAAAATTGTATTTATGATAAAACAGAGATTCACATGAATACTTGGAAAATATTTTTAAGCCAATAAATCTCAAAAACATAATCATAATAGTTGGCATATATCACAATTCATAAAATAAATCATATCATCATAATTTAAGCAAATATTTGGAATCATAAGATGACAAAACTTAATACCATAGAACCAAACTTAAAATTAAATTTCTTAGTCATGCATCAATTTAGCATGAATTTACATCAAAATGACCATAAAAATATTTTAACAATATATATAATTGAATCAATAAATATTTATCTACAACCTTAGCATCAATAAACAAAATTTAAAATCATAACGTTTTATAGATTCAATAATATCCAACTCATGCATTATATCTTTAAAATCACACTGCTTTTGTTTTAAAAGCATAAAAAAATTAATCGTATTTATATATTATGATTAACATGAGTTTACTTCAAAGTATTCAAAAACTGAATAAATATTCATAACATAAAATTAATAATTCAATGAATATCCATTAAAGCTTAATATAATACAAATATATAATTTGTATCAAACTCAATTATATATACTAAAAATAAACAAATAACTACTATGTATGGTTTCATAACGAAACCCAACCACCATCATTAAAACTAAAACGTCTTTAGCAAAAATTCATAATAATAACAGTGCAAGTATAAATCCATCAACCGTACCAATATGCTCAATCAAATAATGGAATTTAACACAAATGCATACTTTTATACTTTAACTAAATATAATATTTAAAAACATAAAAATTTGGCCATACCAATATGCATTTGTATATATAGGCAAATACATCAAGAACTTAAAAAAACTGACAATAACTAAATCAACTGCCAGTAACTAAACTTAACATATTATAACTACAACTCATAAATTCTCTTGGTTTTCTCTTTTCTCTAAACCTGAAGGTAGCAAAGGTAATACTCTCAAAGCATTTCGAAAAGGAACAAACTTTTTAGGTGTAAGTGGCTTTGTGAGGATGTCTGTCACTTGATTTTCAGAAGGAATAAAATTCACCTGTAATATTCCATCAACCACTTTTTCTCTGACAAAGTGGTGATCAATCTCAACATGTTTAACCTTAGCATGGTGAGTAGGATTAGCTGCCATGGAGACTGTAGAAGTATTATCACACCACACAACCGGAACTTGTCGTAACACAACTTTCAACTCATTTAGAAGTTGTTGAATACTCAGCAACTTAGACACATAATTCTTAGTTATTCCAGGTACACACAACATAGACTTCGTAAGCAAAGGTTTAGCATGCGTGAGCAAAGATGACTGACCACATCTCAACACAGGTAAAGCACTACCATTACCAACAAATACCTTACCTAGTCCACCATATGAAACACTGTCTCCCATTTTAGCAGCATCATGAGTAAGATGATGGGTAGCCTTGAATCAGGGTACCAGGCATTGTCACCTACTGCCTCTGGAGTAGCTATATAAGCTTGAGGATTGGCAGCTGCTAAGGTAGTTGATGGTGCCCCTGAAGAAACAAACGGATTTGACCAAGTTGGTGGAGGAGAACCCCAATTAATCGTAGGAGGATATACAAAAGGAACCATCCAGGGTGACATAACAGGTCCAGCACCTACCATACACATATTTGCTTGAGGTGGACGATAGCTAGCACTCTTGAACGAAGCATCAAACCTATGAAAACACCTATCCACCAAATGTCCAACTTTTCCACACAACTGACATTGAATTCGATTACTTGAGAACCTACCACGTCCTTGACCAACACGTTGAGCTCCAGTACCCAATGAAGGACGATATGAAGGCATAACAACATTTCCTTTTTCTTGATGAGATGAAGCATCATGAGTCACCACATTTGCCAAAATAGGTACTTCTATCACATTAGCTTGCATTCTTACTTTAGCATTAAGAAGCATCGTTATAATGGCCTAAACAATATAAGGAACTTGACTAGCAGTAATGATCGTGATAATAGACACAAAATCTATTGGCAAACCATTCAAGATTGCTGTCACATGCTCATGTTCACTTATGACCTCACCACAGCTTGCAAGACTATCACAAAACCCCTTGACCTTCATCAACAAGTCCCTCATAGACAAATCACCCATACGTTGGGAATGAAGGTTTGTCTATAACACATCAACCTAGAAGTTGTTTTATTACCATATATAGTAGAAAGAGTTTTCCATATTTGAGCATTGGAATTCATTCCAATAAGATGAGGTAACACACCTGGGCTGACAGAAGAAAGAAGCCAGGAAGCAAGAGCACTATCTTGCTGTTCATAGAGCACAATTTCTGGATTTTCTTGCACCACCCTTGCTTCATTTGTTACTGTCGACGAAGGCACTTGACCATCAAGAAATCTTTGTAACTTGTGAGTCTTGATAGCAAGCAAGACTTGCTTCTTCCACAAAAGGTAATTAGAATCATCAAGTAACAGATTAACTTTCTTAAAAGAAAAGAACCTGCTATCAACAACTCATCCCCAGAAGCTGACATCACTCCAGGTGCAGCAGATGTTGCAGAAGACGTGTTGATCACCATTTTACTAGAACCTTAATGAAAGACTATTGATACCATGTTTGAGTTTATAACAAAAGATAGCTAAACATTTTACAATAGTGAAAATGTTATTGAATGAACTTAACTTAATACATGAGAATGCATTTGTATATATAGGCAAATACATCAAGAACTTCAACAGATTGACAATAACTAAATCAACTGCCAGTAACTAAACTTAACAGATTATAACTACTACTCATACAAATGAAATATCAATTGTAATTATCACATGAATAAAAATACTATACCCTTCGATTACAATTAAACGTAATTTATATCATTAAGAAAATCTAAAAGTATAAATTCATAATTAATCAATATTGAAAATTAAAACTCTAATCAATATAAATCCAAAAGATTTAGTATGTATTATCAAAAAACACCAAATCCACATATCAAACCCATACAATCTTAAAGAACAAATTAATTAAAAAAAAAAGAAAATCAATCCATTCTCAATGATTCAACATGACGAGGCTCTGATGCCACTTGTTAGAATCGTAAAATAAATCTAAAATAAAACTTAATAAACCAAAAATCAGGACTAGTCATGTTAAATGCTCAGCATTTATGTATTGCCTAGGATTGGTCTTACCAATGCCATCTTTTGTATTATCATGATTAAAAAAGAAAGCTACACAGCAGGGGTATGAAACGGCGATAGCGCAAGCATTGGATGGAGTTTACTACTTTGAGGTATTCAAAGCTTGGTGGTGAGAATAAAAAATAAATAAATAAAGAGAAATTGAGAGGTGAAAAGGGAGCTGGACAATGTCAAGTTTGTTGTGAATTGAAGAGTTGTGATGTTGGTCCTGGTTGTTGAATTGGGTGTGAATTTTAAATTAATATTTGTTCTGGTTGTTATTTAAACAATAGGAGGTAGCTTTTGTTTTTCTTTCTGGTGGTTCTGTCTGGTATAGCGTTATTTCTAGCTGAAGAAGCAAACGTGGTGAGATGTGGCTACTGTGTTATGGCTTTCATGTGTTTTGATCATTAGAGATGACCTATGCATGGGATATTGCAGGGATTAACTGAACTAAAATGTTTCAAATCTTGGAGGGAAGATTTAATCGTTCTTGGGGGTTTGTGATTGCGACTACAGGTTCTTGGCATTGCTGCAGTTTTTAAAATTTTGTCAAGGTGTTTGTTTCTATTGTTGATCTATAACGGCGTGTTGGTTAGAGTTTGAAGTCTGTTTTGCTAGGAGCTTGCTGCTATAGGAAGTTTTGTCGATTAGGAAAGGATTGGTTATTCAAATGTTGTATGTCCGTAACAATTGAATGAGCTGGATTATTTGTGTTGTTGTTCAGGTGTCAAGCGTTTAGATTGAGGTGTTGTGACTATAATATGTGGATTATGGTTTTCGTATCTTCTGCTAATACAGCTATGTTTTGGTCTGGTTTGGCTTGGTGGTTCCAATGCCTTTATTGTATTATTTTGACTGAGCAAAAAAAAAAGTGTATTAATGCAGAAAAGAAAAAACAAAATTAATATTAAGCTACAAAAATTTAGTTGCCTTGGTAAATTTCTTTTCAAGATTTAGTATTGCAACTTTGTTTCTTTCTTTTCATGGCGACCATGTTAGGTTAATTAGTTGTACATTAGAATATTTTACTCTTTAGGTTTCTTTTGCTTCAATTTTATTTTGGAATCTCACTCTTATAGATGCAAATCAACATTTCTGGAGTTTAAATAAAAGCAAAGAGATTTTTGTTCATTTTATCTCATCCGATTATATTGACACACATCAATACTTCGTTAAATAAAAGTTAACACACATATAAGAAATTATCAAGAAGCAAAATAGAAAGATGGCTCGCCAGGATCTTGTTGTTGCACTTGTTTTCATATATATTGTTGGCGCATTTGCTTCCGATTCATCATATTCACTAGCCCATTCCAATGCTTCTTCCCCCATAAAGTCACAGTCTTCTTCTTCCTTGGCTTCTTCCCCCAAATCCTCTTCCAACAAGTCGTCGACACCATACTCCAACAATCTCTCTTCATCACCATAGCAATCCGACGGAGGAGCACCCAAATCATCTCCTATTGAAGCCTCAAAGAGTTATTCAAGCTCTTCCTCTCCTAGCCCTAGAAAAAGAGGAAGCCTCAATACCAAGGAAGAATCCCCTTTTGACGTTGAGTCACCTGAAGAGGTCTCATCCCATTCTTTGTCAATTGTCGCTGACAAAGTTTTGACGTTTATATTTTTAGTGTTGTTCTTGAATTTTTTTTATGTTTTTTTTAGTAACTATATGGCGTTGGGTTAGGAGATTAGTTTGTTTATTAGTCAAGTTGGGATCATGCATGACATTAACATCTTATATAGTTACCCAAACTTTGTTTGACTTATCATATGGGTCTCAAATTTTGCCCATGCATGCATGTATTTGAAACTAGCTAAAATCAAAACCCTTTTTGGCAAATCTATATTATTTCTCGATTTTTCATTAAAAATGTTAACTTTTTAATATTTATCATTCTATTAAAATTTTACAAATAAGTAAATTCATTATTTTTAATATTTATGTATTTTATTTATTTCTCACTTAACATAAATTACATAATATATAAAAAGAAAAATTAACATACTATAAAATTTGAAAGTGGGCCAACTATGATCATAACATGAATATTGCATTCCAAGACCATTTTTTCGATCCAAATATCACGCGGACTTTTAATCTTTGACAAATAAGCCAACCATTAAATAGGTCAACAAGTGACATTTTTTGCCATGATTAACCCTACCAATGGTTGATAAGGTCAACAATAAAACTCATTATACTCATGAAATAAGCATTGATTTCTCAATTTTCATAGTTTGAACTTATAATCCCTCATTCTTTCCATTTAATGGTACCTGTTGAACTAAAACAATTGTTAAGTCTACAAGTTGCTAAATCTGCAAGCAACGAAGTATGAGAAGAACTTGCTATGGAAGTGAGCAGCTCTACAAAAATTACAAATGGTACAATGTAAACAAGAGATAAAATAATTTTTACACAGTTCGATTTTTTATAAGTGCTAAAAGTAACATGTTTTATTCTCGTTCTTAATGCATTTTTGGATGATTATTCGATGTAAAATAGTTAATTTTATGCTTATAATCTTTTAAATTCATGTTTTTATACTTAGTAGAGCATTTGGAAGCAAAAGGAGTGAAAAAAGAGCGAAAACTGGAAAATTGGAGCAAGGTACAAGGGCTACACGGGCTGGGCACATGGTCGTGGCTCACATGACCATGTGCCAGACTGTGTAGAAATCGTAAACTTCACTCCAAAAATGCAAAAAAAATGCAATTTTTTGGTTTTTGAGCATTCTAAGACCTATAAATACTAGATATAAGAAAATGGGAGGGAGCCGTCATAGAATATTAAAGAAAACAATTCGAAAAAAACACCATTGAAGTCGACTCGGAAGCAGATTTCCATCAAGATTAAATATCTCCTTTTGATTTCTTTGAATTTTATTATGAGTTTCTTCGTTTTTTGTGGATTTACTGTCTTTTGGATGTTTTTATTTGCGATTACGAACTAACTTTCTAAATACCTAGAGGAGATGAACCCTATGATGAATTCTTTCTTTTGATTTCTGTTTTATGTAATAAATACTTATATCTTGTTCTCAATTATGTGTGCTTAATCCTTGGTTTAATATTTCTAGGCTATTAATTCATGTTTAATGTGCTTAAATAAAAGGAGGAATAAACCCTGTTTAAGAGTAGATCTAGCATAATTGAGTAGAGTTGCATGCAATCCTAGAAATAGGATGACATAAATCTACCGGATTAGAGTCAAATCTAATAGGGAGATCCAAAGATCGAGTTAATGCGATAATAGAGGTTTTAATTAGAAAGAAATTTCAATTAATTAACATAAAGTCAGTTGCTTTTATGCTTGAATAGAGGTATTAGCATAATTTAGGGATTTCTACAGATCAATATACTAAGTGAAGTAATTGTTTAATTCAAATAAATAACGACAGATGAAATCTAAGTGGATTCTTTCTTGGGTATTGTTTCGCTTCTTGGTTGTTAATCATTTGGTTTCTTGATTTGTTATTTATCGTGTTCGTAGTTAATTAATTTAGTTCATTTTAGTTTTCAATCAAATACTCTAATTTATCGTTTAATAATAGAAAAATGGTAATTACTAGTACTTTTAGTCCTCGCTGGAATGATATCTTTGCTCACCGTAGCTATACTATCAATTGATAGGTGCGCTTGCCTTAGTTAGATTTTTAGTTAGTTTACGACTGCATCAATTTTCCTACGTGTGCGGAGAATAGCTCAAAGAGATGAATCCACTATACTTGAAGAAAATACAACAAGCGATCCAAATTCTAACCCACCACAATGAAGGATCCTCACTTTTGTATCTCAAAGGCTATATCTATCCCAATTATATAAGATTTTTGAAACTTGCTAACATAATGAAGATCAATCACAATCCCTTCTATTCAATAGCTAAAATAGTTGAATATAATATAATGTTAGCGACAAAGTAAAATGGACTTGTTGCTGGTATGTCTTCAATTCTTTGAGTCATCACAACTTCCTCGATCCAAGGTATTCAATACACATGACATGATCCAACTCAATCTTTTAAATATGTTTATCCAATGAATTGATGTCCATTTATGGGCTTAAATTGTTTAACAATATCAACACAACCCAAAGATTTGGTTCAATAAAATGCTAATCTTTTGAATACGACAAGTTGTTGTTGTGTTGTAGTGGTGGAGGAAGTAGGCACTTCTTTTGGCACATTACAACTTTGTATATTTCAACAACACCATTAAAGCATACAATATATGACACATTTTAGAACAAATGTTGCAGATGCAAAATACTATGAAGTTAACCAAATAACTCAAATTACTTTTTAAAATCTATATTTAAATTTAAAATTTTATATTATAATAATTTAATATAATATATTCAAGGTCTTTTTAACTATATTATAATAATATCTAACGTGTCATTAAAACTAGTATATTAAATTAATTTTTATTCAGTAAAGAAATCAAGATAAACCCTTAAAATTTCTATTTAATAAATCTTATTTTTCATGTTACAAAATTCAAACTCAACAACTCAAAAACATGAATCAAATAATTGATAGGTTTTGTTATAAGTTAAAATGTGGTTACCACTATATTTGGTTTAGTGTACAACTTAAAAATAAAAATATTAGTATATACCCAACAACAACTACTAAATTAGCACTTTATTTCTAAATTATTTTCCTAACAAAAAGAAGTTAAAAAACCCTCACAAAAATGCAACAAAACCTTAAAATAATTTTGTAAGATGTTAAAATGGTTTAATATTGTCCAAAAAAAAAAGCAATTCCATTACATAAAAATATATATATATATATACACACACACACATCAATACTTCATCAAAGAAAAGTTCATACACAAATAAGAATCTACTGAGAAGCAAAAGAGAAAGATGGCTCGCCAAGATCTTATTGTTGTTGCACTTGTTTCCATGGTTGTGGTTGGGGCATTTGCCACCGATAAATCATCTTCACCAACCCCTTCCAAGGCTTCTTCCCCCACAAATTCGCCATCTTCTTCTTCCCCAACTTCCTTTACCAAGTCCTCTTTTGCCAAGTCGCCAACACCATCCTTCAATAGGTCTTTTTCATCACCATCGGAATCCGACGAAAGAGCACCCAAATCATCTCTTGTTGGAGCCCACAATAATTTTTCAAGCTCTTCCTCTCCTAGCCATAGCAAAAGCGACAACCCCAAGACCAATAAAGGATCCTCTTTTGACGCTGACTCACTCGAGGACGTCTTATCCCCTCCTTCACCAAATGTCACTAGCAAAGTTTTGTCTCTTCTCCAAGACCTAAAAAACAAGGAAGATGCAATTAATAGTGAAAGCCTGAATTCCAATAATGACAGTCCTGCACCAACACCATTTAATTCTGATGCAACTAAACCCATCATTGGCATTGTCAGTATTGTAGTTGTTATCGGATTCTTCCTCTTTTAAGCATCACATGATATTTTTTGATTGGTTATTTTATTTTATTTATTTATTTAATATATATTTTAATCAAATTGTATTCGTCATTGTGTTATTTACCTAGTTTCTTGATTTAATTACTATAGTTGTTTAGTTATTTTAGTGAATGAAATAAATAAGTTTTTGATAATAGTAGTAATTATTCACCCTGGATTTGATAATAAGAATACTTCCTTCAATGGATTTTTTTTATATTTGCATTTGAATTATATTGGAGGTGTTTGGTAAATAGAGTTTTGGGCCTTTTTAGCTGATTTGGGTAGAATGGAGGATTGAGTAGTCAAATATTCTAATTGTAGTGTTTGGTGAATGGAGTTTTGCAAAAGCTTGTTGAGCTATAACTTACAAAACAAAAAGCGTAGGGATGGACAACTGTTTTTACAACTGATTGGGAATGAGGTATGTGGAATGATATATCTGACCATGTTTGCTTAAAAATTACTTGTTTTACCACATTCTCTCAAAACAAATTTACAAACTAACAGCATGACATAACTTTTTTCTCGAATACAGTGCCCTAACTTTTCAAAACCTGCATCCAAAAGAGAACCTCTCTTCAACGAAACAATCATACTTTTTTCCCTCCTGTGACCAAGTTGCCTCCGCTCCAAACGCGTTGCCTTCAACTCCGTAACGGACGAGGGATGTCCAATTTCACCGGTCACTATATAGCCTTCTAGAATATAAAGACTACCGTTTTTTTTATGTAACAACTCGTTTTTCAGTGTATCAAAAATAGTGGTTTTAGGATCGCAAACTTGACAGGAGAGTCCGTAAATATTATTACTTAATATTTACGAGTCAAATATAGTATTATAATAAGTTTTGAATTGACCATCTATGCATTTGATGAGTAATTAGATTTATGTGGTAAATCATTATAGTCAAGCGGTTTTAGAAATGGAGGTTTCGGGACCTCGTTTATATAAAACGAGCTCGTAGATATTTTATTAAATATTCATGGAATGTTTATATAGGTGTATTAAAGCTTTGTTAAGAAAATTTAACATATGGATAGTAAATTAATTGTAGAGGACTAAATTGCATTTAGTGGAAAAGTTAGACATTATGTTATGTAAGTTAGTTGGAGTATGAGGAAATTTGGGGGATTGAAAAGGGAAATATACTTTATTTTATTAAGTGGATAATTAAGCCTATGAGTAATTATTAGTCAAACTATTACAATAAGGGTAAACTAGTAATATAACAATTTATTTGTGAAAATAAAAAATTTGGTGGAAAACCCCACTAGAAAAGAAAAACACCATTGAAGAGAAACGAAGGTTTGGTTGGAGAAAAAAAAAACCCCTTGCATATAAGTGTTTTAGCTTGAATTCTTGTTAAGTTTTATATTTTTGGAACCTTTGAAGCTAAATTAAGCTTAATAAGTGGTCAATTTGAGATAAATGGTGACATGTTAGGAACCGATTTTTGATATTGTTAATGTTATTAAAAATGCTAGAAGTATTGATGAGTTTTGGGTTGTGATTAAACTCTTTTGTGAGAGACTTTTAGCTAAATATTCATCTTTAGGGAGTTAGAAGTATGAAGAATAAATTGAAAGGGTAAAAGTTGTAAATTTAATGAAATAATGGACTGTTAATGTGCAGCATAAATTCAGTAAGTTGAAAAATAAATTTAAGGGGGTTAAATAGTTAAGGCTTGAACAAGGACCGAATTGTATATGAGGAAAATGTGGAGTATAAAATGTATAAAGTATTATTATTAGAAGGAGGAGTCAAACTCTTGTATTTGTTATATAAATAAGTGATGATTGAGTTAGTAAATTTATTTAAATTATTATGTTTAGATCGGGAAACAAGAAGCCTCGTTGATAACCGTGAAAAGGAGAAGCTACTCGGGTAATCGCCTATGATAGTAATTTAGGTAAGTTCGTAGTCCTTAAAACTCGAACTTTAATTATTTAATTAGTTATATTATTAATTAAATTGATATCCAATTATATATATATGGTTGGGTGTGTATATATAAAAATGATTATGGAATGAATCATAAATATTTGATATAGATGAATAGCAGAGGATTTAAATTATGGAATGATGTATTATGTAATTGTCGATTTATTCGAGTACTGTTATTTGATATTTAATTATTTTCTTATATGTGTAATTCGATAATCCCATTGAATGAAAAATTATGAAAAAATATATATATAAATGTATGATTATGGAATAAATCAAGAGTTACTTATAATCATTTGCTGTGAAATGGTTAAATTATGAAATGAGGAATTGTTGATTAGGTAATTAGGTAAGTTTGTATTCCCGAACTTATTATTATTCTATTAATTGTGATTTAAATTTAATTATGTTTAAATGTTATAGAACTTTTGACTCATTTATAACATAACTTGTGTATATGTGATTAAATAGTAATGAATCATGAAATGATGAAAGGGTAGAAATTGAATTGTTATATGATGGAGTATAAGTTGAATAAATTATGGAAATGAACTAATAAATGTTCGTCAGTTTAACTGGCAAGAGCTAGACTCACTTTTGTGGTTTATCCACTATGCGGTGCCAGGATTTGATGGATATTGTTGGTTAATCCAAGTAGATATGGGCTCACTTTTGCGGTTTATCCGCTAGGCACTGGGTGCCAGGATTTGACGGATGTTGTTGGTTAATCCAACTAGAGTTGGGCTCACTTTTGCGGTTTATCTGCTAGGCACTGGGTGTCAGGATCATCGGTTTATCCGACTAGTGCTGGGCACAAACCGTTGGTTAATCCAACTAGAGCTAGGATCACTTTTGCGGTTTATCCACTAGGCACTGGGTGTCAGGAATTGACGGAACTATCGTTGGTTAAACCAACTAGAGCTGGGCTCACTTATTGCAGTTTATCCGCTAGGCATCGAGTGCCATGAATTGACAGAATTGCTTAAAAATAAAGAGAATGAATTCTTAGAAAGGTTTGACGATGTGTACATATATCATGGAGTAGGAAATATATATATTTGAACTAAGATTTAAAGTTTGTTAAGTAAATGCCTTATGTTGAGAATTTGTATACATTCATGTGAATGTTTATCTAGTTAATAAAAGTTTACTGATATGAGTAAATTTCTCATGATTTCAAGTTAGTCTGTCAGTAGATCACAAATCAGCATCACAGTAGAAATCCCATACTCAAAGTTGGTGATGATCTCTTTTGTTATTTTGGCATGTACCTAGGAACTATATAGGTGTCTAGTGTACTTAGAACATGAGTAGCTTTGTGAATATTGCTTGTTATGGAAATTGGTGGAATGGTTGTGAACTATATGTTAACTTTCGATATAAATGTTAATATGTGCATATCATAGTTATATGAAATGGAATTTGCATAGTATTACAAGTTAAAGGTTAGATATTTGGTGATTTGAATGATTGATTGTAATAGGTTAGTTATATTGACTTAGTTAATGTTGGAATTGTGCACCTTTTGCATCATTTTCTCATATGGTTAAGTTGAGTATAATGTGACACACCCGTGTGGAAGTCTTTCAAGTAGGAACACGGCCTAAAACATGATCAAGGACACGGCCATGTGTCCCTGTTTATAAGAAATTTTCTTGTTTCCTTTAAGGTTTGCAAGTTATTCGAAAGTGATCCATGAATGATTATAATCCTTTCATATGGTATGTGTGATATAAATTGTATCAGTGTATGTGTTTTAATGTATAATTTGGTATATGAATGTAATTGCATATGATGAAAGAAATAATTGCTTAAAGTAGATTAGTGTTTCTAAAAAGTCTTGTGAGACTTCGAGACCTTACATCGACGATGGTTACGGGTTAAGGGTGTTACATTTTACCTTTTAACAAAACGAGAGCCCCACGAGATTTCTTAATGTCGCTCGACTCGATGTTGATTCTGCAACCTTCTGAGTCTAAAATACTTAAGGAGATGAGATTCTTTCATAAATCAGGTACATACCTGACTTGTGAAAGTGTCCTAATCGTACCATCGTCCATCCTAATTTTAACAATACCAATACCGATTGCCTTATTGGATGAATCATTTCCTATTGCACAACTCCACCTTCAACTGAACTGTATGTGGAGAACCATTCTCTGTTAGGACACATGTGGAAAGAACATCCTGAATCTAGGATCCACTCATACGTAAGCTTGGAGCTTTCGCTTATTGACACAAACAAGAAATCATCACCGCTTTCGTCGGCCAAATTAGCACCAACTACATCTTCCTCGTTACTCTCAACAGCCCTGTTATTTCGTAGTTTATAACAATCTGCTTTGACGTGACGTAACTTCTTACAATAGCGACACATTTTGTCTCATTTCTTTGATGCTATCAAAATAGAAGCTTGCCTATCTACCTTACTATTTGAACCAAACTCATTTTTGAGTTTGTCTTTACTTAACAAATGACCCTTCACATCCTCGAACGAAAGTTTGTCTCTTCCATAAATCAGGGTCCCCTTGAAAGACTTGTATAAAGGGGGTAAATAACACAATAATAGCATAGCCTAATCTTCATCATCAATTTGAACCTAAACGTTACTTAAATCATTTAAAAGGGTAATAAATTGACTGATGTGATCTCTAAGAAGCTCACCTTCGTTCATGCGAAACATAAATAGACGTTTCAATAATAAATGGTTAGCCAGAGACTTAGTCACATAAAGAGTTTCTAGCCTTTTCACAAGGCGGATGAGGTCTTCTCCATCAATACCTCCTGTAATACCCTATTTGCGAGGCACAATTGGATTGCAGTCAGGGCCTTTTCATCAAGCTCTTCCTATTCTGACGGATTTAGATTCTCGGGCTTTTTCTCGGTGACGACCATTTTCAAGCCCACTTGAATTAGAACTGCCATCATTCAAACTTGCCACAAATTGAAATTTGTGACACCATCAAACTTCTCAATATTGAACCTTGTTGCTGCCATCTTTGAACGGGTTGATCTGTGGAAATCCAACTAGCTTTGAAATCACTTGTTAGGGATTTACCCGATTAAGCAACGAACAAGTAAAAATAGCGAAAGAGATTGAGAAATTTAACACACACAAATTTAACGTGGAAAAACCTATTTGAAAAGGATATAAAACCACGGGCAAAGATAATTTTACTATAATGACAAATGAATGAAGAGTACAAAAGATGGAGATAAAAACTAAACCCCAAAAACAAAAACCCTCAAAACATAAACACTAAATTCTCCAAAAGTATTAGGAGTTCTAAACTCTAATGGGTGTATTTTCTAAGGTTGTAAAAAATCCTATTTATAGGCTAAATTCCTAGGTCAAATAATAATAAAATAATATAGACTAATAAGAGTTTGACTTAAACAAATAAACAGAGTTTAACTAAAAGATTTTTTCTCAAATTCGACTTGAAATAGGAGTCATAATTCAAAATGTATTAATATGTAGATATGAAATGAACATGATGTGAGACGCTGGTATGAAATCCTAATATTCGGGCTTGGTAACTGGGCTGGGTATAGGTTGGTAAATTGCCCATTATTAACCCTTCCAATGGTTGATAAGGTCAGCCATAAAACCCATTATACTTATGAAGTAAGTATTGATTTCACAAATTTTCATAATTTGAACTTATAATCCCTAAGTCTACAAGTTCCTAAATCTGGAAGGAACAAAGTATAAGTAAATCTTGCTACGGAAGTGGGCACTTCTACAAAAGTTGCGAATGGTACAATGTAAACAAGAGATAATTTTTTTACACAGTTCGATTTTCTAACATGTGCGAAACATAGCTTAATGAGATGAATCCATTATCCTTGAAGAAAAAACAACAAGTGTTCCTAATTCTATCACACCCCGAAGAAGGGTTGTCACTTTTGTATCTCAAAGGCTATATCTATCCCAATTATATAATGTTTTTGAGACTTGCTAACATAATGAATATCAATTACAACCTCTTCTATTCAGTAGCCAAAATAGTTGAATGCAATATAATATTAGCGACCAAGTAAAATGAACTTGTTGTTGGTATGTCTTCAGTGCTCTGAGTCATCCCAACTTCCTTGATCCAAGGTATTCAATAAACATGATATTTTAAATATGTTTCTCCAAATGAATTGATCTCAATTTATGGGCTTAATTCGTTTAACAATATCAACACAATCCAAAGATTTGGTTCAATAAAATGCTAATCTTTCGAATATGGCAAGTTGTTGTTGTGTTGCAGGGATGGAGGAACTAGGCACTTCTTTTAGAACATTACAACTTCGTATATTTCAACAACACCATTAAAGCATATAATATATGACACATCTTAGAACAAATCTAGTAGATGCAAAATACTATAAAGTCAACCTAATAATTCAAATTACTTTTTAAAATCTATATTTAAATTAAAAATTTTATATTATAAAAATTTAATATAATATGTTCAATATCTTTGAAAATATTATAATAATATCGAACGTGTCATTAAAACTAGTATATTAATATTAATATTTATTTACTAAAGAAATCAAGAGAAACGCTTAAAATTTCTATCTAACAAATTTTATTTTTCAAGTTACAAAATTCAAACTCAACAACTTAAAAACATGAATCAAATAATTGTAGGGTTTTGTTATAAGTTAAAATGGGGTTACCACTATATTTGGTTTAGTATACAATTTAAAAAAAATAGTATATACCCAACAACACCTACCAAATTAGCATTTTATTTCTAAATTATTTTCCTAACAATTAGAAGTTAAAAAAACCCTCACAATAATGCAACAAAACCTTAAAATAATTTTTTAAGATGATAAAATGGTTTAATATTGTCCAAAAAAAGTTATTCCATTACATAAAAATATATATATATACACACACACACATCAATACTTCATCAAAGAAAAGTTCATACACATAAGAATATATCGAGAAGCAAAAAAGAAAGATGGCTCGCCAAGATCTTATTGTTGTTGCACTTGTTTCCATGGCTGTGATTGGGGTATTTGCCACTGATAAATCATCTTCACCAACCCCTTCAAAGGCTTCTTCCCTCGCAAAGTCACCATCTTCTTCTTCCCCGACTTCCTCTACCAAGTCCTCTTCCGCCAAGTCGCTGACACCATCCTCCAACAGGCCTTCTTCATCACCATCGGAATCCGACGGAAGAGCGCCCAAATCATCTCCTGTTGGAGCCCAAAAGAGTTTTTCAAGCTCTTCCTCTCCTAGCCATAGCAAAAGCGACAACCCCGAGACCAAGAAAGGATCCTCTTTAGACGCTGAGTCATTCGAGGACGTCTTATCCCCTCCTTCACCAAAAGTCATTGGAAAAGTTTTGTCTCTTCTCCAAGACCTAAAAAACAAGGAAGATGCAGTTAATAATGAAAGCCCGAATTCCAATAATGATAGTCCTGCACCAGCACCATTTAATTCTGATGCAACTAAACCCATAATTGGCATTGTCAATATTGTAGTTGTTACCTTATTCTTCCTCTTTTAAGCATCACATGATATTCTGATTGAAAATTTTATTTTATTTATTTATTTAATATATTTTATAATCAAATTGTATTCATCATTTGTGTTATTTACTGGTTTCTTGATTTAATTGCTATAGTTGTTTAGTTATTCTAGTGAGTGAAATAAATATGTTTTTCATAATAGTAGTCAATCTTCACCTTGGATTTCATAATAAGAATACTTCCTTCAATGGATTTATTTCATTGTAAATATTATTTTTCAATGACACCATGTACTTGTAATTTTTCAAGCGACAATGGTGGAGAATTTTTATGTTAGGCAAAAAAACTTTCTTGTTATTAAATATCATTATACCACTATTAAAGTTTATGAAGATGAGACCTTAGTAAAAGTTCATTTTAGGCCTTATTTATCTTACATTTCCTTTGTTTCTATGTTTTTAAAGTGTTTTATTAGTTCCCTTAATTTTATATTTGCATTTAAATATATTGGGGGTGTTTGGTAAATAGAGTTTTGGGTGTTTTTTAGTTGATTTGGGCACAAATAGAGGATTGAGTAGTCAAACACTCTAATTGTAGTGTTTGGTGAATTGAGTTTCGTAAGAGCTTGTTAAGCTATAACCTCCAAAACAAAAAAGTAGGGATGGACAAATATTTTTGCAGCTGATTGAGAATGAGATATGTTGAATGACATATCTGACCATGCTTGCTAAAAAATTACTCATCCAACCACAAGCTCTCAAATCTAATTATCACGAATTTACATATTAAGAACATGGCATAATTATCACTAAGTATATAGTTTACAATTATATTGATACCATATTAATATTTATCAATTTCTACATGATTAATATTTGCAAATGTGGAACTTAAAAAATTTGTTTATTTATATTTTTAAAAATATTCACTAATTAATTTCCATAATGGATGTTGTACTTCCTTGGTAATAATATTTTATTTCTTTAATTTCACCCAATAAAGACTAAAGTATTATAAACGAATAAATACTTAACAATAAAATGTATCATACCCTTATTTTTCATTTTACATATATCTACTTTAAGCTATCAGCTAAGTTTTATCAAACACTTTTAAATAAACAAATAATGTAATTAGTTGATCAAATCAGTTAATAGAATCAATTGGTCAAACTAATCGCTGCAATCAGCTATTAACGAATTGTCAAACAGGACCATTATATTTTTACTGTTGTTCTTGAACTTTTTTGACTAAGGAAATTATGGATTTTTCTTGTAACTATGTGACATTGGGTTAAGAGATGAGATTATTTATTAGTATGGTTGGACTTGTGCATGACATCAACATGCTATATACTTACCTAAACTTGGTCTGATCTATCATATGGGTCTTAAATTTTGCCCATTCAAGCATGTGTTTGAAACTAGCTATAATCAAGACCCGTTTAGGCTCATCTATATTCTATCTAATTTTTTATTAAAAATATTAATTTTTTAAAATATTTATAAATTTGATATATATCATTCTATTAAAATTTTAATTACTAAAGTAAGTTCAATATATTTAATATTTATGTATTTCATTTCTTTGTCACTTAACATAAATTACATAATATATAAAAAGGAAAATTAACATATGATTAAATTTGAAAGTGAGATAAACTAGGATCAAAACATGAATATTGCAAACCAAGACCATTTTTTTCGATACAAATATCTAGCAAACCTTTGGGCTTTGACAAATAACCCAACCCTTAAATAGGTCAACAAGTGACCTTTTTCCTCATTATTAATCCTACCAATGATTGATAAGATTAACCATAAACCCATTATACTCATGAAATAAGCATTGATTTCACAAATTTTCATAATTTGAACTTATTATCCCTCATTCATTCCATTTGATGGTACGTGTTGACTTGAAACAATTGCTAAGTCTACAAGTTGCTATATCTGCAAGCAACAAAGTATGAGTAAAACTTGCTGTGGAAGTTAGCACTCTACAAAAGTTGCGAATGGTATCTTGTAAACAAGAGACAATTTTTTTTTACACAATTCAATTTTCGTACTTGTATGGAGCATAGCTCAACGAAAAGAATCCACTATCCTTAATGAAAATACAACAAGCGATTCTAATTCTAACACAACCCAATGATGGATCCTTATGATATGTCATGAACTAACTAAAAATTTGACCAAGGCAAGTGCACTTATCATTAATAGTATAGCTAGGTTGAGTAAAGATATCGTTTGCAAGAAGACTAAAAGTACTAGTAATTACTGTCTTTAAATTATTTAAATGAATAAATCAATTGATTGATTAAAAACTAAAATTTAAAGTATTAATTGCTAACGAACATGAAAACGTTCATACATATATAAGAATCTATTGAGAAGTAAAAGGGAAAGATAGCCTGCCAAGATCTTATTGTTGTTGCATTTGTTTTCATGGTTGTGGTTGGGGCATTTGCCACCGATAAATAACCTTCACCAACCCCTTCCAAGGCTTCTTCCCCCGCAAAGTCTCCATCTTCTTCTTCCTCGACTTCCTCTACCAAGTCCTCTTACGCCAAGTCGCCGACACCATCCTCCAACAAGCCTTCTTCATTACCATCGGAATCTGACAGAAGAGCACCCAAATCATCTCCTATTGGAGCCCAACAAAGTTTTTCAAGCTCTTCCTCTCCTAATAGCAAAAGTGACAACCCCAATACCAAGAAAGGATCCTCTTTTGACGCTGAATCACACGAGGACATCTTATGCCCTCCTTACCAAATGTCATTGTCATAGTTTTGTCTCTTCTCCAAGCCCTAAAAGACAAGGAAGATGCAATTGATAGTGAAAGCCCAAATTCCAATAATGATAGTCCTGCACCAGTACCATTTAATTCTGATGCAACTAAACCCATCATTGGCATTGTCAATATTGTAGTTGTTACCAGATTCTTCCTCTTTTAAGCATCACATGATATTCTGATTGGTTATTTTATTTTATTTATTTAATATATTTTTTAATCAAATCGTATTCATCATTTGTGTTATTTACCTAGTTTCTTGATTCAATTACTATAGTTGTTTAATTATTTTAGTCAGTGAAATAAATAAGTGTTTGATAATAGTAGTCATTCTTCACCTTGGATTTGATAATAAGAATACATCCTTCAATGGATTTATTTCATTGTAAATATTATTTTTCAATGACACCATGTAATTGTAATTTTTCAAGCGATAATGGTGGAGAATTTTTATGTTGGGCAAAAAAGGTTTCTTGTTATTAAATATCATTATTATCACTCTCAAAGTTTATGAAGATGAGACCTCAGTAAAATTTCCTTTTAGGTCTTATTTATCTTACATTTCCTTTGTTTCTATGTTTTTAAAGTGTTTTATTAGTTCCCCCTAATTTTATATTTGCATTTGAATATATTCGAGGTGTTTGGTAAATAGAGTTTTGGTCCCTTTTTAGTTGATTTGGGCACAAATAAAGGATTGAGTAGTCAAACCTTCTAATTGTAATGTTTGGTGTATGGAGTTTTGCAAGAGCTTGTTGAGCTATAACTTCCAAAACAAAAAATGTAGGGATTGACAACTGTTTTTACAACTGATTGGGAATGAGATACGTGGAATGACATATCTAACCATGCTTGGTAAAAAAATACACGTTTTGCCACATTCTCTCAAACCTAATTATCACTAATTTACATACTAAGAGCATGACTTAATTATCACTAAGAATATAGTTACAATTATATTGATACAATATTAATATTTATAAATTTCCACAATATTAATATTTGCAAATAAGGAACTTAAGAAATTTGTTTATTTAAAATTTCAAAAATATTTACTAATTAATTTTCAAAATGGATGTTTTAATTTCTTAGTAATAATATTTTATTTCAATAATTTTACCCAATAAAAGCTAAAGTAATATAAACAAATAAATACTTAACAATAAAATGTGTCGTATCTCTATTTGTCACTTTACATATATAAACTTTTAACTATCAACTAATTTTTACCAAACACCTTTAAATAGATAGTTAATAGAATCAGTTGACCAAATCAGTTAATAGTACCAAAATTTCAAACTGACCACTACAATAAGAAATCAACTATCCGCTAATTGCCAAACAGAACCATTATATTTTTAATGATGTTCTCGATCTTTTCAATAAGGAAATTATGGATTTTTTTTATAACAATGTGACATTGGGTTTAATGATTAGATTATTTATTAGTCAGGTTCAGCTCGTGCATGGCAACAACATCCTATATAGTTACCCAAACTTGATTTGATCTATCATATGAGTCTCAAATTTTGCTCATACAAGCATCTGTTTGAAACTAGCTAAAATCCATACCCTTTTAGGCTCATTTATATTCTATCTAATTTTTGTATTAAAAATGTTAATTTTTTTAATTATTTATAGATTTGATATATATCATTCTATTAAAATTTTAATTACAAATAAGTAAATTCAGTATTTTTAATATTTATGTATTTTATTTCTTTCTCACTTAACATAAATTACATAATATATAAAAAGGAAAATTAACATATTATAAATTTTGAAAGTGGGCTAAAGTAGGATCAGAACATGAAAATTGCATCCCAAGACCATTTTTTTCAATCCAAATATTAGGCAGACCTTTGGACTTTGATAAATAATCCAACCCTTAAATAGGTTAACAAGTGACCTTTTTGCAAGTCACACCCCAAAATTGAACCTAGAATTTTCGAGGGAATTTTAAGAGTTTTAGTTTATATGTGCTCGAAATTTCAAAAGTTTGGTAATCAATAATAATTTCGACAATGAGTATTAGGAAATTAAGTCAATTTCTGAAAAAAAAAGAGTTTTAAATACCTTTAATTTTGAAAATAAGACTAATTTGTAAAAGAATCAAAATTGAGAGTTTTTATAAAGGAATTTGACCCAAATTTTAAATAAACCTAAAACACCCTTTTCTTCCGATTTGTTTCACGATAGTTTACTTCCCACATAAGCTCTTTGTCGTCCCTTACTCTCTCATACTCTCCCAATCACTTTTTACATCCAATTTCTAATCCCTTTTGATTTCTAACAACCCTTCAACCTTAAATCTTCATTAAAACCAAGAAAAATACCCAAAAATCTCACTAAATTCATCATCTTCTCCAAACGTGAGTTTTTTCGGGTTTGCATCAAAGCTCATTAATTTCGGGTTTGTGGATAAAAACTTGATTTTAAAGTATTTTTTGATTAGTTTTAACATGATTAGAAGATTTCTAAACATACTTTGAAGTTTCATTAAACATTTATAATGTTTTAATGAATTTTCATTATAATAGCCATTTCATGTCGAAAATTTTTGATACCTTAAATCATGTAGTTTTGTGTAGTTGAAAGATTGAGAATTAGCCATAGATGAATATGTAGATGAGAAAAAAAAATTTCGGGTGAAAATATTAAGTGTAGATCGAGATATTAGAATTTAAAATTTTACATTAAAGGTTTCAATTAAAAGAGAACGTAGATTAGGCTTATGTTTGTGACTGTTTAAGGTGAATTGATGATTGATTTTTGGTTGTAAATTTGTGTGGTTTATCTTGTTGAAGCTTTGGAGTCAATTGGACCTTCAATGAGTAGAGATAAAACCAAAGAAAAGCTTGTCTAAGCTTTCGGCTTTTCGACGAAAGAAATATTCTGGTGAGTGTTTTGGAATGGTTGCTCGAAGATTATTCATTCTATATTTGGGAATTTAGAGGTAGTCTAAATCCCTACTTTAAATTTCGAGTGCAAGTGTTCTCACACCTATGACTAAATGTGATATATGTATGCTTGTGAAATTGTGAACATACATGAGATGTTATAACATATGCTATAAGCTTATAATGACTGTTGTGAAAGTGTATATGAGGGTATGTTATTCATGCCATGTAACAGTAAATATGTAGGTATGTTTTTCATGTCATGCGATTGTAATTATATTGTGCTAATAATGTGAATATGCAGTGAATTTATGAGGAAAATCGGTAAGTAAATATGTGATAATTGTAACCGCCCTTTTTCAGTGGTGTCAAAAACAGTGGTTTCGAGATCACAAATTCAATTGGTAAGTTCGTATAATTATTATTTAAATAATACAAGTAAATAATAATTTTTATATTGAATTTTGATTTGATGAATTTTAATTATTGAATTAAAAGTTAGTATAAGTGGTTTGGTTCAAAGGTCAAGTGATTTTTGAAAATGAGGTATTAAGACCATGTTTTAATAATTTAGAGTAGTAACTATTTTTATTAAATATTTACAACATCTTATTATATAGGAATTGAAGTTTGTTCCGGTAATTTTGATGATTAATAGTTTAATTAAGTTAAAAAGATTAAATTGTAAAAGAGGTAAAAATTATTGCTATAGATTTAAAATACTAAAGGGACCAAAATGGTAATTAAACCATGGTCAAAAAGTCCAAGTGGTGATGACATGATTACCTTCCACTAACTTTTGAGTTATTTGTTCTTTTAGTCCTAATTAGTTTAGGGTTAAATTGAAATAAAGTTTGTTTAGTTGGAAATTAATATAATTGAATTACCAATTGTGCAATTGGAAACTCCTTAAGTGGTCAAATAGTAGGAATGATGTGGAATTTTCTAGATTGTGGTTAATTGCAATTAGATCCTAATTAATTAAAAACTACTAGATCATAAAGGTTGAAAAAGATGATTTTTATTAGTTAAAAGGGTAAATTAATGTATCTATATGGTAATTATACCATATTATCATATGTTTGGATATGTTTAAGTGATTTTATATGTTATACATTAAAGGTTAATTTGGTAAATAGAAAAAAAATGGTAAAATATTAAGTTAAAATAAAGGATGATAAAATATCATCATCTTCCTTTCTTTATTTTTGGTTGAAAGTCGAAACTCCATAGCCAAGGAGAAGCAAGCTTTCAGTCAATTAGGGTTCTCCAATTGAGTAGATCAAGAACAAGCTGATAATCGCGAAAAAGAGAAACTTTCGAAATAGCCTTTATATTTTGTACTACTGCAGTTTAGTCAGGTAAGTTCATTCGGTTAATTTTAATGCATTTATAAATGTATTGTATGAATTTAAATATATTATATTGGATTATACTTATGCATGTATTTGAAAATGAAAATAATGAACTGACATGACGTCAATCACAAAGTTAGATATTCCAAGTCGATGAATGTTTGAGTATTGCACTAAAGCTTGCAAATAGAATATGAGATAGTGAGTTACTCATGTATTATGCTATGATTGAATTCTTCGAATCGATGACCATAGGATAGAGTACGATTAGTATGCCAAATGGGTTATGATGTGAACTGTATGAGATTGATAGGAGTAACAGAGATAATTACAAGAGGTTTACATGAACTGAATATGATGAGATCCTTCATTTGTTGTGAACTAATGTTATATGATAATATATTTTGGTGTGTTCGTTGGTTAGCTCTTACAAGCACACAGTACATTGATTGATTAGCTTTATTGAGCATATTGTGTATTTACATGTCATGGTGTGTTGGGGGGGATAACTCTTACGAGCATTTGATTAAAGTTGATTATATGTTCCTTGAATATATTGAGGTCCTGCATCTATTGCAGACCAACGAGATATCTTACAATATTTTCTGTGTTGGTTAACTAGCTCAGACAAGCATTTGGTGTGCTGGCTAGATTGACTCATACGAGCATTTGGTGTGTTGGATAGTTAACCATGTACACGTATCCACTTGTCGTTCATCGTGCTAGTTTTTTAATCTTTGACTGTTATTGAAATATGAAAACTGATTTTAATTATTGTATTGAACATTACTCACCTGTTGTGAGCTGTGATTGATAAGAATTTCTGAAAATAACATTGTGACGGGAACTTTATTCTTAATTTCTTGTTATTTGAATTATTGTGTTTAATTTGGTAAGCTTTGTCTTTTAATCAACGAACTTACTAAGCTTTATGTAAGCTTACTCGTGTCTTATCCTTTTCCTTGTAGATTACATTTTTGTGGACGGGAGATCAAATTAACTCGAAGGCTCACACTATCACGAGGACTCTTGGTAAACTTTATAACATTTTGGGATTATATGACATGTAATAAAGCTTGTGGTTATTTGGTGTGTTTGATGTTGGAATGGAAGGTCTATGTGTTTTTGCTTGTTAAACTTAAAGTTAAATTTAAGATTGTAGATGTGAAGGATGAGTAACAAGTAGAAGTTGATATGATGTGCTAAAATGGTTAGGCTGATGTGATACAGTGTTAAGGATGCTAGCATGATTATGAATGTGTATATGTATTATATGGTATTTAAAAGTACGATGCATAGGCAAGGTCTTAAGTGGATAGTAATGGTATGTTTTAGTGGCTTCATGGTGTGGTTATGATCTTGTGATTGCATGTTGGGTGATGATATATGAAATTGTGGAATAGGGAGTTAAACAAGCTTGAATTTGGTCATTTTTAGGCACACACGGTCTGTCACACGATCGTGTGTCATACATAGGCTGCCCACATGAGCATGTTCCTTGAGTGTGTTAGGTGTAGGGTTCACATGGGTTAAGACATAGGCGTGTGGTCCAAGTCAGAGAGTTACACGATTTGACACACGGGGAGCACATGGGAGTGTGGAAGGGCCACACGAGTGTGTCGGAGAGCCACACGACCGTATGACCCTTGTAGGTGGAAATTTTTGGTTTTGCTTGAAAAGTTCTAATTTGTATCAATTTGATCCTTGATTGTTTTTAGGTTATTTTTAGGGCTTCAGAGGCTCGATTTAAACCCTATAAAAGTATGTTTTAAATCATTTTGAATTATTATTGAATTTATGAAATTGACTCGATTATTAAATGCTATTAATCATAAAGTACTCTAATTGGTACGATGACACTCTATGACCCTATTCCGATGACAGAAACGAGTTATGGGTGTTATAATAATATTATGCATATTTTGGCTTTGTGACCTTATGAGACCGTTAGATATAGTTTGCATGCCATAGGATTATAAGTACTTATCTTTGTGTTGTGATATATAGGGAGTTAAGGCCTAGGGACAATTTTCGGAGAGATAAGGGAATGTGAGCTAAGCTCCAATCATCAGGATATGTATGTGTGGTATGTTTGGAGAGTTTTAGCTATATGCTTCACTTATGGGACATGTTCGACTATATGAGTCATAATTGGAGATCCGCGTATCCGATGTGTGGTGATAGAGTTCACTTTATGTTTCATAATCTTAAGAGTCAATTTATCATAAAATATGATTGAATGTGATTATATGTGTTTAATATGTGCTATAAGTTATGATTAATTATTCATGTAATTAATATGTAAAAGAATTCAAGAAAGATGACTAAACGTATGAGATATGACACTAGATTTAATGATTCTAAGAATATGATATATGTTTGTTTGTCAATGCATTAGGATTTTTTGACGTAGTGGTTATTTGAGCATTTACTGAGCTTGTTAAGCTTACCCACTCCTTTTTAACCATTGCAGATACTTAGTGCCGGTGTGAGCAGTGTGGTCTCGAGGAGTGATCCAAGTCAAGTCGATTGTTTTATCTTCTATTAGTAAGTGTTGCTTATTATTGTTTGGGAATTAAGACAATTTGATAGGCCAATGTGGTATATTTTATATTTGTTTTTGCTATGGTTTTTAGTTGATTTCATTCCTATTATGTTTGGTGATTTATGGACCTTAAATTATGTTGTTGGGACTACTATTTGAGATATTTTAGTATTTTATGTAATGAGGTATTTATTGCTTGAGGTTTTGGACTTGTCTAGTATGGTTTATATGTTTCTATATGATGTATTTTTAAGGTTTGGAACAGAGGTATTGATATTCGAGCTTTGAAAATGATACCTTTGAAATTTTTGAAGTGTAGGAAGAGAGTTTTGCTTGTAGGTATCGATATTTTATCATGCATATCGATACTCGAAGTGAAATTATCGATACTTGTCTTGAAGAATTGATATTTTTCAACAGATGAGTTTTAATTCGAGAAACAATAAACTAAATTGGAATCGATTTTCCAAGCGGTATCGATACCTCTTGTGAAAACTAATGATTCATCCTTTTTAATCATCGATACCTACGTAACAGTTTTGGGAAAATTTGCTAAAATGTCCTAGTGCATGATTAATGATTATTTGGTGTTTATTCGATGTATGATAGCATGTTTTATCGTTAATTTGAGTATGTATGACTTATAATATGTATGAATACTTGTAATACGTATGAACACTGTAATAATATAAGAAAAAAAGAAGTTGCATTTGTATTAATATGTTGATATGAAATGAACATGATGTGAGACAGTGGTGTGGCGTCCTAGTATTCGGGCTCGTTGATCGGGTTAGGTATAGGGTTACATTGCTGATTATTAATCCTTCCAATGGTTAATAAGGTCAACCATAAAACCCATTGCACTCATAAAATAAGTATTGATTTCACAATTTTTCATAATTTGAACTTATAATCCCTAATATTTCCATTTAATGGTACTTGTTGACCTGAAACAATTTCTAAATCTACAAGTTGCTAAATCTACAAGCAACAAAGTATGAGTAAATCTTGCTATGGAAGTGGGCACTTCTATAAAAGGTTCAAATGGTACAATTTCAACAAGAGACAATTTTATTTACATAGTTCGATTTTTCAACATGTGCAGAACATAGCTTAATGAGATGAATCCACTGTCCTTGAAGAAAATACAACAAGTGATCCTAATTCTAACACACCCCAATCAAGGGTCCTCACTTTTGTATCTCAAAGGCTATATCTATTCAGCAACTAAAATAGTTGAATGCAATATAATATTAGCGAGAAAGTAAAATGGACTTGTTGCTGGTATGTCTTCAGTGCTCTGAGTCGTCCCAACTTCCTTGATCCAAGGTATTCAATAAACATGATATGATCTGACACAATCTTTTAAATATGTTTCTCCAAATGAATTGATGTCAATTTATGGGCTTAATTCACTTAACAATATCAACACAATCCAAAGATTTGGTTCAATAAAATTCTCAACTTTCGAATATGACAAGTTGTTGTGCCGCACTGGTGGAGGAAGTAGGCACTTCTTTTAGGATATTACAACCTCGTATATTTCAACAACTCCATTAAAGCATATAATATATGACACATTTTAGAACAAATGTTGTAGATGCAAAATACTATAAAATCAACCTAATAACTCAAATTACTTTTTAAAATCTATATTTAAATTAAAAAAATTAAATTATAATAATTTAATATAATATATTCAATATCATTTTAACTGTATTATAATGATATCGAACATGTCATTAAAAATAGTATATTAATATTAATATTTATTCACTAAAGAAATTAAAATAAACCCTTTGAATTTCTATCTAATAAATCTTATTTTTCACGTTACAAAATTCAAACTCAACAACTCAAAAAATATGAATCAAATAATTGAAAGGATTTGTTATAAGTTAAAATGTGGTTGCTACTATATTTGGTTTAGTGTACAATTTAAAAAGAAAAAAATAGTACATACCTAACAACACCTACTAAATTAGCATTTTATTTCTAAATTATTTTCCTATCAAATAGAAGTTAAAAAACCCTCACAAAAATGCAACAAAACCTTAAAATAATTTTTTAAGATGTTAAAATGGTTTAATATCTTCCAAAAAAGCAATTCCATTACATAAAGAAATATATATATATACACACACACACACATCAATACTTCATCAAAGAAAAGCTCATACACATATAAGAATCTATCGAGAAGCAAAAGAGAAAGATGGCCCGTCAAAATCTTATTGTTGTTGCACTTGTTTCCATGGTTGTGGTTGGAGCATTTGCCACCGATAAATCATCTTCACCAACCCCTTCCAAGGCTTCTTCCCCCGCAAAGTCGCTATCTTCTTCTTCCCTGCCTTCCTCTACCAAATCCTCTTCTGCCAAGTCGGCAGCACCATCCTCCAACAGGCCTTCTTCATCACCATCAGAATCCAACGGAAGAGCACCCAAATCATCTCCTGGTGGAGCCCAAAAGAGTTTTTCAAGCTCTTCCTCTCCTAGTCATAACAAAAGTGACAACCTTGAGACTAAGAAAGGATCCTCTTTTGATGTTGAGTCACTCGAGGACATCTTATCCCCTCCTTCACCAAATGTCACCGGTAAAGTTTTGTCTTTTCTCCAAGACCTAAAAAACAAGGAAGATGCAGTTGATAGTGAAAGCCTGAATTCTAATTATGATAGTCCTGCACCAGCACCATTTAATTCTGATGCAACTAAACCCATCATTGGCTTTGTCAATATTGTAGTTGTTTCTTCCTCTTTTAAGCAGCACATTATATTCTTATTGGTTATTTTATTTTATTTATTTATTTAATATATTTTTTAATAAAATCGTATCCATTATTTTTGTTATTTACTTGGTTTCTTGATTCAATTATTATAGTTGTTTAGTTATTTTAGTGAGTGAAATAAATAAGTTTTTGATAATAGTAGTCATTCTTCACCTTGGATTTGATAATAAGAATATTTCCTTCAATGGATTTATTTCATTGTAAATATTTTTTTTCAATGACACCATGTACTAGTAATTTTTGAAGCGACAATGGTGGAGAATTTTTATGTTGGGCAAAAAAAGTTCCTTGTTATTAAATATCATTATTATCACTCTTAAAGTTTATGAAGATGAGACCTCAGTAAAGGTTCATTTTAGGCCTTATTTATCTTACATTTCCTTTGTTTCTATGTTTTTAAAGTGTTTTATTAGTTCCCTTAATTTTATATTTGCATTTGAATAAATTGGAGCTGTTTGGTAAATAGAGTTTTGGGTCTATTTTTTGTTGATTTGGACACAAATAGAGGATTGAGTAGTCAAACACTCTAACTATAGTGTTTCGTGAATTGAGTTTCGCAAGAGCTTGTTGAGCTATAACCTCCAAAAGATAAAACATAAGGATGGAAAACTATTGTAATATGTTGAATGATATATCTGACCATTCTTGCTAAAAAATTACTCGTTCTGCCACAAGCTCTCAAATCTAATTATCACTAATTTACATACTTAGAACACCACATAAATATCACTAAAATATCACTAAGTATATTGTTTACAATTATATTGATACAATATTAATATTTATCAATTTCCAAATGATTAATGTTTGCAAATAAGGAAATCAAAAAATTTGTTTATTTAAATTTCAAAAATATTCACTAATTTAAATAATGGATGTTTAATTCCTTGGTAATAATAATTTCAATAATTTCACACAATAAAGACTAAAGTATTATAGACAAATAAATACTTAACAATAAAATGTATCATATCCTTATTTGTCATTTTACACATATTTGCTTTCAACTATTAGCTAAATTTTACCAAACACTTTTAAATAAACAAATAATAGAATTAGTTGATCAAATCAGTTAATAGAATCAATTGGTCAAACTAGTCGTTGCAATCAGCTATTAGTGAATTCTCAAACAGAGACATTATATTTTCAGTGACATTGGATTAAGAGATTAGATTATTTATTAGTCTGGTTAGACTTGTGCATGACATCAACATGTTATATACTTACCTAAACTTGGTCTGATCTATCATATCGGTCTCAAATTTTGCCCATGCAAGCATGTGTTTGAAACTAGCTATAATCAAGACCCTTTTACTCTTATCTATATTCTATTTAATTTTTTTATTAAAAATGTTAATTTTTAAAAATATTTATAAATTTGATATATATCTTTCTATTAAAATTTTAATTACTAATAAGTAAATTCACTATATTTAATATTTATGTATTTTATTTCTTTATCACTTAACATAAATTACATAATATATAAAAAGAAAAATTAATATATTATATAATTTGAAAGTGAGCTAAATTAGGATCAGAACATGATTATTGCAAACTAAGACAATTTTTTTCGATACAAATATCTAGCAGACCTTTAGGCTTTGACAAATAATCTAATCCTTAAATAGGTAAACAAGTGACCTTTTTGCTCATTATTAACCCTACCAATGGTTGATAAGGTCAACCATAAAACCCATTATACTCATGAAATAAGCATTGATTTCACAAATTTTCATAATTTGAAATTAGTATCCCTCATTCATTCTATTTGATGGTACCTGTCGACCTGAAATAATTGCTAAGTCTACGAGTTAATAAATCTACAAGCAACAAAGTATGAGTAAACCTTATTGTGGAAGTGGGCACTTCTACAAAAGCTGTGAATGGTACATTGTAAACAAGAGACAATGTTTTTTACACAATTTAATTTTCATACATATGTGGAGCATAGCTAAACGAGATGAATCCACTATCCTTAAAAAAAATACAACAAGCGATCCTAATTCTAACACACCTCAATTATGGATCCTTATGATGTGTCAGGAACTAACTAAAAATTTGACTAAGGCAATTACACCTATCAATTAATAGTATAGCTATGGTGAGAAAATATGTCGTTTCTAGGAAGACTAAAAGTACTAGTAATTACTTTCTTTCTATTATCTAAACGAATAAATCGAGGGATTGATTAAAAACTAAAATTAACTATATCAATTGCTAATGAACACGACAAAGAACAAATCGGAAAAATAATCGAGTAATAACCAAGAAGTGAATCAATACCTAGGAAATAATTCACCTAGATTTCATCTGTCACTATCTGTCTAAATTGTGCAATTTCTTTACTTAGTATCTTAATCCGTACAAATCCCTAAATTATGCAAATTTCTCTTTTAAGCATAAGAGCAACTAACTCTAGGTTTATTAATTAAATTTTTTTCTAATTAAAACCCTTACTATCACATTAACTCGAGCTATAGATTCTCGTATTAGATTTAACTCTCATATGGTAGATTTATTTAGTCCTATTTCTAAGATTGCATACAACAGTATGCAAGATCTACTCTTAAACAGGGTTTATTCATCCTCCGACTTAAGCACATGAAACATGGATCAATAATCTAGAAATATTAAACTAAGAAATAAGCACACATAATTGAGAACAAGAAACTAAGTATTTATTGCATAAAATAAAAATCAAAAAACAAAATCTATCATAAGGTTCATCTCCCTAGGTAATTAGAAAAGGAGTTCATACTTGAAAATAAAAGCATCGAACATACAATATAAAAGAAAGAAATAAAGAAACTCATGATATCTTCTAAGGAATCAACTGGCAATCTTCAATCTTGACGGAAATCTGCTTCAAGATTGGCTTCAATGGTGTTTTTCGAGATGTTATCTTGAATATTCTATAAGGAATCACTCCTATCTTCTTACTATTATATATATATATTTATGTCTTAGAATGCTTGAACAACCTAAAAATCATGATTTTTCACTATTTTGCGTGAAATCCCGTGAAAACAACAAGAACTACCAAACGCCCATGTGGGTCACATAACCATGTGTCTAGGCCATGTGGAATGGGTTAGCTCGTGTGACTCTTGTAGCTTGCTCTGATTTTTTGGTTTCCACTCATTTTTCACTCCTTTTGATCCCAAGTGCCCTATTAAGCATAAAAACATGAATTTAATGGATTAGGAGTATAAAATTCACAATTAACATAAAATAATCACCCAAAAAAGCATGAAGAATGAGATAAAAACATGTTACTTTTAGCACTTATCACCTTACTTTTGTATCTCAAAGGCTATATCTATCCCAACTATATAAGGTTATTGAGACTTGCTAACATAATGAAAATCAGTCACAATCTCTTCTATTTAGTACCTAAAATAGTTGAATATGATATTTTATTTGTGACCAAGTAAAATGGACTTGTTGCTGGTATGCCTTCTATGCTCTTAGTCATCCTAATTTCCTTGATCCAAGGTATTGAATACACATGATATGATCTGACTCAATCTTTTAAATATGTTTATCCAAACGAATTGATTTCCATTTATGAGCTTAAATTGTTAATATCAACAAGACCCAAATCTTTGGTTCAATAAAATGTTATTCTTTCGAATATGGCAAGTTGTTGTTGGATCACAGTGGTGGAGGACGTAGGCACTTCTTTTAGCACATTACAACTTCATATACTTCAACACCAATAAAGCATATAATATAAGACATATGTTAGAACAAATGTTGTAGATGCAATATACTACAAAGTTAACCTAATAACTCAAATTACTTTTAAAAAATCTATATTTAAATTTAAAATTTTATATTATAATAATTTAATATAATATATTCAAGATCATTTTAACTATACTATAATAATATCGAACCTGTCATTAAAACTAGACATATTAATATTTATTTTTATTCACTAAAGAAATCATGATGAACCCTAGGAATTTCTATCTAATAAATCTTATTTTTCATGTTACAAAATTCAAACTCAACAACTCAAAAACATTAATCAAACAATTGAAAGGTTTTGTTATAAGTTAAAATATGGCTACCATTGTATTTGGTTTAGTGTACAATTTAAAAGGAAAAATTATTAGTATATACCAAACATCAACTACTAAATTGGCATTTTATTTCTAAATTATTTTCCTAACAAATAGAAGTTAGAAAACCCTCACAAAACAAAGAAAAATCTTTAAAAAAATTTTAAGATGTTAAAATGGTTTAATATCATTAAAAAAAAAAAAGCAATTCCATTACATAAACAAATATATATACACACACATCAAGACTTCATCAAAGAAAAGTTCATACACATTAAAATCTATCGAGAAGCAAAAGAGAAAGATGTCCTGCAAAGATCTTATTGTTGTTGCACTTGTTTTCATGACTATTGGGGCATTTGCCATCGATAAGTCACCTTTACCAACCCCTCCAACAAGTCAAAATAATATGTGCTACATCTAATCTCAGAGTATAAGGTCCAGCCAATAGCATCTAAATAATGCATGACAGATTCGCGCAAATGTAAAGTATCTAGAGTATGGGAAGAAATATACTTGCAAACCTGAAACATATGATGCTGAATGCTATTAAACCTCCAGGCTTCATCGTCGTCAAATTGCAAGTATCCTTGCAAAAATTCCTCGATCGGGACAGATTATGTTCGGCTGCGGTGGTGACGCTCAGAATGTTCGGCATGATCAGATGCAGCATCACTGTGGAGGGGAACCTCGCCTGTGCTTGCTGCAAAAGAAGGGATAATGGTTGCTACCTGGAGTGTTGATGTGAGGGAGAACCATGCTCGATAGTTTGTGGTGGCAATGCATCGGTTGGAAAACCATGCTCAAAATCCTCTATATATCCAAAGATGGGATGGTACATGAATAAAGGTTGAATGTTAACGGGTTCAAAGTTTACCTCGTTCGATTAGTTCAGGGCTGCTGAGGGCATCGAGAATGAGGGGACTACATCTGGCATCGAGTGAGAGGAAGTGACAATCGACATTGAACGAAATGAAGGTGAGTATGGCAATGATTGTGGAGGTTACTGTCGAGATCGTGAAGGATAGACAACATCTCTTTGGCGTGATAACCGAGAGGTCCGACCGATAGATGATGAAAGGGAAACAGTGGGAACAGGGGTTGGTGCTGGTTCGGGTGAAGGAGGTGCGTTTGCTTGTTGTCGTCGCCCTTTGCCATAATGAGGAGGTGGCTGTGGAGGTGTTGGTAGCGAATCCGAATCGTTGGGGAGGAGCACGAATGCCAGCGCAAATCGTCTCTGGCCGACGAGATTGATCGGAGCTTGTGGAAGACGGGGGGCTTGGTTTTGGGTGCGCACCATGGTGGTTTGCTTTGGCTAAGGGTTGAAGGAAGATGAAGAAGGTAGGGGGCGGGTGAGTAAATAAAAAAGTGGGATGGTGGGGTTAATATATGTAGGTTTAATTATTTTATAGTTTTTATTGTTTTATTATTATTATTATTATTTGTTTTAATATAAAAAAGGGGGAAGAGTTAGAGTGAGAGAGGGGAACTTGATCGGTTAAAAAAATTAGAAGGATGTTTTGAAAATTGAAATGTTAGATTAGGTTGGACCCACGTGTGAAAAAAATAGAGGGAATTGGGGAAAGGTGCGGTAGTTGGGAATGGGGGAGTAAAAGGATGGGATTGTTTTTAAGATTTGTTTAAAACAATAGAGTAGATTGGCTAGAGGTTTGCTATAGTCCGCATAAAAAGGTTGGTAAAAGGTGGGGTAGGTTTTGCTATTGTACGCCGACTCCCATTGTGTTGCTTCCCTGCATGCAACATCTATTCGAATTTGAATATATCGGTTTTGTTGGTATTTATTCGATGAAAAATTTTTGCGTACCTAAAATACCAAAAATAAAAATAAGTAAAAATATAATAATATAAATAAACGAAATAAATTAAATGACGAAAAATAAAATAAAATAAAATAATAAAAACAATAAAAAACAATGGGTTGCCTCCCATTAAGCGCTTTATTTAATGTTGTTTAGCTCGATGACCTGATTTAGACTACAGGTTTTATCAAATCGAGTTCTTCGATTAAACCAACTAGAGCGTTTTCAAAATACGGTTTCAACCTTTGACCATTAACTTTAAACCGTGCCCCTGTGTTATCTTCAATTTCAATCGCACCATGAGGGAATACTTCGATTACCGTAAAAGGTTCGAGCCACTTAGATCTAAGTTTTCCTGCAAAAAGTTTAAACTTAGAATTAAATAGTAGAACCTTTAGACCGATAGAAAAAGATTTAGAAGAAATGTTACGATCATGGAATTCTTTTGTTTTTTCTTTAAATATCCGAGCGCTATCATAAGCGTTTCTACGGATCTCCTCAAGTTCTTGAATATGCAATTTGCGTGCTTCACCGATTACATCCATCTCCATGTTACATTGCTTGATCGCCCAATATGCGCGATGTTCCAATTCAATCAGTAAATGGCACGGTTTAGCGAAGACAAGGCGGTACGGAGACATTCCAATGGGGCCTTTATACGCGGTTCGGTATGCCCACAATGCATCGGTTAACTTAATACTCCAATCTTTACGGTCTGATTTGACGATCTTCTCAAGTATTGTCTTAATTTCGTGGTTCGAGACTTTCGCTTGCCCATTTGTTTGCGAATGGTAGGCCGTGGCAACTTTTTGAGTTACTCCAAATTTCTTCATAAGCGCTTAAATTATTCAATTGACAAAATGAGTTCCTCAATCGCTTATTATCACTCGCGGTGTGTCAAACATGGAAAAAATAAAATCCTTTAGAAATTTAACCGTGGTTTTAGCATCGTTATTTCAAGTAGCCTTAGCTTCTACCCATTTAGATACATAATCTACATAAAGAATTATGTAAGTATTTCCAAATGAAGAAATAAAAGGACCCATATAGTCAATTCCCCAAACATCGAAAATGTCACAGATATGAACTGGACTGAGCGGCATTTCATTCCTTTAACTGAGGTTCCCTACGCGTTGACGTCTTTCACAAGTTTTACAAAATAAATAAAAGTCACGAAAGATGTTAGGCCAAAAGAAGCCACATTTAAGAGTTTTATGAGCAGTCCGCTTTGGTCCAAAATAACCGCTACAAGAGTAAGAATGATAGAAATTTAGAATTGAATTTACCTCATCTTCAGTGACACATCGTCGAATTACCTGATCCGAGCAGTGTTTCCAAAGGTACGAATTATCCCAAATATAAAATCGGGACTCTCGCTTTATCCAGTTAACTTCAACTCTTGGCAAGTCTAATGGTAATTTATTTATAGCCAAATAATTGACCATATCTGCGAACCATGGGGTAATTTTCCGTGCCACCATCAAGCTCTCCTCAAGGAATTTGTCTTGAATCGACGGGTCAGACGTGGAGAAGGGAATACGACTCAATTGATTGGCTACTAGATTTTCGCGTCCCTTTTTATCTTTAATCTCCAAATTGAATTCTTGAAGAAGTAGAATCCATCGGATGAGTCTCCACTTCGCCTCCTTTTTGCTCATTAAATATCTCAAGGCTGCATGATTAGAAAAAATAGTAATTTTAGTACCAAGCAGATAAGATCTAAATTTTTCTAAAGCAAAAATTATAGAAAATAATTCTTTTTCCGTTATAGAATAATTTGTTTGAGCCGAATCCAAGGTACGAGACGCATAGGTTATGACATGGGGCTCTTTGTTAATTTTCTGACCAAGGACGGCTCCAACGCTTGTGTCCAATGGGTCACACATGAGCTCAAAAGGGTAGTCCCAATTTGGCGGTTGAACAATTAGAGCCGATACAAGCTTTTCTTTTAGTGTGTCAAATGATTCTTTGCACTTCATATTGAAATCAAAAGCTTGATCTTTCTGAAGCAAGTTGCACAATGGCTGCACTACTTTTGAGAAATCCTTAATAAACACGCAGTAAAAACTTGCATGACCAAGAAAGGGCCGGACTTCCCTCACAATTGTGGGGTAAGGTAGTAAGCGTATAATATCTGTTTTTGCTTTATCAATCGCAATTCCATTAAAAGAAACAATATGGCCTAAAATTAACCCTTTATCAACCATAAAATGACATTTTTCATAATTCAATACGACGTTGAATTCTAGGCATCGTCTTAGTACATTAGTTAAATTTAAAAGGCACTCATTAAATGAATTACCGTAGACAGTAAAATCGTCCATGAAGGCTTCGATTCCTTTCTCGATGTAGTCTGAGAAGATGCTAAGCATGCATCTCTGAAAAGTGGCGGGTGCATTACAAAGGCCGAAGGGCATCCGTCGATAGGCGAAAGTACCAAAATGACATGTAAATGTTGTCTTTTCTTGATCTTCTGGTGCCACTAGGATCTGGAACAAACCTGAAAATCCATCAAGATAATGATAATGAGATTTACCAGCTAATCTTTCTATCTTTTGATCTATAAAAGGAAAGGGGAAATGATCTTTTCGAGTTAACGAATTCAACTTCCTGTAGTTGATGCAGACTCTCCATCCATTCTGTACTCATGTCGAAACAAACTCACCTTATGAGTTTTTAATTACCGTAACTCCGATTTTCTTTGGGACCACATGGATCGGACTTACACAATTACTATTTGAGATCTGGTAAATAACATCTGCATCAAGGAGTTTTTATATCTCCTTTTTCACGACTTCCATCATTGGTAAGTTTAACTGGTGTTGACCCTCTCGTGATGATTTCACTCCTTCGATCTTTATTTTGTGCATACAAGCCATGGGACTAAGTCCCTTAATATCTGTAATAGTCCACCCAATGGCCTCTTTATGCACGCACAACACCGTCACCAAGTAATCTTCCTCTTCTTTTGACAATTTATTTGAGATAATTACCGGCAAAGTTTCGTTTTCTCCTAAAAATGCGTATTTCAAGTGTTCCGGCAATTACTTCAACTTGATTTGAGGGGCCTGCAAAATGGAATTTAAAATTTTAGAGTTTGAGGGAATAAGAAATGAATCAGAATCAATTGAAATTTTTTTCTTAAACTCCTTGATTTCCTCTTCAAAGTCCTCCAATTCCTTACACAAATTTTTAACAAAGTTAGATTCTATAAACTCTTTAACGGTAGGCTCAATACTATCAATAAAATTTATACTAGCGACATTATTTGGATATCACATTGCTTTGTAAACATCAAATTTAACAACCTCACCGTTGAATTCCATTGTAAGAATTGCGCTTCTTACATTTATTTTTGTATGTGTTGTACTAAGGAAGGGACAACCGAGAAGGATTTCTGTAGAAGTGTTTGATTTGTCATTTTCTATGTCGATGACATAAAAATCCGTCGAAAAAATAAGTTCGTTTACCTTTACTGGCGAGATAGTTGGTACTTACACTGCTGAGATAAGAGCTCAACCTGAGCCTGTTGGGGTCTATCTTGTGTCCCAAGCTATGCAACGTGTGCTAGAGAGGGTTGTTGGGACTCGTATTAGACCTGTAGTTCGAGGAACAATTACCTAGCGGCTCCGTGCGAATGGGGCTAAACTATTCAAGGGTATTACTAGAGTTACTCTTATTATGGTAGTGTATTGGCTTGAGACTATCGAGCATACCATGAATGACTTGGATTGCGCTCAGGTATAAAAATTGAGGGGAAAGGTATCTCTACTCCATAACGAAGCCTATCAGTTGGTTAACTATGGAACAGGGTTTTCTACCTGAGATGGTGACATGGGATGTCTTTAAAAGGGCCTTCCAGGGTAAGTACGTTGGAGTTAGTTACATTTAGGCTCATTTACGTGAGTTCATGAATCTAGAACAAGGGGATAGGTCTGTAGCTGAGTATGATGCTGAATTCCTACGACTGAGTCGTTATGTACAGGCCTTGTTGCGATTGAGTATGAAAAATGTGTTCAGTTTGAAGAAGGGTTTCGATATGAGCTGAGGGTTTTGATTACTTCTTAGTGGGAAAGAGTCTTCATCGTGTTGGTTGATAAGGTGAAGATTATTGAAGAAGTTAAGCACACTGAGCACGAGAAATATGCGTAAGAGCGAGCTTAGAGAAGGGCCAAATGAGAGATTGAATTTGTCAGTGTTGCACAGTGCCCTAAGAAATAGACGAAATTGGATGAGTCTCCGAGGATTGAGATGTCAGTGGGCTTCAGTGCAATAGAGCACTGTGACTACTATAGTAGACACCATGTAGGCGAGTGTTGAAAAAGTTTAGGGCTTGCCTTTGGTATTGGTCATTAGAGCACAAAGTGTGAGACTATCCACGTCGACCTAATCAGGTACCAGCTGTGGTACCGTATTAGTTACGAGAATCATTCAGTCACCAAGGGTGATGCCACAATCGTTCAGGGTTCGAGGCATTGGTAGGGGTAGTATGAGCTCTGGTAGGGGTCATTGGGTATCGGACAGAGGTGTGACCCAGATTGAGGCTCGACAACCAGCACTAATATATACGACTAAATGTTATGAAGACAAGGACGACACCGATGTTATTACGGGTACTTTCTTTATTTATTTTGTACCATACTTTACTTTGGTTGATATTGGTTCTACTCACTCTTACATAGCTAGCACTGTATCTATGAAACTAAATATACCTATTGAGTGTACTGCTAGTGTAATATCTGTGGTCAGTCCTCTGGGTTAATCTGTGTGAGTTAACAGAGTGTATAAACGAGTGCCGTTAGAGGTCCAGGGAATTGTTTTCTCGACGGATTTGATAGAGCTTTCATTTCGGGAGTTCAATTTGATATGGGAATGGATTGACTTGTAGAACATTGGGTTAGCCTTGACTGCGTGACCAAGAGGGTAACCTCTAGAATCGAAGAGGATGGTAAAGTAGTTATGGTAGGGGAACATCGAGATTACCTCTCCAGTGTAATATCCATCCTCGTAGCTGAGAGGTTGGTTTGAAAAGGGTGTGAGGCATACCTTGCGCTTATCTCTAATTTCGTATCAGCTAAGCCAACTGTTGGTGATTTTCGAACAGTTAGAGATTTTTAGGATGTATTTCCTGATGAACTACTGGGCGTAGCACCATTCCACGAGGTTGAGTTTGGTATCGACTTTTTTACCGGGTATCACTCCAGTGTCTATCGCCCCTTATCGCATGACACCAAAGGAACTTGCTGAATTGAAAGCATAGCTACAAGAACTTCTCGACTGGGGGTTCATTCGACCAAGCATGTCCTCGTGGAGGGCACTAGTGTTGTTTTTCAAAAAGAAGAATGGTACAATGAGAATGTGCATCTACTACCATCGGTTGAACAAGTTGACGATCAAGAATAAGTACCCGTTGTTGAGAATTGACGACTTGTTCGATCAATTCTGTGAAGCTTCGGTGTTTTCAGAGATAGACCTTCGATCAGGGTATCACCAGCTTAAGATAACCTTCCTAACGCATTACGGTTACTACAAATTCCTGGTTATGCCATTTGCCTTAATGAATGCTCCAGTAGTGTTCATGGACTTGATGAACTGGGTCTTTCAATCGTATCTAGATCGGTTTATTGTGGTTTTTATTGACGACATCTTGATTTACTCCAAAACTGAGACTGAACACGATGAGCATCTACGTATATTGCTTCAGACGCTTCGCGAGAAGCAACTCTATGCGAAGTATAGTAAGTACGAGTTCTGGTTATCCAAAGTTGCCTTTTGGGCCACATGGTGACTACGAAGGGATTCACATTGATTTGAAGAAGATTGAAGCTGTGGTTGAGTGGAAATCACCGAGGAATGTCACTGAACTTCAGAGTTTCCTCGATTTAGCAGGTTATTATCATAGGTTCGTTGAGGGGTTTTCACTGATAACATCGCCTTTGACTAACCTTTTGCGTAAGAACGTTCCGTTCAGGTAGTCCGAGGAACATCATGCGAGCTTTAAGAAGCTCAAGACTATTTTGACACAAGCTCCTATACTGGTTCAACTGATGTAGGGTAAGGAGTTTGTGGTGTCTAATGACGCGTCACATGTTGGTTTGGGAAGTGTCTTGATGAAAGACGAGAAGGTAGTGGCATACGCGACTCGGTAACTTAAGGTTCATGAGGGTAATTATCCTACACATGATCTTGAGTTAGACGTGGTCGTATTTGCATTGAAAATCTGGAGGCACTGCTTGTACGGTTAGAAATGCATAATCTACACTAATCACAAAAGCCTCAAGTACCTGTTAACTCAGAAGGAATTGAACCTAAGACAATGAAGATAGGTATAAATCACAAAAGGCTCAAGTACCTGTTAACTCAGAAGGAATTGAACCTAAGATAGTGAAGATAGGTATAAAAACTCAAGGATTATGATTGTGCAATTGAGTATCATCCTGGTAAAGCTAACGTGGTGGCTGACGCTTGTAACGCATAGGTTTATGCAAGTGTACACAGTCGTTATCAAGTAATAAGTAAGTATCGAGTTATCGTCTCCTTAGAGATTGTATTTGTGTTAAATCACTTAATTGTAAAATTATATTAACAACTTGGTAAAATTAGAAACACAATATGATTGAGAAGTGATGATTAAAATTAAATATATTAAACTAAATGCAAGGATCCCTAATGCAAATTATCCTAAGTATGCAAACTATATGAATGAAATAGATTATAGTAAGATTAAACACAATTTGCAACAATTATAACATAAATAAACTAGGACAATTACTTTAATTAAACTCAATTTATTATCATCATGCTTAATAATATTCGGAAAAATATTCCATGGCAACTCGATCTTTCATGAGTTTGGAAACCACATTAGGTCCTTTTAGAATCCTTTACTTAGTAAATATGCATTTTACTGATCCTTATTTACTAAGGGTTTCTTAGCATTCATGTGAGGTAACAGGGACGTGTTAGGTTTGAAACAGTTTAATCACACAAATCTAAAAACTATGCAGATAACAGAGCTTGGTTAGAGTTGCTATGCAACCTGCAATTTAATCGGGTTAGGATCTAAATTGAGCATGCACATTTCAATTATGTGTCTACTAGTCGTCCTCTGGTTAGGATCGCTCAGCTAATTCAGGTGCATCCCAATCATGTATGAACGAAATACAGACTTGATTTTAATTGAAAACATGATTGATTAAGGAAAAAACATCATAAGTATTATTTAAATAAATATTATTTAATTAAAGCAATAATCCTAGCTTAAATAAAATTAAGCAAACATTATTGTAAACAAGAACAAAGAAAACATAGTAAACATTTTCAAAATAAATTAAAGAAAAGAAAGATTAAACCTAAGTGATTGTCACCCAAGACTCTGATCGAAGAGGGCTCCTTCGTTTCTTTACTTTGCTCCTTGGCTGATGGCTCTTGATGGTATTATAAATGACATATATTTTCTCCCTAAATTAGTGTTTTAGTTATCTCTTTTATATCTTACTTTAAATGCATCATAAGCATTTCATACTTAGTTTTTATTTTTTCTAACTCATTGCTAGTTGGTTTAAATGCTTGTTATTTTTACCACTTTTGGTACTAATGTCACCACAATCAGTCGATATATTGTACCTTAGATTTGTCAGCGCAGGAATCAGCCCAGGAGCTCAATTATGGAAGAAGAATGCAGCCACAAGTATAGCTTGGTATTGCGACCAGAGATGTCAACGCATTGAAATCTTTACTTTGTTTGAGTGAATTCAAGCCATAAGCACATCTGGAAGCACCAGCATAGGAATTTCACACGTTGTCGCTGCAATTAAAGAATTCAGATCGCGACCAGAAATACAGCGACAATCTGCAGAGTTATAAAGATCACACCATATCTGCGTGAGTGCACAGCTGAAATTTAACTAACTATGACAGCTGTAATTAGATTTGGATCTGAGAAGAGATGTCAGAAATGTGGTGATATTCTACTGACAAGTTGTCGGCGCAATTTATTAATGGCATTGACATTCTATAACAATCCAGTAAACAAATCAGATTTGAATAGTTGTCAATAACGAACTTTTACAGCTGTAAAAAGTTGTTGGATCTGAGACTGGAGAAAATCTGTAATTTCTTGAGCCTATAAATAGAGGAAATAAGATGAAGAAAAATCATCAAGGAGTCAAGAATTTAAATCCAAAAATCTCTCAGATCTTCAAGCAAGCTATCGTGGAAGCTTGATGTCGGAGGAGGGTAAGCTGATGGAGCAAGTGTGCAGCAACTTCTGATAAGGAGTGCTTGGTGCTGGGCAAGAGGAACAATTAGGGAGTAGGCCTAGTAGTCTAGAGATAGTAAGCTTCGTTGTACTCTTTAATTCTTCTTAAACGATGATGAATTTTGATGATATTAAATGAATACGAGAGTGTCTTTTAATATTAGATCATTTTGATTCTTACTTTACGCTGCTTATCTGCTTATTCTTGGATCTAAATGCTTTAAGCACGAGAGTGAAATTGCAGTGCGTCAACATCGAGAGATGCGGTGACAGGTTAGGTTAACAAGTAGGTTAGGCGAGAGCTACTCAGGACTGGGATAAAAACCAGTTACTTGTTCTTGGATACACATTGTTGCTCGCATCAGGAGGTGGAGTGATTGTGGGTATTTAAGTCGGGATTAAGTATGGAGCTGTTGGTGGTAAAAACTCAAAGGAACTTCATTGCAGCGACATTCCATCTATATTTTACCTTGTCGGTGCATCCAGCATTGCTACTTAACGAAGTCAGTGATCCACTCCAATTCTTTACACTTGATCAATCCTTTATTTTTTTGCATTTAAATACTCAACATTTCAACAACACTTTGATTTACTTTCAGTTGCTCTGACAGTTAACATTGATTGCGTTGACATTACTGATTATTTTAGTGTGCAGATCTGACTTAATTGTGCTGACATCCTTACTCACATTTTACTTAATTTTTGTATTTGTTGCTCCTACTTTAAACATCAAGAATCCATTCCTCGTGGGATTGATATCTGATAGAATTTTCTATCAACTATACTTGCATGGATGTGTGTTCGCTTGCACATTGCTGTGTCGATCAAGTTTTGGCGCCGTTGCCAGGGAATGACATTTGTTTGATGTTTATTTTTGTCGTTACATTTACTCTTTATTTTCTAAATTTTATTTGTCAGTAGTTTTCTTTTTGTTGTTTACTTTTACATTTTTTCTTTTAGCTAAATATGGCTAGGAACGAGGTATATAGAACCTTAAGATGTTGGATGAGTGATGCTATAGAAAAGGAGCTCGATTCCATAAACATTGAGGCATCTTCTTTGACTAATATGAGTAATTCAATGTTGAATGCTACAGCAACTGCAAAATGGAAATTTGCTGCGATAATTTGCAATCACTGTGGAAGCAACCATGAGTTTGAACAATGCCCATCAAATCCATCAAATGTGTACCACATGAGGAATTTCTATGAAAATCCATATTCCAACACCTACACGCCAGAGTGGGAGCAACATCCAAATTTTTGTTCGAAGAATCAAGACATTGGAAGTATAGATAATGATGTTAGATCTGAGTGGACATTACCTAATTATGATCAACCTTTGTCAAGGCAAAATATCCAGCAAGACGAAGCATCAGAGTTTTCATCAATTAAAAATTTACTGCAACAATATATTGCAAAGACTGATGTTGTGCTACAGAATCAAGTTGAATCCATGCATGCTCTAGAATATCAATTTGGCTAGATTGTGGGCGCAATGAATTTGCGACCACAATAAACTTTGTCGGATGATATTGAAAATTCGATATCACAAGGGCAAGAGCATGATGTGAAAATCATTCCCAAAAGTGAAACTCAACTAAATGAAGTTATTAGAGATGCTACAGCAAAAGAAGATAATTCAAATCTCAACAAGGGAAAGATGTCAGCGCAATCTAAAAAGCAAACTGCAGCTGAAGAGGTTAAACAAAATATTGTGGCAACAGAATCAGATCACTTTTCATCACAACTGCTACAATAAAATAGCCTTAGAATTTCATAATGCCAAAACCTCCTCAATACCCTACTCCATCGGTGATCGATATATTGGAAAGGCATTATGTGATTTCAATGAAAGCATAATTTTGATGCCTATATCCATAATTAAGAAGTTACGAAATTGGAAAAAACGTAAGAAAGAGTGGAGACTTTTTTTAGGACGGTGTGATGAATAAAAGGGTACAAAACACTTGCGGAATAAGTAAACACCATTGTCGACGCATTATGGTTCCATTGTCAACACATTTTACATTTCCTTTTACCTTTTCACTTTTACTTGTTACCTTTTTAATTTTATGCAGGAATAAAAAAATCATCTTTTTGTGGATGTATCACAAGCACAACTTGTCGGCGCATTATATAATGACTCGGAAAAGCTTTTACAGCAAGAATCGTGCCAGTTGATTTTCTTCTATCCCCATCCGTTGGATCAAGCAAAAAGGTTATAAACCCTTCTTTACTGACTTCATGCTTCCTACTCACAATCACCATTGCTGTTACATTCATCCTCTTAGTATTCTTAAAGTTTTCTGTAGTTGTCTTTTTACCTTCTACACATAGCACTACGATGACATTAGATCGCATGTGCCTCCTACATTCAATCGTCAAAAGTCGCCACATCGATGTTGGCATAATTCTCCACGACTAGATTGCTGAAGCTACTTCTAAGCAGACAAATATGGTGAAGAGGTGCTAGAGAATAAGAGCCCCATCAACGACATCTTAGTAGAGAGAATGAAAAGAGTGAAAGAGACACTGATAGTGAAAGAAGCACCCAAAAAAGAAGGAAAAGGGAAAGAAGAAGGACAAACAGGAGAATGTGCCTATAAATGCTTAGTTGGGAAAGAGGTTGGTTGTAATGGAAAGAACATTGATCGTATTGACATGCGCCAAATTCATATGTCAACGCATTGGAGGACATGGACTATAGACAAAATCTATTTTATGTGTACACAAGAATATAGAACAAATCTATTGTCAACGCATTGAGAAGTCTGAGCCCAAATCCCCTACCAGAGTTCCCTATCTTCCCACCTATTATTAAGGAAGCTACCTTATCCTCCGACCAGCCTACTCTTGATGGTAGGCCACAACATGTTCCCTCTCCAACAAGAATCCACATTTCAGATGACGAGGAGCACGAGGGGAATTCTAATGCTATGGAGGATTGCTACAGAACTATAGCCAGCTTGTTTGAAGAAGAGTTCTCGAATAGCATTGAGGCTAATATGGTAGAGCGGGCAGCTATGGTTGAGGAGGTGCATACTCCAATTGTATCCATGGGTGTGGACGCAGAGGAAGGCGCTGACAAAGACATCACTAAGCAGGAACAGTCTGAAGAAGGAGAAGCAGAACAAGAAAAAGGCCAAGAGAATGAGAAGGAAAGAGAGGAAGAATTTGAGAAGAAGGACCTTGCAGAGAAGTAGGAGGAAAAGCAAGACGATGCCTCGATAGATATCGTTGAGGATATTATCGAAACACCCGTAAATGTAAGGGCATCTAATGTAAATGTGGCTCCACCTGAAGCGAGCCAGGCTGAGGCAGTTACTAGTAGTGCTGAAGATTGTAATCATTTGGCCATGGTGCCTTATATATCACCACTTGCAGAAATCCACCCATTAGATGTAACTATCGATGAGACCGCCACCCAACCAACTGAAGAGGAGTAATCTGCTGATCTGAATGGTACGAAGGGTAGTAAGAGGAAGCGTAAAGACAAGAAAATAAGGCATAAGGAGGAACGAAAGCGCAACAAAAAAAACCAATGCAACCACATCTTTGACTGCAGCACACTGAGTTAGTTTTTTTTTATTTTTTAGCACTTAATTTAGTTTTCATGCGTATCATATAGCTATAGTATAATTATCCCTGCATTATTAACATCATTGCATTTTTATTGTCGCTGCATTTACATTGTCATTGCATTTCCATTTATATATTTATTAATGTCAGTGCAATTTTACCCACATTTTTGAGAATTTACTTGTGTCTTTAGTTAATGAAAGTATGCAAAATTTCAGTAAAAATGTGACTACATTTTATTTGATGCATAAATCTTGAATTATTTGGAATACTGATATGTGAATTGGGTGAATATGAATGAATATTGAATCCTCTATTTTGGATGAATGATTGGAATTACTTCAGTAATAAATGGATAGTATCACTCTTTGAATCTTGAACTAACTTGCTAATTGCAGCAACATTGTTTTAATAAAGAACACTCCAATGTTAGTGCATTGTGACTTATCAAGGGAGAACACTCCGCTTCAAGTGTTAGAAAAATTATCTAGCCAAAGGCTGTCACTGCAAGAGTGTTTGTCGGTGCAATTATAAACCTCTTGGGGTTTGTTGCACCCCATCGTTACTACCCAGGAACAAAGGTAGAGTAATGCAATGACATCTCTCAGTCACTTATTAAAAAAATAGAAAAAAAGAGAAATATATTGCAATAAAGCTTATTATTTTTACCTCTTTTTGTACTAATGTCATCGCAATCAACCGATATATTGTGCCTTAGAATTGTCAACGTAGGAATCAGCCTAGGAGCTCAATTATGGAAGAAGAATGCAGCCACAAGTATAGCTTGAAAATATGACCAAAGATGTCGACGCATTGAAAGCTTTACTTTGTTTGAGTGAATTCAAGCCACAAGCACATCTGGAAGCACCAGCGCAGGAATTTCACACGTTGTCGCTGCAATTAAAGAATCTAGGGTGCGACCAAAAATGTAGCGACAATCTGCAGAGTTATAAAGATCACACCAGATCTGCGTGAGTGCACAGCTGGAATTTAACTAACTATGATAGCTGTAATTAGATTTGGATCTGAGAAGAGATGTCCAGAAATGTGGTGACATTCTGCTGACAAATTGTCGGCGCAATTTATTAATGGAATTGACATTCTATAACAATCCAGTAAACAAATCAGATTTGAATAGTTGTCAATAACGAACTTTTATAACTGTAAAAATTTGTTGGATCTGAGACTGGAGAAAATCTATAAATTCTTGAGCCTATAAATAGAGGAAATAAAATGAAGAAAAATAATCAAGGAGTGAAGAATTTAAATCCAAAAATCTCTCAAATCTTCAAGCAAGCTATCGTGGAAGCTTGATGTCGGAGGAGGGTAAGCTGATGGAGCAAGTGTGCAGCAACTTCTGATAAGGAGTGCTTGGTGCTGGGCAAGAGGAACAATTAGGGAGTAGGCCTAGTAGTCTAGAGATAGTAAGCTTCGTTGTACTCTTCAATTCTTCTTAAACGATGGTGGATTTTGATGATATTAAATGAATACGAGAGTGTCTTTTAATATTATATCATTTTGATTATTACTGTACACTGCTTATCTGTTTATTCTTGGATCTAATTGCTTTAAGCATGAGAGCGAAATTGCAGTGCGCCGACATCGAGAGATGCAGTGACAGGTTAGGTTAGCAAGTGGGTTAGGCGAGAGCTACTCAGGACTGGGATAAAAACCAGTTACTTGTTCTTGGATACACATCGTTGCTCGCACAGAGAGGTGGAGTGATTGTGGGTATTTAAGTCGGGATTAAGTAAGGAGCTGTTGTTGATAAAAACTCAAAGGAACCTCATTGCAGCGACATCCATTAATATTTTACCTTGTCGGTGCATCCAGCGTTGTTACTTAGCGAAGTTAGAGATCCACTCCAATTCTTTACACTTGATCAAACCTTTATTTTTATGCATTTAAATACTTAACATTTCAACAACACTTTGATTTACTTTCAGTTGCTCTGACAGTTAACCTTGATTGTATTAATATTACTAATTATTTTAGTCTACAGATCTGACTTAATTGCGCTGACATCCTTACTCACATTTTACTTAATTTCTATATTAGTTGCTTCGACATTTAAACGTCAAGAACTCATTCCTCGTGGGATCGATATCTAATAGAATTGTCTATCAACTATACTTGCATCGACGTGTGTTTGCTTGCACATTGCTATGACGTAAAAACACCGATCAGCTCTCCAAGGTGGTCGACCAAGGGCTCTTTAAGAGGCTTAATTGCTAAAATCTCTATGAAGAGACGATGCTAGGCATGGGGACTAGGGAATGCTAGAGAGAATTAAGAGAGAAGGGAAGGTGTTGGATGAAGAGATGATTAGGAAATGGTGAAATGGGGTCTTATTTATAAGTGAAGAGAGGAGAGTAGTTTGCTAAAAATATAGAGGTTTCGTCTCTTCAAGCTTCTTCAATGAGTGGTTGGCCATGATTAGTGGATTTTTAGTTAAATTTTGCTTGATTTTTAAACAATTTAAATGCCATAACAACTCAGGACTAAAATTTGGTCAAATGTAAATCTTCGGGCAAATCTCTGATTTCTTTAATATTGCAGGGACCTTGTGCAAATAAACCAAAAAGTGTTTTATGTGGACAGCCATGTGTTGATGAAATTGGGTTGACTTGGTCTTCAATTTGGACGATTTTGTAATCTAGCAAAGTTTATCTGACCTGTCAAAAATAAATAAATTAATTAAAGGACTAAAGAATTAAAATTAACCCAATTTAATTAATTAATTCAACCCAAATTATTTAATGAATTTAGAATGAATTATTAAGTATGATTTTATATTTTATTATTTAATTTAACCATGCATAACCCACTTTATGTCTTAAAAATATAATATGTTCAAATAAATATAAATAAGCCATTTTATGCATGAAAACTATATAATAAAACATAAAATCACATTTCAATAATTTCTATGTCCTAATTTCATATTTTCACATATTTTATTAATATATTAAACATTTACTTAGTTTTAGCAACAAATTTAAGTAAAAAGATGATAAATTACATAGGAAAAATCCTATATATTTTAGAGTTTACATAACCCCAAACTTAAATCATTGCTCGTCTCGAGTAATGTTCATGCATAACAAAAGGTCTTGCTAAGGCAAAATTGCTAGTTGTGTAAGCAGCATAAATCTTTGTCCCATAATCATGCATTAATAACTTCATGTTCATAGATATTCTTTATTAACAAGTAATTCATATGCAAATTTTTTTAGATATTATACTAAGTTTCAAAATATGTCGACATGAATGATAGTTTGTATGTATGTCACAGTCACTGATAACATTCTTCATTCAACATAATTTCTCATCAATCAAGCAAAACAATCATAAGGCTTATTTATGATTTTCATATGTTGAACTAAGTACTTCCTTTCCACTAATGTAGGTGACATAATCGTCAAATCAATAGGTCTTTTATAAGGTTGTAATAGGGCTCGGTTAAAGGTAGGGATTTTAAGAGATGAGACAATTCAGTTTCAAAATCTTAACCTTTAACTTTGTCTTGGATTTCTTGAAATACAACCTTTTTTCTTTAAGTGAACCTTTGGAACACCCCCAAACTTATTTTGAACTCATGCTCATAAATTTTTCTTTTCAAAGATTGAGCAAACTTTTCTTCTCTTTTTTTTTTCATAAGCAATAGCATGTACATGTTTTTGAAAATTTCCTCAAATGTTGATCACCAAGACAACTTTAGTTAAGATGGGTGCACAAAATTAGGATAACTTAAAAAAATGGTAATGTGGCTTATAATGTAGGTACATTGCAATAAATAGGCCTTTAAGCTCAAAATTATAGTTTCAAGGGTCTAATATCATAAGGTTGGCTTGAAAAGGCTCAAACGATCCAAAGAAATAGTGCCTATATCATTTTAGCTTTTTATGTCTCATAGGATTTCGCCTCAAGAAAGTTACTAAGTTAATTCTAAAGATATAAACCCTCATGCATGTCTAATCTCAAGAGAAACTAAGTTTTCATGGAACACGTTACCTAAGATTAAGATCATACAAGCATTCCATTCTTCATGATAACATACATTCACTCAGATAGAATCATCATTCATTCTTGCATACAAACTATCTTATTAACAAAAATTTTCTCTAAACATTCATTTATTAAAACAAACTTATGATAGAAATGATTGAAACATACTTGAAAATTTTTTTAAAAAATTAAGCAATTTATTTGTCTTACCCCCCTTTAAAAAGAAGCAATGTCCTCATTGCAAGAATAAAGTAATGAATGAAAATTGAACACAAGGTAGAATCGTAAGAAAAGAGAGGTGAGTCATAAAGACTGCTTAAATACCAAGTCTTTCTTATCAATCCGATCCTAGACATGTTCATTTTCATTACCACATCACTTAGTCTTTTTCTATCTGAAGAAGTATTAAGTTTATTCATGCTTGCTATGTTTTATTCTGCAGAAATTAAATCCTAATTACGAAAGAAATAAATTCCTAAAAACCTAAAACCAATTAAATAAATAACAAGACAAGAATCCCCCCTTTTATTTTTCTAACTCATTCCCCTTATCTCCTTCAGCTTCATCTTCGCTTGCATAGCCAGTATCTTCCTTTCATGTCTCAAAGATAGCATCTAGGAACTCAGGAACAAAAGTGTTAGAGATATTCTTAAATGTATTTCGAATTGAGTCATCTCTAATCTTTGCACATTTCCAGTAAGTTTGTTGTTGATTGTGCATGAACTTGCACATATCCATCATAATTGACAACTCTGATTTCTTTGAAGTACTTTCAGAAGTTAACATTGGAGTTATAAATTCAAGTTTAACACTTAGCTTAATTGTTCTTTCTTCTAGCTCAATCTTTAGTTTAGGGTTTGTAGATCCCTCAATTGGTTTAGGATTGTTCGGTTCCTTATCAGATTCTTCTTCTTCAATGTTTGTAATTGAATTAGCTTTAGTTTCAGTTTCATTTGTTGACTCCTCATGTCTGGTTCAGTTGGCTTTTCTTGCTCACCTTGATTCAGCTCATGCACCTTCTTTACTAACCTTTCAAGATCATGATTTGTAATGCACCCTTGAACATATTTCCCCTTCAGATTTGCTTGCGTTTTAACATGGGCCCTTAAGCAAAGTGAAGTGATTAATGATGGGACGTAAGCACTTCTTGTTTTCTTTTTAGCACAATCATGAATGTCCTTGAGAACAATTTTCCCAACATTAATGGACTTTTTTGTCAAAATTGCATACAACAAGAGCATCCGTTCCATCGAGATGGTGGAACTATGTGAGATAGGCATGAAACTGTAGCGAACGAAATAAAACCATACCTTTGCTACTGACTTTAGGTATTCCCTTCGACAAGAATGGCTTCCAAACTTTCTTATAATCCATTGGGATCCTGGATTTGTCACAACATCAAGCACTTGTGGAAGAAAATCCCAATTGATATTGTTCATCATAGGGTAGTACTCATCTTCTTCAACATCAAGTAAGTTAAACAAATCATTGATGGACTTAGAAGTAAGAGGTACCTTTTTCTTTCGAACGATGACCTCAGTAGCATCTTGCATAGTGAAACTAGCATAGAACTCTTGAACTAGTTCATCATCTGGAAGTGAGCGAGCATCACAAAATAGTTCCCACTTGAGAGCATTGATTTTCTTTCTAATCGGTACAGGAACAACCATCAAATCATGACCCTTCAAGTTAAAACCTTTTATCGACATCATAGGTTGATGCTTGAAGATTGAATCAAATCTCTCTTTCACTTTTTCATCGATCAAAATTGGGTTTTCAGGAGTAGTCTTTGGAGATCTAGTTCTTTTGTGAGACAAGGTATCTTTTCCCGAAAATTTAACAAAGTTTCGGCATAAGGGAGAGAAAAGGAATCGGCAAGGTGATGTAAAGACTTACTACGGTAAAAACCTTGTGACAGTAAGGTTGGTACGGCAGCAACAATAGTGTGCGACAGCAAGGACGGTGTGTGGTGATGACAACGACGATGTGTGGCAACAACGTTGGTGCTTCGACAATCTTCTTGTGGCGACAATAGGTGATTTTGGCCACAAGGGAAGAAAAACTAGGGTTTCTTTCGAGATTTGAGGCTTGCGGAACAAGAGGGAAATTTAGAGATTTTTAAGGTTAAGTAAATTGTTTTGAGGGATATGAAAATAGTAGAATGAAAAGGGGTTTATATAGGGAAAAATTAGGGCAACATGTAGCAAAAATTTAGCTACATTAGGGTTACTTGGGCGGCAAGTAATGGGAGTGGCGGCAAAGCATGGATATTTTCCCTCATTTTTGCTATCTTGAGCCTCAAACTCAAGTTGTATTTACAAACTTATTAAAAAAATCTGATTAGTACTTGGGCCAAAGTTGACCCCCTTTAGTAACATAACAATTAAAATTAAAATTTAAACAACAAAGAATGAAACTTAAAAAATTTAAAACTCAATTAGAAAATTTATTCTTAACAAATTACATTAAATTAATTCCTAAGAAAGGTTGGAAGGGTCACAATGGTCCCGCTTAAGTTTCAATCTACTTAGATAGAATTAATTAAATGTACTAAGTTAAGAAAATAAGTACTAATTATTTATTTATTTACAAAATGAGTTCATGAAAAATCGAGGGTCTGTTGATTTGAACGAGGATTCAACTCGCTCAACTTCACCATCCCAATAGTGTTTAAGAAGTTGACCATTAACTTTAAACGTACCTCTGTAATTGTCGTATAATTCAACAGCTCCATAAGGATAAACTCGATAAATGGTATAGGGTCCTTTCCATCGGGATTTAAGCTTCCCAGGGAATAACTTCAGCCTTGAATTAAACAACAAAACCTTCTGACCTTCTTTAAACTCGCGAGGTTGTTTATGACTATCATGTCATCTCTTTGATCTTTCTTTACACATTTTGGCATTCTCATAGGAAAACAACCTCAGCTCTTCCAACTCATCAAGTTGTAACATCCTTCTCTCACCGGCTTGCTTGAGATCAAAGTTCAACTACTTCAAAGCCTAGTGAGCTCTATTCTCCAACTCTAATGGAAAATGACATGCCTTTCCAAAGACTACCCGATAAGGAGTCATTCTTAATGGTGTCTTAAATGCTGTTCGATAGGCCCATAATGCATCATCGAGACAAATCTTTTCTTCTAGGGCGTACTACCCTTTCAAGGATACCTTTGATTTCACGGTTCACTCTTTCAACTTGCCCATTTGACTGGGGGTGATAAGCAGTAGCAATCTTGTGCTTCACATCATATTTGTCAAGCAACGACTTAAGCCATTTGTTCACAAAATGAGAACCTTCATCATTAATAATAGCTCTTGGAGTCCTAAATCATGTAAGCACATGCTTATGTAGAAATCGCATGACTACCTTTGCATCATTTGTAGGGTATGCTTCGGCTTCAACCCACTTGGATACATAGTCCACAACAACTAAGATATATTTGTTCCCATATGAAGAAGGAAACGAACCTAAGAAGTCAATGCCCTAAACATCGAATAACTCAATCTTCAAAATGTTTGTTAAGGGCATCTCATTTCTTCTTGATATATTTCTGGTCCTTTGGCATCTATCACAGATCTTCACATAAGCATAAGCATCTTTAATTAGTGTAGGCCAAAAGAAACCTGCTTGCAAAATCTTTGCTGTAGTATGCGAACCACTAAAGTGTCCATCACTTGGAGATGAATGGTAATGATACAAGATCTCGGCAATCTCACTTTCAGCTATGATTTTTTTAATTATATTATCTGTAAATTGTTTAAACAAAAACCAATCCTCCTAAAAATAATACCGACTATCATGAAGGAATTTCTTTCTTTATTGGTATGTCATTTCCCGAGGAATTATTCCACATGCAAGATAATTGACAAAATCAACAAACCAAGGTGTTTCATGAATTCGACTTACCTCAAATAGGTGTTCATCTTGAAAATTCTTGTTGATAGGCACACATGATCGAGTTACCTCATCTTGTTCCAACCTTGACAAATGATCAGCTACTTGATTTTTGACACCTTTTCTGTCTTGGATCTCAAGGTCAAATTCTTGGAGTAAGTGTATCTAACGAATTAGCCTTGATTTTGCATCTTTCTTCATGAGCAAGTATTTAATAGCCGCATGGTCAGTAAATACTATAACTTTAGTACCTATAAGATATGAGCGAAATTTGTCAAAAGCAAAAACTATAGCAAAGAGTTCTTTTTCAATTACCGTACAATTGAGTTAGGCTCCCGTCAAAGTCCTGCTTGCATAGTAAACAAGGTGAAACACTTTGTTTCTCCTTTAACCCATCATAGCTCCAACGGTATAATCGCTTGCATCACACATCAACTCAAAAGGTGAGCTCCAATCAGGTGTAACGATTATTGGGGCTGAGATTAACCATTTTTTCAAATCTTCAAAAGCTTCAAAACATGCTTTGTTGAAATCAAACACTATATCTTTCTTTAACAACAAACACAAAGGTTTAGAAATTTTTGAAAAATCCTTGATAAACCTTCGGTAAAAATCGACATGGCCTAAGAAACTTCTGACTCCTTTCACATTGATTGGGGTCGATAATCTGTCAATTACGTCCACTTTTGCTTTATCGACTTCAATTCCTCTCTTTAAGATTTTATGCCCTAAGACAATCCCTTCCTTAACCATAAAATGGAGTTTCTCCCAGTTAAGGACAAGATTCGTCTTTTCGCATCTCTTCAGTACCTTAGCCAAATTACTCAAGCAAATATCATAAGTGTTACCAAAAACAGAAAAATCATCCATGAAAACCTCAATAAAATTTTCAACCATATCAGTGAATATTGCCATCATGCAATGCTGAAATGTTGCAGGTGCATTGCATAAACCAAAAGGCATTCGCCTAAAAGCAAACGTACCATACGGACAAGTAAAGGTTATTTTATGTTGGTCCTCCGCAGCTACAACTATTTGGTTATATCCCGAATAGCCATCTAAAAAACAATAGAATTCATTACCTACCAGTTGATCTAACATCTAATCCATAAAAGGCAACGAAAAGTGGTCCTTCCGAGTGGCTTTATTCAACTTTCTGTAGTCAATACAAATTCTCCAACCAGTAACAGTTCTTGTTGGAATCGAATCGTTATGCTCATTTTCAACAATTGTGATTCCACCTTTCTTTGGCACACATTGCACTGGACTTACCCACGTACTATCTAAAATAGGGTAGATGATTCCTACATCTAACCATTTGATCACATCCTTTCTCACAACTTCTTTCATAATAGGATTGAGCCTCATTTGTCCATTAATTTGAGCTCTTTCACCATCCTCTAAAATAATTTTATGCATGCAAAAAGAAGGGCTTATACCTCGAATATCAATTATGGTCCAATCGATTGCTTTCTTAAATTTCTTAAGAACAACAATTAGTTGCTACTCTTGATCTTTCATCAGTTCTGCTGAAATAATCACAGGCAAAGTATAACAATCACCTAAATAAACGTATTTTAGGTGGGAAGGAAGTACCTTTACTTCGAGTTTAGGTGGTTCTTTGATTGACAACTTTGGTTGCACAAATTCTGTGACTTTTAACTCCAACGGTTCAAACCGTATGGATTGAATAAAATTTCTCGGATTGGCTTCCATCAAAGCCATGTTTTCTTCACCTTCTTCATCCTCCAAAGGGTCAAACTCTAAGGCTTTCTCCAATGGGTCTTCTATAAAATTGTTTTCCATAGAAACCAAGGTTTCTATCTCTTCCATAACTGAACACTCTTCCGTTGGATCGGGAAATTTCATAGTTTTAAGAATGTTAAAGGTTACCTGATCGTCTTAAACTTGCATAGTAAGTTCACCTTTCTGCACATCAATTAATGTTCTTCCTGTGGCTAGGAAAGGTATCCCAAGGATGATTGACACTTCCTTATCTGCTTTAAAATCTAAGACAATAAAATCAGCAGGAAAAATAAATTTATCAACTCTTACCAAAACATCCTCGATCTTTCCCTCGAAATGTGCTAAAGATCGATCCGCTAGCTGAAGCATCACAGTTGTAGGTCTTACTTCACCTATCCCTAGTATCTTGAAAATAGACTTAGGCATCAAATTGATACTCGCTCCTAAGTCACACAAAGCTTTACCATAGTAAGATTCACCAATGTTATAGTGTATAGTAAAGCTTCTTAGGTCTTTCAATTTTGGCAGCAGCTTGTCTTGTAAGAACGCACTACACTCCTTCATCAAGGCAACAATCTCATACTTACTCAGTCATTTCTTTTTTACAATATCTAGCCTCCATAAATAGTCGAAGGTGGAGATGTGGATCTTCCGTGGGCATACCACTGAATTGGCCCACCATTTGTAGTATTTGAAACATTACTGGTTTCAATTCAAATTGGGTTGCCTCAATATCTAGCCTTCTAATTCCTAGATTTAACTCATTGAAAAGTGGCACAGCATATTGTCTGAAGCATCAATCTCTATCATCGGCAATGAGGATGGGATTTCGCTCATGATCGGCTTCATTACCTTGGTCTTGATTCTGATTTCCAAGGTCCATCTCGACTTTCTTTAAGCTGTTCATTCACATCTTCTTTGTCTGAAAGTTCGCTCAATTTCAAGGTCTACGGAGAGTAAATCGATAATCCGATCTATGCTCATAAACACCTGAAAAGAAAATCACAAAATTAAAAAGAATAAGTTAGTAATGTTAGAAATAAAAACCAAATTGAAAATAAATAATTTCACAAAAATGACTATGGCAGCAGTTAACAATCCCTGGCAACAGTGCCAAAAACTTGTAATGCGTAGGTTAGTGCAAGTGTACACAGTCGTTATCAATTAATAAGTAAGTATCGAGTTATCATCTCCACAGGGATTGTATTGTGTTAAATCACTTAATTGTAAAATTATTTTAACAACTTGATAAAATTAGAAACACAATATGATTGAGAAGTAATGATTAAAATTAAATATATTAAATTAAATGCAATGATCCCTAATGAAAATTATCCTAAGTATACAAACTATATAAATGAAATGGATTTTAGCAAGATTAAACACAATTTGCAACAACTATAACATAAATAAACTAGGACAATTGCTTTAATTAAACTCAATTTATTATCATCATGCTTAATAATATTCGAAAAAAATATTTCATGGCAACTCGATCTTTCATGAGTTTGGAAGCGACATTAGGTCCTTTTGGAATCTTTACTTAGTAAATATGCATTTTACTGATCCTTATTTACTAAGGGTTTCTTAGCATTCATGAGAGGTAACAGGGACCTGTTAGTTTTGAAACAGTTTAATAAAACAAATTTAAAAACTATGCAGATAACAGAGCTTGGGTAGAGTTATTATGCAACCTACAATTTAATCGGGTTAGGATCTAAATTTAGCATGCACATTTCAATTATATGCCTACTAGCCGTCGTGTGGTTAGGATCGCTCAGCTAATTCAAGTGCATTTCAATCACGTATGAATGAAATACAGACTTGATTTTAATTAAAAACATTATTGATTGAGGCACAAACATCATAAGCATGATTTAAATAAGTATTTTTTAATTAAAGCAATCATCTTAGCTTAAATAAAATTAAGCAAACATTATTGTAAACAAGAACAAAGAACACATAGCAAACATTTTCAAAATAAATTAAAGAAAAGAAAGATTAAACCTAAATCAAAGTGGCTGTCACCCAAGACTCTAATCGAAGAGGGCTCCTTCGTTTCCTTACTCTGCTCCTTTGCTGATGGAAATAGGATGTATGCGGATCTATGTGAGTTGTATTAGTGGTCTGGGTTGAAACGAGAGGTGACTACTTATGTTTCCCATTGTTTGACGTGTCAGAAGGTTAAGGCCGAGCATCAGTTGCCTTTAGGATTCTACAATCGGTTAAGATTCCTCAGTGGAAGTGGGAACGGGTGACAATGGACTTTGTTAGTAGGTTACCCCTACCGCTCATCGAGAAAGATTCTGTCTAGGTCATTGTTGATTGGTTGACCAAGTCTGCTAATTTTCTACCAATTTGAACCGACTACTCCCTTTAGAAGCTTGCCAAGCTATATGTGTCTGAGATTGTGAGGTTCCACAGAGTTCCTATTTCGATTATTTCAAATAGGGATTCGTGCTTTACCTCGCGATTCTGGAAGAAACTACATGAAGGATTGGGCACGCGATTAGATTTCAGTACCGCGTACCATCCTTAGACAGATGGGCAGTCTGAGCGAGTCATACAGATCCTAAAAGATATGCTTCGGAGTTGTGTGATCGACTTTAGGGGCAGTTGGGAAGATCATCTACTGCTAGTCGAGTTTGCGTACAATAACAATGTCTAGTCTAGCATGCAGATGGCTCCTTATGAAGCCTTGTATGGTTGAAAGTGCCGAAATCTTTTGTGTTGGACAGCATTGGGTGAAAGATGAGTTCTAGGTCCTGAGTTGGTAACCACAACTGAAAATACTGTTAGACTGATTAGAAAAGTCGTACACAGATCTAAAAGGAAAGACATATAGTATTCTTTCAGGGACCAAGTATTCTTGAAGGTGTCGCCATGGAAAAAGGTCCTCTGGTTTGGGCGGAAGGGTAAACTCAGTCTGTGATTCATCGGACCTTATCGGATTTTGAAACAGATTGGACCAGTAGCCTATCAGCTTAAATTACCTCCTGAGCTAAACTGTATTCATGATGTCTTCCACATTTCGATGTTGAGACAATATCGTTTTGATCCCTCCCACATTATTTCGGTAGAGGAGATTGGGGTGCGACCCGATCTAACTTTCAAAGAGGAACCTATTTAGATTCTCGAGCAAGACATTAAGGTCTTGCTACGAAAAACTATGCCATTAGTTAAGGTTTTGTGGTGGAATCATGGTAGGGAAGAAGCCACCTAGGAACCCAAAGATTTGATTCGCCACCAGTATCCGCATTTGTTTGACTCAGGTAAATTTTGAGGATGAAATTTTCTTTTAGGGGGAGGGAGTTGTAACGCCCCCAAAATTTAAATTTTTTTCTGAGTTGTGTCACTGAAACTGTCTCTGTTTCTATGGTTAAATGCTTTAACTGTTTAGCTAAGATTTGGGATTCGAATGGTAAGTTAAGCATTTTGCGTTTCTTTTTTTGAACTTTAGAGTTTGGGGTTATGGCATAAATTGATTTATGCATGTTGTAGTTTCAACGATAAGCTTAGTGGTTTAATGGTCTAGCATCTGTCTGTCTGATTTTTTATCACGTGTTTGAATCCCTACACGTACGTGTATGCATATTTATTTTTGTACTTTTCCTTCAAATTGAATTTAAAAACCAATTAAAGGTTTTTCCTGGTTAGTTTCCTGTAGTTTGAATGTTCTTTTTATTTTTTCTCCTGTTGCTCTTGGTTTCCATAGGGAAAGTTACTTTTAGTCTTGAATTCTTCCATTTATTTTTTTGAAAGCGTAATTGAAGTGATAAATGGTTTTCTAGTTGCTTTTCGAAGCACTTGACTGTAAGTTTGGAAGAATATTCGTTTGGTTATTTAAAGTTTTGTTAATGTTAATAATGGTGAATTTAAGGAATTATTGTTAAAGTGCATTTTCATTTCCTTTAAGCGTAGACCGTATCGACACTCCTCCCGTGACATCATAGTTCGAGACTGTGGCATCGTGTAAAGGTGAGAACTTGTGTTGAGTTATTGAGGCATTGATGTGAAATATTGATCAATTGTGAGTTTATGACTTAATTGTTGAAATCGGTTGCTTGAAATTTGGTTTAGGCTTTAGATTTGCGTTTGAGGACATTATTTTTGTTGTGTTTTAGGTAGGGTTGAAACCCCTTTAAAGTTACTGCATTTTTTTACGTTTTCCCAAATTTTTGGCTATTATTTCAAGCCACACTGGCTGGCACTCGTGCGTGTGTCCAGGCCGTGTGTCATAGAAGATGGCACAGGAACCACACAGGCTGTACCTATAGTCGTGTGCTAGACCGTGTGTACGTACTGTTTAGTGACATACGGGGGAAGCCCACGAGCGTGTGCTAGACAGTGTGTGCATACTATTTTGTACCACATGGGCTTCGTACACAGGCGTATTGCGTTGATAGAGTACTAGTTATTGAAAGGGGAAGAACAAGAGATTAAATCTTAATCAAGGATAAAGATGTTTTTTCAGGTATTAAGTATTGCATTGATAGAGTAATAGTTATACCTGGCAATTGGAAATGCGATAGAGTGGAACTACGTTAATAGATGTATATGATTTGAATGCTTTAGTGGAGCAAAAAGAGTTATAGGGCGAATTGTTGGAATTGAGAAAATAGTCTTATGTGCCTTGGATATTAGGCGGGGATTTCAATATGGTGACAGATAAAAGTGAGAAGTCTAATTGTGTAGGAGTGGAATACAGATTGAGGGAGATTTGATGTTTTATTGTAAGATGTATAGCGACTGATCGAAAGGTGTTAAGGCCCAGGTAGTTTCAGGGATATCGATTGTAAAAGATAAAGAGGTAGCAAATTATCCTTAGACAAGGCAGAGTAGAGGGGGATATGTTAGAACTGTAAAATAAATCTGAAGTAAAACTTAATAAACCATAGACCAGTATCTGTCATGTTAAATCATCAAGAACAAAATGATAATAGAACTAGATGTGGAAGCGTACTTGAATCTTTCAAATTAGCACACAAGTAATCTAGATAAGGTGTCTCTCTCTTTTCCAAAGATGAGTTATTAGAAAAGTTTAATTGTGTCTAATTTGGGGATCATATCCCTAATATATGTAACTTTGGCATACTAGCCCTAATTCCTAATCAGCCCAGAATTAGTCATAAATTAAAATTTCGTTATTAGAGTATATACACATATTTGACCCATACTTTATTTAATAATTAAAGCTCAATAAACCTTAACTAAATTAGATCACTTTTAATTTGGACTAACCTATTATGATTGTAAATAATAACATGTAATTACCCTTATTATATATGTGATGTCCATATTTTCCAACAATCTCCCACTTGGACCACATATATATACTAATTACCCTATAATTACATGTTATTATTTAACCTTATGAGCTCAAAACTTTACTATCATATCTAAAAGGTATTCCCAACAATCTCGCCCATTAATTATGATAACAAGAACCAAGGTGACTTTCGTTACATATATATGGTAACTAAATCCATCCTTAATCATGTATATTAACACAACAAAAGGACATAGATTAAGTATGGATGTGTAGCATTGAAATTACATGCAATATGATCTAAACAAGCCTATTTCTAATTGGTCCTCCTTAACCTTAGTGAGATCAAGCTTTACCAAAATCAGAGTGTGAATAAACCAAATAAACTTAATATCTGTAAACTAAAACAATTGAAAATGTGTCTATAACATAAAAACATTTAAAAGTACAAACTCTCACTAAAATCAAATATCCTTAAATGACATTACAACCATATAATCAATGTGCTCATGAAAAAAACCTTGGGTGTAGTCCCTTAGTAAGTGGATCTGTAATTATGGAGTTTGTCCTAATATGCTTTATAGGCACCTAACCACTCTGAACTTTTACTTTAACAATTAGGAAATTAAAGTCTATGCTTTGACTTTGATGTGCTCCTGTTGCTACTGGAATAAAAGACTACAATTTTTTTCACAATTTGCACCTTAGTGACAAAATCTTGTATCCATATTTCATCGAAATCAGAGTCTGTATACCTGATGATCTCTAACTGATCAAACCTCCAATATGTGAGCATGTAATCTTTTGTTCTCTAAAAATACCTTATAACCTTCTTAGATGCTATTCAATGGTCCAAACTAAGGTTGCTTAAATATATGCTTAACATCTCAATAGTGTACATAATATTTCAATTTATACAAACCTGAACATACATTAGACTTTCCACTGCTAACGTGTAAAAAAATCTTATGCATTTCTGCAATCTCAAAATCATTCTTAGGGCATTGATTGAGACTATACTTATTATTGACAAGCAGTATGTCATTAACATATAAAACCAAATATAGAACCTTACTCCCATTAAACTTATGTATATACAATTATCAACCAAATTCATCTCTAAACCGAATGAGATAATCATTTGGTAAAATATTCCATTAAAGTCATTATAACCCTTTCTTTAGTGGACCTTCTTAATGACATTTGGTTTTTCGGTTGTTGAGTTTTTTCTTTTGAAACAATTACCTCATCTTGAATAGAGAGTTGTTCAACATTGTCTTGTTGAGGTCTTGGATTCACTTCTTGATCAATGATAGGTATGAGAACCTAAATATCGTCAAAAGTGATAGTAGGAACTAAGTTAGAACTCAATTCCTCCTCAAAAGCTGTGTCTCTAACCTTATTTCTCCCTCCAAACTCAACATCCTAAAAAATGTTGCAATTCTCATCTAAAAAATATTTCTAACTGTGGGATCATAAAACTCATAGCCCTTAGATTGCTTTGAATAACCAATAAAGTAGTTGATCACTATTTTGGAGTCCAATTTCTTTTCATGTGGCATATAAGGCCTTGCCTCAGCTAGACATCCCCAAATGTGAAAGTGCTTTAGACTAGGCTTTCGACTTGTCCAAAGCTCATAAGGTGTTTTTGTAGCTGCTTTAGTAGGTAATCTATTCAGAATGTAAGCTGCTGTCTTTAGAGGCACTGACCAAATAAGCACTTTTAGACTTATCACGGTTCAACCTTTCTTCCTCTTGTACACAATGAGAAATGGGCTCATTTAGAGTCCATTTCTCCTTTAGATAGATGTAACTAATTTAAAATCGGTTAAACTGTGTAGGAAGGGATACCAAAACCATAAGAACAAGCAATTCCTCAAATAGCTCGATCTTAAATGCCTTAAGTCTTGAAGCAACATGAAACGTTTTCGAATGTGCTCCCTCACGTTTCCTTGACCCTTATACTTCATAAACATAAAATAAATCGAAAGTGATGTCATCTCAATCTTATCGTTTTTTTGGAAAAACGTTTCTCAATTTTGTCAAGGAAACCTTAGCCTAAGTAATCTCTTTAGATTCTTTGCCCCTAAAGGCTTTTCGAATACTGTGCTTAATGATCATTAGACTTATGCGATTTGAACCATCCCACCTCTCAAAATCCCTTTTAACATAAGGAGTGCTTTTCGCAGTGAGAGGTGTAGGTTGTTCTTCCTTTAGTGCAAGGTCTATGTCCATACAGCCAAGCACTATAAATGCTTTTTCCATTCCTTAAAATTAGCCCATTAAAAATGGGTATATAATTTATATTAGCAAATATTGTGGCAACAAAATATGATAGATGAATATAGAACAAAATAGATAAAAACAAGCTCACATGAATATTTATAAGTAAACAACAAATTCAAAATAATGGCTAATCCCATCTCAAGATACCAAACACAACATTAATATCAAGTCTTTGGACATTAATACTAATTGTAAGCGGTACTGTTGTTGTAGTAATCAAACATTAACAATAAATTATGTCAAACAATGAATTAATCTTTGGACTAACTTATTGCTCACATAAAGTACCTTATAATTGTCACACATTTATTACCATAGATATGTTTGAAATTCGGCCAAATATTAACTTACCTTTGGGTCAATTAATAAACGCATGAATCATAAAAACATATAATCATCTTGATATTTTAAATAAACTAATCTACGTAAAAGAGGTCACTTTAGCGGCATTTTGTTTCAACTAATCTATTTAAAATATTAGACATCCTTAATTAAAATCTAAAACCAAAATTTGAATTTATTTGTTTCAAAATATTTCTCTTAATTTCTTTTTTCATTCAAATTAAAAGATAATAGTATATATATTTATCCCAAAATAACATACAGTGATGTTGGTAAATATAATAATAGCTTAATAAATCAAAATAACCTCACATAAGACTTCAAATTTAAGCCAAAATAATTTGAATAAAGGAAAACTTCATATCAAGATATCGAACACTCCATTAATATTTCATCTTTGGATAAAATATTAACTTGTAAGTGATATCTTGGTGTAGTAATCAAACACTGATAATAATAACATGTCGAACAATAAATCTTCTTTTGGTTCGATTTACTGCTCACATGTAAAACCGAATAATCGTCACATGTTTATTACAATAGTTGCACGTGTAATATTATTAACCTTATTTTGGGCGGATCAATATTAACATAACTTATGTTACATGCACACAATCTTTAATATTTTAAAACAAAATAATTTACACAAAAAAATCACTTTGGTGACTTATTGCTTCGATTAAGTTATTTTAAAATATATAAACATTCCAATATTTAAATTGAAAATTTCTATAACAGTTAAAGGTCAAAACTAAATATTTTTTATTGTTTATAGCTTCCGGAATAACCCAAAATAAGGTTATTTAAATAGCACAGTGAAAAAATAAAAAACCTTAATCTTTAGTTGATATATATATATATATATATATATATTAATCATATATGTCAAAACCAAACAAAAATAATGTAGTGATGCAAGGTCAAATAATTGACAAGCACATGTATTTATAATTTTGGCATGGACAAAACACCAAAGCAATTCACGCATATAAGTGTATTCAAAATCAAATATAAAATCTTACCCTACATATACTATATAAATCCAAAATTGTATTTATGATAAAATAGAAATTCACATGAATACTTGAAAAATATTTTCAAGCCAATAAATCTCAAAAACATAATCATAATAGTTGGTATATATCACAATTCATAAAATAAATCATATCATCATAATTTAACCAAATATTTGGAATCATAATATGCCAAAACTTAATACCATAGAACCAAACTTATAATTAAATTTCTTAGACATGCATCAATTTAGCATGAATTTACATCAAAACGACCATAAAAATAATTTAACAATATATATAATTGAATCAATAAATATTTATCCACAACCTTAGCATCAATAAACAAAATTTAAAATCATAACGTTTTATAGATTCAATAATATCCAACTCATGCATTATACCTTTAAAATCACACTGCTTTTGTTTTAAAAGCATAAAAAAATTAACCGTATTTATATATTATGATTAACATGAGTTTACTTCAAAGTATTCAAAAACTGAATAAATATTCATAACATAAAATTAATAATTCAATGAATAACCATTAGAGCTTAATATAATACAAATATATAATTTGTATCAAGCTCAACTATATATACTAAAAATAAACAAATAACTAATATGTATGGTTTCATAACGAAACACAACCACCATCATTAAAACTAAAACGTCTTTAGCAAAAATTCATAATAATAACAGTGCAAGTATAAATCCATCAACCATACCAATATGCTCAATCAAATAATGGAATTTAACATAAATGTATACTTTTATACTTGAACTAAATATAATATTTAAAAACATAAAAATTTGGCCATATAATCGTAATATTATCCAAATTCCAAAATATATATTTAATCTGAATAGTATGTAAAGAATAGGCATATAAACTCAATAATAAATATTAATGAATTAATATTATTCCCACAGCCCAACCAAAAACAATTAAAACCTTAAACATGCCAATCAAAACATGCATAACAAAACAATCTTTATAACAAGAAGTTAAAGATTTTAATCAAGAACTCAATCGCACGAATATTTATCGAATATCAAGAATCAAAACCTTTATTAATAAGAACACCAAATTAATATTTTAAATCCATATTTGATTTTCAAGATCACACAAATATTTCAAACCCTAAAACTTTTAATAAAAATCCAAGATAATCAAAATCTAAAAAAAACTTTAATATTATTATTTATCTTTATAATAAAGTCAATAACTATAAGCACAAATAGGATAATAAATTGGCAGTACAACTATGATATTCAAGTAAGATCTCCACAATTAAGTTCTCTTAATAAATGTATTAATGATGTTAATGATGTTTGAGTTTATAACAAAAGATAGCTAAACATTTTACAATAGAGAAAATGTTATTGAATGAACTTGACTTAATACATGAGAATGCATTTGTATATATAGGCAAATATATCAAGAACTTCAACAAACTGACAATAACTAAATCAACTGCCAGTAACTAAACTTAACAGATTATAACTACTACTCATAAATTCTCCTGGTTTTCTCTTTTCTCTAAAACTGAAGGCAGCAAAGGTAATACTCTCAAAGCATTTCGGAAAGGAACAAACTTCTTAGGTGTAAGTGGCTTTGTGAGGATGTCTGCCACTTGATTTTCAGAAAGACTAAAATTCACCTGTAATATTCCATCAACCACTTTTTCTCTGATAAAGTGGTGATCAATCTCAACATGTTTAACCTTAGCATGGTGAGTAGGATTAGCTGCCATGGAGACTGTAGAAGTATTATCACACCACACAATCGGAACTTGTCTTAACACAACTTTCAACTCATTTAGCAGCTGTTGAATACTCAGCAACTTAGACACACAATTCTTAGTTATACAAGGTACAAACAACATAGACTTCATAAGCAAAGGTTTAGCATGCGTGAGCGAAGATGGCTAACCACATCTCAACACAGGTAAAGCACTACCATTACCAACAAATACCTTACCTGGTCCACCATATGAAACACTATCTCCCATTGTAGCAGCATCATGAGTAAGATGATGGGTAGCCCTGAATCAGGGTACCAGGCATTGTCACCTACTGCCTCTGGAGTAGCTATATAAGCTTGAGGATTGGCAGCTGCTAAGGTCGTTGATGGTGCCCCTGAAGAAACAAACGGATTTGACCAAGTTGGTGGAGGAGAACCATAATTGGTCGTAAGAGGATATACAAAAGGAACCATCCAGGGTGACATAACAGGTCCAACACCTACCATACACATATTTGCTTGAGGTGGACGGTAGCTAGTACACTTGAATGAAGCATCAAACCTATGAAAACACCTATCCACTAAATGTCCAACTTTGCCACACAACTGACATTGAATCCGATTACCTGAGAACCTACCTCGTCCTCGACCAATATGTTGAGCTCCAGTACCCAATGAAGGACGATTTGAAGGCATAACAACATTTTCTTTTTCTTTATGAGATGAAGTATCATGAGTCACCACATTTTCTAGGATAGGTACTTCTATCACATTAGCTTGCATTCTTGCTTTAGCATCAAGAAGCATCGTTGTAATGGCCTGAACAGTATAAGGAACTTGACTAGCAGTAATGACCGTGATAATAGACTAAAAATCTGTTGGCAAACCATTCAAGATCGCTGTCACATGCTTGTGTTCACTTATGACCTCACCACAGCTTGCAAGACTATCACAAAACCCCTTGACCTTCATCAAGAAGTCCCTCATAGACAGATCACCCTTACGTTGGGAATGAAGGCTCGTCTATAACACATCAACCTAGAAGTTGTTTTACTATATAGTAGAAAGAGTTTTCCATATTTGAGCATTGGAATCCATTCCAATAAGATGAGGTAACACACCTGGGCTGAAAGAAGAAAGAAGCCAAGAAGCAAGAGCACTATCTTGCTGTTCATAGAGCACAAATTCTGGATTTTCTTGCACCACCCCTGCTTCATTTGTTACTGTCGATGAAGGCACTTTACCATCAAGAAATCTTTGTAACTTGTGGGTCTTGATAGCAAGCAAGACTTGCTTCTTCCACAAAAGGTAATTAGAATCATCAAGTAACAGATTAACTTTCTTAAAAGAAAAGAACCTGTTATCAACAGCTCATCCCTAGAAGCTGACATCACTCCAGGTGCAGCAGATGTTGCAGAAGACGTGTTGATCGCCATTTTACCATAACTTTAATGAAAGACTACTGATACCATGTTTGAGTTTATAACAAAAGATAGATAAACATTTTACAACAGTGTAAATGTTATTGAATGAACTTGACTTAGTACATGAGAATGCATTTGTATATATAGGCAAATACATCAAGAACTTCAACAGACTGACAATAACTAAATCAACTGCCAGTAACTAAACTTAACAGATTATAACTACTACTCATACAAATGAAATATCAATTGTAATTATCACATGAATAAAAATACTATACCCTTCGATTACAATTAAACGTAATTTATATCATTAAGAAAATCTAAAAGTATAAATTCATAATTAATCAATATTGAAAATTAAAACTCTAATCAATATAAATCCAAAAGATTTAGCATGTATTATCAAAAAACACCAAATCCACATATCAAACCCATAAAATCTTAAAGAACAAATTAATTAAAAAAAATAGAAATCAATTCATTCTCAATGATTCAACATGACGAGACTCTGATACCACTTGTTAGAATCGTAAAATAAATCTAAAATAAAACTTAATAAACCAAAAATCAGGATCAATCATGTTAAAATGGGATATTGCAGGGATTAACTGAACTAAAATGTTTCAAAGCTTGGAGGGAAGATTTAATCGTTCTTGGGGGTTTGTGATTGCGACTACAGGTTCTTGGCATTGCTGCAGTTTTTAAAATTTTGTCAAGGTGTTTGTTTCTATTGTTGATCTATAACGGCGTGTTGGTTAGAGTTTGAAGTCTGTTTTGCTAGGAGTTTGCTGCTATAGGAAGTTTTGTCGATTAGGAAAGGATTGGTTATTCAAATGTTGTATGTCTGTAACAATTGAATGAGCTGGATTATTTGTGTTGTTGTTCAGGTGTCAAGCGTTTAGATTGAGGTGTTGTGACTATAATATGTGGATTATGGTTTTCGTATCTTCTGCTAATGCAGCTATGTTTTGGTCTGGTTTGGCTTGGTGGTTCCAATGCCTTTATTGTATTATTTTGACTGAGCAAAAAAAAAAGTGTATTAATGCATAAAAGAAAAAACAAAATTAATATTAAGCTACAAAAATTTAGTTGCCTCGGTAAATTTCTTTTCAAGATTTAGTATTGCAACTTTGTTTCTTTCTTTTCATGGCGACCATGTTAGGTTAATTAGTTGTACATTAGAATATTTTACTCTTTAGTTTTCTTTTGCTTCAATTTTATTTTGGAATCTCACTCTTATAGATGCAAATCAACATTTTTGGAGTTTAAATAAAAGCAAAGAGATTTTCGTTCATTTTATCTCTTCTGATTATATAGACACACATCAATACTTCGTCAATAAAAGTTAACACACGTATAAGAAATTATCAAGAAGCAAAATAGAAAGTGGCTCGCCAGGATCTTGTTGTTGCACTTGTTTTCATAGATATTGTTGGCGCATTTGCTTCCGATTCATCATATTCACTAGCCCATTGCAAGGCTTCTTCCCCCATAAAGTCACAGTCTTCTTCTTCCTTGGCTTCTTCCCCCAAGTCCTCTTCCAACAAGTCATCGACACCATACTCCAACAATCTCTCTTCATCACCATTGCAATCCGACGGAGGAGCACCCAAATCATCTCCTATTGAAGCCTCAAAGAGTTCTTCAAGCTCTTCCTCTCCTAGCCCTAGAAAAAGAGGAAGCCTCAATACCAAGGAAGAATCCCCTTTTGACGTTGAGTCACCTGAAGAAGTCTCATCCCATCCTTTGTCAATTGTCGCTGACGAAGTTTTGACGTTATGTTTTTAGTGTTGTTCTTGAACTTTTTTTATGTTTTTTTTAGTAACTATATGGCGTTGGGTTAGGAGATTAGTTTGTTTATTAGTCAGTTGGGATCATGCATGACATTAAGATCTTATATAGTTACCCAAACTTTGTTTGACTTATCATATGGGTCTCAAATTTTGCCCATGCATGCATGTATTTGAAACTAGCTAAAATCAAAACCCTTTTTGGAAAATCTATATTATTTCTCGATTTTTCATTAAAAATGTTAACCTTTTAATATTTATCATTCTATTAAAATTTTACAAATAAGTAAATTCAATATTTTTAATATTTATGTATTTTATTTATTTCTCACTTAACTTAAATTACATAATATATAAAAAAAAATTTAACATACTATAAAATTTGAAAGTGGGCTAACTATGATCATAACATGAATATTGCATTCCAAGACCATTTTTTTCGATCCAAATATCACGCGGACTTTTAACCTTTGACAAATAAGCCAACCATTAAATAGGTCAACAAGTGACATTTTTTGCCATGATTAACCCTACCAATGGTTGATAAGGTCAACAACAAAACTCATTATACTCATGAAATAAGCATTGATTTCTCAATTTTTCATAGTTTGAACTTATAATCCCTCATTCTTTCCATTTAATGGTACCTGTTGAACTAAAACAATTGCTAAGTCTACAAGTTGCTAAATCTGCAAGCAACGAAGTATGAGAAGAACTTGCTATGGAAGTGGGCAGTTCTACAAAAATTGCAAATGGTACAATGTAAACAAGAGATAAAATAATTTTTAGACAGTTCGATTTTTTATAAGTGCTAAAAGTAACATGTTTTATTCTCGTTCTTAATGCTTTTTTGGATGATTATTCGATGTAAAACAGTTAAATTTATGTTTATAATCTTTTAAATTCATGTTTCTATACTTAGTAGAGCATTTGGAAGCAAAAGTTGTGAAAAAAGAGCGAAAATTGGAAATTTGGAGCACGGTACAAGGGCTACACGGGCTGGGCACATGGTCGTGGCTCACATGACCATGTGCCAGACTGTGTAGAAATCGCAAACTTCACTCCAAAAATGCAAAAAAAAATGCAATTTTTAGGTTTTTGAGCATTCTAAGACCTATAAATACTAGATATAAGAAAATGGGAGGGAGCCGTCATAGAATATTAAAGAAAACAATTCGAAAAAAACACCATTGAAGTCGACTCGGAAGCAGATTTTCATCAAGATTAAAGATCTCCTTTTGATTTCTTTGAATTTTATTATGAGTTTCTTCCTTTTTTGTGGATTTACTGTCTTTTGGATGTTTTTATTTGCGATTACGAACTAACTTTCTAAATACCTAGAGGAGATGAACTCTATGACGAATTCTTTCTTTTGATTTCTGTTTTATGTAATAAATACTTATATCTTGTTCTCAATTATGTGTGCTTAATCCTTGGTTTAATATTTCTAGGCTATTAATCCATGTTTGACGTGCTTAAATAAAAGGAGGAATAAACCCTGTTTAAGAGTAAATCTAGCATAATTGAGTAGAGTTGCATGCAATCCTAGAAATAGGATGACATAAATCTACCGGATTAGAGTAAAATCTAATAGGGAGATCCAAAGATCGAGTTAATGCAATAATAGAGGTTTTAATTAGAAAGAAATTTCAATTAATCAACATAGAGTCAATTGCTTTTATGCTTGAATAGAGGTATTAGCATAATTTAGGGATTTCTACAGATCAAGATACTAAGTGAAGTAATTGTTTAATTCAAATTAATAATGATAGATGAAATCTAAGTGGATTCTTTCTTGGGTATTGTTTCACTTCTTGGTTGTTAATCATTTGGTTTCTTGATTTGTTCTTTATCGTGTTCATTGTTAATTAATTTAGTTCATTTTAGTTTTCAATCAAATACTCTAATTTATCGTTTAATAATAGAAAAATGGTAATTACTAGTACTTTTAGTCCTCGCTGGAATGATATCTTTGCTCACCATAGTTATACTATCAATTGATAGGTGCACTTGCCTTAGTTAGATTTTTAGTTAGTTTACGACTGCATCAATCTTCCTACATGTGCGGAGAATAGCTCAAAGAGATGAATCCACTATACTTGAAGAAAATACAACAAGCAATCCAAATTCTAACCCACCACAATGAAGGATCCTCACTTTTGTATCTCAAAGGCTATATCTATCCCAATTATATAAGAATTTTGAAACTTGCTAACATAATGAAGATCAATCACAATCCCTTCTATTCAATAGCTAAAATAGTTAAATATAATATAATGTTAGCGACAAAGTAAAATGGACTTGTTGCTGGTATGTCTTCAATTCTTTGAGTCATCCCAACTTCCTCGATCCAAGGTATTCAATACACATGACATGATCCGACTCAATCTTTTAAATATGTTTATCCATTGAATTAATGTCCATTTATGGGCTTAAATTGTTTAACAATATCAACACAACGCAAAGATTTGGTTCAATAAAATGCTAATCTTTTGAATATGACAAGTTGTTGTTGTGTCGTAGTGGTGGAGGAAGTAGGCACTTCTTTTGGCACATTACAACTTTGTATATTTCAACAACACCATTAAAGCAAACAATATATGACACATTTTAGAACAAATGTTGCAGATGCAAAATACTATGAAGTTAACCAAATAACTCAAATTACTTTTTAAAATCTATATTTAAATTTAAAATTTTATATTATAATAATTTAATATAATATATTCAAGATCATTTTAACTATATTATAATAATATCGAACGTGTGTCATTAAAACTAGTATATTAAATTAATTTTTATTCAGTAAAGAAATCAAGAAAAACCCTTAAAATTTCTATTTAATAAATCTTATTTTTCGTGTTACAAAATTCAAACCCAACAACTCAAAAACATGAATCAAATAATTGAAAGGTTTTGTTATAAGTTAAATGTGGTTACCACTATATTTGGTTTAGTGTACAACTTAAAAAGAGAAATATTAGTATATACCCAACAACACCTACTAAATTAGCACTTTATTTCTAAATTATTTTCCTAACAAAAAGAAGTTAAAAAACCCTCACAAAAATGCAACAAAACCTTAAAATAATTTTGTAAGATGTTAAAATGGTTTAATATTGTCCAAAAAAAAAAAGCAATTCCATTACATAAAGAAATATATATATATATATATATACACACACACACACACACATCAATACTTCATCAAAGAAAAGTTCATACACAAATAAGAATCTACTGAGAAGCAAAAGAGAAAGATGGCTCCCCAAGATCTTATTGTTGTTGCACTTGTTTCCATGGTTGTGGTTGGGGCATTTGCCACCGATAAATCATCTTCACCAACCCCTTCCAAGGCTTCTTCCCCCACAAATTCGCCATCTTCTTCTTCCCCGACTTCCTTTACCAAGTCCTCTTCTGCCAAGTCGCCAACACCATCCTCCAATAGGTCTTCTTCATCACCATCGGAATCCGACGAAAGAGCACCCAAATCATCTCCTGTTGGAGCCCACAATAATTTTTCAAGCTCTTCCTCTCCTAGCCATAGCAATAGCGACAACCCCGAGATCAATAAAGGATCCTCTTTTGACGCTTACTCACTCGAGGACGTCTTATCCCCTCCTTCACCAAATGTCACTGGCAAAGTTTTGTCTCTTCTCCAAGACCTAAAAAACAAGGAAGATGAAATTAATAATGAAAGCCTGAATTCCAATAATGACAGTCCTGCACCAACACCATTTAATTCTGATGCAACTAAACCCATCATTGGCATTGTCAATATTGTAGTTGTTATCGGATTCTTCCTCTTTTAAGCATCACATGATATTCTGATTGGTTATTTTATTTTATTTATTTATTTAATATATATTTTAATCAAATCGTATTCGTCATTTGTGTTATTTACTTGGTTTCTTGATTCAATTACTTTAGTTGTTTAGTTATTTTAGTGAATGAAATAAATAAGTTTTTGATAATAGTAGTCATTATTCACCTTGGATTTGATAATAAGAATACTTCCTTCAATGGATTTATTTTATATTTGCATTTGAATTATATTAGAGGTGTTTGGTAAATAGAGTTTTGGGCCTTTTTAGCTGATTTGGGTAGAATGGAGAATTGAGTAGTCAAACATTCTAATTGTAGTGTTTGGTGAATGGAGTTTTGCAAAAGCTTGTTAAGCTATAACTTACAAAACAAAAAACGTAGGGATGGACAACTGTTTTTACAACTGATTGGGAATGAGGTATGTGGAATGATATATCTGACCATACTTGATTAAAAGTTACTTGTTTTACCACATGCTCTCAAAACAAATTTACAAACTAACAGCATGACATAATTATCACTAAGGATATAGTTACAATTATATTGATACAATATTAATATTTATTAATTTCCCCAAGATTAATATTCAGGAACTTAAGAAATTTTTTTATTTAAAATGTAAAAAATATTCACTAATTAATTTCCATAATAGACGTTTTACTTCCTTGGTAATAATATTTTATTTCAATAATTCACCCAATAAAAACTAAAGTATTATAAACAAATAAATACTTAACAATAAAATGTGTCGTACCGATATTTGTCATTTTGCACATATCAACCTTTAACTATCAGCTAAGTTTTACCAAACACCTTTAAATAATTAGTTAATAGAATCAGTAGACAAAATCAGTTAAAAGTACCACTTTTTCAAACCGACCACTACAATAAGAAATCAACTATCCACTAATTGCCAAACAGAACCATTATATTTTTGTGATATTCTCGATCTTTTTTGAATAAGGAAATTATGGATTTTTTTATAACTATGTGACATTGGGTTAAAAGTTTAGATTATTTATTAGTTAGGTTAGGCTCGTGCATGGCAACAACATCCTATATAGTTACCCAAACTTGATCTGACCTATCATATGATTATAAAATTTTGCCCACACAAGCATCTGTTTGAAACTAGCTAAAATCTAGATCCTTTTAGGCTCATCTATATTCTATCTAATTTTTGTATTAAAAATGTTAAATTTTTTAATTATCTATAAACTTGATATATATCATTCTATTAAAATTTTAATTACAAATAAGTAAATTCAATAATTTTAATATTTATGTATTTTATATCTGTCTCACTTAACATAAATGACATAATATATAAAAAGGAAAATTAACATATTGTAAAATTTGAAAGTGGGCTAAACTAGGATCAAAACATGAAAACTACATCCAAGACAATTTTTTTCTATCCAAATATCAAGCAGACCTTTGGGTTTTGACAAGTAACCCAACCCTTAAATAGGTCAACAAGTGACCTTTTTGCCTCTCACACCTCAAATTTTAGCTTAGAAGTCTTGAGGATATTTTAAGAATTTTAGCTTATATGTGCTCGAAATTTCATAAGTTTGGTAACTAATAATAATTTCGACAATGGCTATTAAGAAATTAAGTCAATTTCTGAAAAAGTGTTTTAAATACCTTTAATTTTGAAAATAAGACTGATTTATAAAAGATTTAAAATTGAGTATTATTTTGAAGCAATTTGACGAAATTTTTAAATCAACCTAAAATCTCCTTTTCTTCCAATTTGTTTCACGATAGTTTACTCCCCACATAAGCTCTTACCGTCCCTTACTATCTCATACTCTTCCAATCACTTTTTACTTCCAATTCCTAAACCCTTTTGATTTCTAACAATACTTGAACCTTAAATCTCCATTAAAACAAAAAATAAAACCCCAAAAGTCTCACTAAATTTATCATCTTCTCCAAACGTGGGTTTTCTCGGGTTTGAATTAAAGCTCGTTTTTTCTTCTATCGAAGGTAACCATTCGTCTTCCTATTAATTTTAAATGTTATCTAGACTTTTGAATCTAATTTTTAGCCATTAAAACGCATGTTTTAAATAAAAGCCGAAAATCGGGTCATTAATGGTGAATTTCAAGTTTGTGGATAAAAGCTTGATTGTAAATTGTTTTTCAATTAGTTTTAATATGATTAGAATGTTTCTAAACATATTTTGAAGTATTGTTAAAGATTTATAACATTTTAATAAATTTTTGTTATAATAGCCATTATATGTCGAAAAATTTCGATACCTTAAAATGTGTAGTTTAAAGGTTAGGAATTAGCCGTAGATGAATGAAATTCATTTTGCGCTAAAAGATTAAGTGTAGACCGAGATATTAGAATTTAAAGTTTTATATGTTAAAGGTTTTAGTTAAAAGAGAACATAACTTAGGCAGATGTTTGTGACTATTTAAGGTGAGTTTATAACTGATTTTTTATTGTATATTTAGTGGTATGTCTTGTTGAAGCGTCAGAGTCAATAAGACCTTCAAAGAGTAGACATAAAGGCAAAAAAAAGTTTGTTTAAGCTTATTTTAGCTTCTATTAGTAGGTGTTATATGCTTATTTATGTTTGGGAAGTATTTGATAGGCCAATGTGGTAGATTTTATATCAGTTTTAGAGCCAATTTATAGGTTAAATTCCTAAGTCAAATAATAATAAAATAATCTAGACTAATAAGAGTTTGACTCAAACAAATAAACAGAGTTTAACTGAAAGATTATTTCTCAAATTCAAATTGAAATAGGAGTCATAAATAAACAAATCTCTACCTTGACTCGTATTTCCACAGTGTCATCTTTGCCTATCTTGAAATATGCAGGGAATTAATTGAGTTGAATATGTGCTTAGAAGCTAGAAGTCTTCTAGCCTTCGACTTGTGCACTGCCAAATCAAAACTAACTCGAGTCTAATTTTCTCGAATACAGTGCCCTAACTTTTCAAAATCTACATCCAAAAGAGAACCTCTCTTCAACGAAACAATCATACTTTTTTCCCTCCTGTGACCAAGTTGCCTCCGCTCCAAACGAGTTACCTTCAACTCCGTAACGGACAAGGGACGTCCAATTTCACCGATCACTATATAGCCTTCCAGAATATAAAGACTACCGGTCTTTTTATGTAACAACCCGTTTTTCATTGTATCAAAAACAGTGGTTTTGGGATCGCAAACTTGACAGGAGAGTCCGTAAATATTATTACTTAATATTTACGAGTCAAATATAGTATTATAATAAGTTTTGAATTGACCATCTATGCATTTGATGAGTAATTAGATTTATGTGGTAAATCATTATAGTCAAGCGGTTTTAGAAATGGAGGTATCGTGACCTCGTTTATATAAAACGAGCTTGTAAATATTTTATTAAATATTCATGGAATGTTTATATAGGTGTATTAAAGCTTTGTTAAGAAAATTTAACATATGGATAGTAAATTAATTGTAGAGGACTAAATTGCATTTAGTGGAAAAGTTAGACATTATGTTATGTAAGTTAGTTGGAGTATGAAGAAATGTGAGGGATTAAAAAGGGAAATATACTTTATTTTATTAAGTGGACAATTAAGCCTATGAGTAATTATTAGTCAAACTATTACAAAAAGGGTAAACTAGTAATATAACAATTTATTTGTGAAAGTAAACAATTTGGTGGAAAACCCCACTAGAAAAGAAAAACACCATAGCTTGAATTCTTGTTAAGTTTTATATTTTTGGCACCCTTGAAGCTAAATTAAGCTTAATAAGTGGTCAAATTGAGATAAATGGTGACATGTTAGGAACTGATTTTTGATATTGTTAATGTTATTGAAAATGCTGGAAGTATTGATGAGTTTTGGGTTGTGATTAAACTCTTTTGTGAGAGACTTTTAGCTAAATATTCATCTTTAGGGAGTTAGAAGTATGAAGAATAAATTGAAAGGGTAAAAGTTGTAAATTTAATGAAATAATGGACTGTTAATGTGCAGCATAAATTCAGTTAGTTTAAAAATAAATTTAAGGGGTTAAATAGTTAAGGCTTGAACAAGGACTGAATTGTATATGAGGAAAATGTGGAGTATAAAATGTATAAAGTATTATTATTAGAAGGAGGAGTCAAACTCTTGTATTTGTTATATAAATAAGTGATGTTGAGTTAGTAAATTTATTTAAATTATTATTTTTAGATCAGGAAACAAGAAGCCTCGTTGATAACCGTGAAAAGGAGAAGCTACTCGGGTAATCGCCTATGATAGTAATTTAGGTAAGTTCGTAGTCCTTAAAACTCGAACTTTAATTATTTAATTAGTTATATTATTAATTAAATTGATATCCAATTATATATATATATGGTTAGGTGTGCATATATAAAAATGATTATGTAATGAATCATAAATATTTGATATAGATGAATAGCAGAGGATTTAAATTATGGAATGATGTATTATGTAATTGTCGATTTATTCGAGTACTGTTATTTGATATTTAATTATGTTCTTATATGTGTAATTGGATAATCCCATTGAATGGAAAATTATGAAAAAATATATATATACATGTATGATTATGGAATAAATCAAGAATTTCTCATAATCATTTGCTGTGAAATGGTTAAATTATGAAATGAGGAATTGTTGATTAGGTAATTAGGTAAGTTTGTATTCCCGAACTTATTATTATTCTATTAATTGTGATTTAAATTTAATTATGTTTAAATGTTATAGAACTTTTGACTCATGTATAACATAACTTGTGTATATGTGATTAAATAGTAATGGATCATGAAATGATGAAAGGGTAGAAATTGAATTGTTATGATGGAGTATGAGTTGAATAAATTATGGAAATGAACTAATAAATGTTCGTCAGTTTAACTGACTAGAGCTAGACTCACTTTTCTGGTTTATCCGCTATGCACTGGGTGCTAGGATTTGATGGATATTGTTGGTTAATCCAACTGGGCTCACTTTTGTGGTTTATTCGCTAGGCACTGGGTGCCAGGATTTGATGGATATTGTTGGTTAATCCAACTAGAGCTGGGCTCACTTTTGCGGTTTATCTACTAGGCACTGAGTGTCAAGATCATCGGTTTATCCGACTAGTGCTAGGCGCAAACCGTTGATTAATCCAACTAGAGCTGGGATCATTTTTGCGGTTTATCCACTAGGCACTGGGTGTCAAGAATTAACGGAACTATCATTGGTTAAACCAACTAGAGCTGGGCTCACTTATTGCAGTTTATCCGCTAGGCACCGAGTGCCATGAATCGACAGAACTGGTTAAAAATAAAGAGAATGAATTCTTAGAAAGGTTTGACGATGTATACATATATCATGGAGTAGGAAATATATATATTTGAACTAAGATTTAAAGTTTGTTAAGTAAATGACTTATGTTGAGAATTTGTATACATTCATGTGATGTTTATCTAGTTAATAAAAGTTTACTGATATGAGTAAATTTCTCATGATTTCAAGTTAGTCTATCAGTAGATCACAAATCAGCATCACAATAGAAATCCCATACTCAAAGTTGGTAATGATCTTTTTTGTTATTTTGGCATGTACCTAGGAACTATATATGTGTCTAGTGTACATAGAACATGAGTAGCTTTGTGAATATTGCTTGTTATGGAAATTGGTGGAATGGTTGTGAACTATATGTTAACTTTCAATATAAATGTTAATATGTGCATATCATAGTTATATGAAATGGAATTTGCACAGTATTACATGTTAAAGGTTAGATATTTGGTGATTTGAATGATTGATTGTAATAGGTTAGTTATATTGACTTAGTTAATGTTGGAATTGTGCACCTTTTGCATCATTTTCTCATATGGTTAAGTTGAGTATAATGTGACACAGCCGTGTGGATGTCTTTAGAGTAGGAACACGGCCTAAAACATGATCAAGGACACGGCCATGTGTCCCTGTTTATAAGAAATTTTCTTGTTTCCTTTAAGGTTTGCAAGTTATTCGAAAGTGATCCATGAATGATTGTAATGCTTTCATATTGTATGTGTGATATAAATTGTATCAGTGTATGTGTTTTAATGTATAATTTGGTATGTGAATGTAATTGCATATGATGAAAGAAATAATTGCTTAAAGTAGATTAGTGTTTATAAAAAGTCTTGTGAGACTTCGAGACCCTACATCGACGATGGTTACGGGTGTTACATTTTACCTTTTAACAAAATGAGAGCCCCATGAGACGTTTTAATATCGCTTGACTCGATGTTGATTCTACAACCTTTTGAGTCTAAAATACTTAAGGAGATGAGATTCTTTCGTAAATCAGGTACATACCTGACATCAAATAGTGTCCTAATCGTACCATCGTCCATCCTAATTTTAACAGTACCAATACCGATTACCTTACTGGATGAATCATTTCCCATGTGCACAACTCCACCTTCAACCGAACTGTATGTGGAGAACTATTCTCTATTAGGACACATGTGGAAAGAACATCTTGAATCTAGGATCCACTCAGACGTAAGCTTGGAGCTTTCGCTTGTTGACACAAATAAGAAATCATCACCGCTTTCGTCGGCCAAATTAGCACCAGCTACATCTTCCTCGTTACTCTCAACTGCCCTTTTATTTCGCAGTTTATAACAATATGCTTTGACGTGACCTAACTTCTTACAATAGCGACACATTTTGTCTCATTTCTCTGATGCTACCAAAATGGAAGCTTGCCTATCTGCCTTACTATTTGAACCAAACTCATTTTCGAGTTTGTCTTAACTCAACAAATGACCCTTGACATCCTCGAATGAAAGTTTGTCTCTTCCATAAATCAGGGTCTCCTTGAAAGACTTGTATAAAGGGGGTAAAGAACACAATAATAGCATAGCCTAATCATCATCATCAATCTGAACCTCAACGTTACTTAAATCATTTTAAAGGGTAATAAATTAACTGATGTGATCTCTAAGAATCTCACCTTCGTTCATGTGAAACGTAAATAGACATTTCAACACTAAACGGTTAGCAAGAGACTTAGTCGCATAAAGAGTTTCTAGCATTTTTCACAAGGCGGATGAGGTCTTCTCCATCAATACCTCCTACAATAGCCTATTCGCAAGGCACAATTGAATTGCAGTCAGGGCCTTTTCATCAAGCTCTTCCTATTCTGACGAATTTAGATTCTCGGGCTTTTTCTCGGTAACGACCTTTTTCAAGCCGACCTGAACTAGAATTGTCATCATCCGAACTTGCCACAAATTGAAATTTGTGACACCATCAAACTTCTCAATATTGAACCTTGTTCCTGCCATCTCTGAACGGGTTGATTTGTGGAAATCCAACTATCTTTGAAATCACTTGTTGAGGATTGACCCGATTAAGCAACGAACAAGTAAAAATAGCGGATGAAATTGAGAAATTGAACACACACAAATTTAACGTGGAAAAATCTCTTCGAAAAGGATATAAAACCACGGGCAAAGATAATTTTACTATAATGACAAACGAATGAAGAGTACAAAAGATGGAGATAAAAACTAAACCCCGAAACCAAAAACCCTAAAAACTTAAACACTAAATTCTCCAAAAGTATTAGGAGTTCTAAACTCTAATGAGTGTATTTTCTAAGGTTGTAAAAGGGCCTATTATTAGGCTAAATTCCTAGGTCAAATAATAATAAAATAATATAGACTAATAAGAGTTTGACTTAAACAAATAAACAGAGTTAAACAGAGTTTAATTGAAAGATTATTTCTCAAATTCGACTTGAAATAGGAGTCATAATTCAAAATGTATTAATATGTAGATATGAAATGAACATGATGTGAGACGCTGGTAGGAAATCCTAGTATTCGGGCTTGGTAACTGAGAGTTAAATTTCCCGTTATTAACCCTTCCAATGGTTGATAAGGTCAGCCATAAAACCCATTATACTCATGAAATAAGTATTGATTTCACAAATTTTCATAATTTGAACTTATAATCCCTAAGTCTACAAGTTCCTAAATCTGGAAAGAACAAAGTATAAGTAAATCTTGCTACAGAAGTGGGCACTTCTACAAAAGTTGCAAATGGTACAATGTAAACAAGAGATAATTTTTTTACACAGTTCGATTTTCTAACATGTGCGGAACATAGCTTAATGAGATGAATCCACTATCCTTGAAGAAAATACAAGTGTTCCTAATTCTATCACACCCCGAAGAAGGGTTGTCAATTTTGTATCTCAAAGGCTATATCTATCCCAATTATATAATGTTTTTGAGACTTGCTAACATAATGAATATCAATGACAACCTCTTCTATTCAGTAGCCAAAATAGTTGAATGCAATATAATATTAGCGACCAAGTAAAATGAACTTGTTGCTGGTATGTCTTCAGTGCTCTGAGTCATCCCAACTTCCTTGATCCAAGGTATTCAATAAACATGATATTTTAAATATGTTTCCCCAAATGAATTGATCTCAATTTATGGGCTTAATTCGTTTAACAATATCAACACAACCCAAAGATTTAGTTCAATAAAATGCTAATCTTTCGAATATGGCAAGTTGTTGTTATGTCGCAGTGATGGAGGAAGTAGGTACTTCTTTTAGAACATTACAACTTCGTATATTTCAACAACACCATTAAAGCATATAATATATGACACATCTTAGAACAAATGTAGTAGATGCAAAATACTATAAAGTCAACCTAATAACTCAAATTACTTTTTAAAATCTATATTTAAATTAAAAATTTTATATTATAATAATTTAATATAATATGTTCAATATCATTTTGAAAATATTATAATAATATCGAACGTGTCATTAAAACTAGTATATTAATATTAATATTTATTAACTAAAGAAATCAAGATAAATGCTTAAAATTTCTATCTAACAAATCTTATTTTTCAAGTTACAAAATTCAAACTCAACAACTCAAAAACATGAATCAAATAATTGTAGGGTTTTGTTATAAGTTAAAATGGGGTTACCACTATATTTGATTTAGTATACAATTTAAAAAAAAAAATTAGTATATACCCAACAACACCTACCAAATTAGCATTTTATTTTTAAATTATTTTCCTAACAATTAGAAGTTAAAAAAACCCACACAATAATGAAACAAAACCCTAAAATAATTTTTTAAGATAATAAAATGGTTTAATATTGTCCAAAAAAAGTTATTCCATTACATAAAGAAATATATATATATATATACACACATACACGCACATCAATTCTTCATCAAAGAAAAGTTCATACACATAAGAATCTATCGAGAAACAAAAGAGAAAGATGGCCCGCCAAGATCTTATTGTTGTTGCACTTGTTTCCATGGCTGTGGTTGGGGCATTTGCCACTGATAAATCATCTTCACCAACCCTTTCAAAGGCTTCTTACCTTGCAAAGTCACCATCTTCTTCTTCCCTGACTTCCTCTACCAAGTCCTCTTCCGCCAAGTCGTCGACAGCATCCTCCAACAGGCCTTCTTCATCACCATCGGAATCCGATGGAAGAGCGCCCAAATCATCTCCTATTGGAGCCCAAAAGAGTTTTTCAAGCTCTTCCTCTCCTAGCCATAGTAAAAGCGACAACCCCGAGACCAAGAAAGGATCCTATTTTGACGCTGAGTCACTCGAGGACGTCTTATCCCCTCCTTCACCAAATGTCACTTGAAAAGTTTTGTCTCTTCTCCAGGACCTAAAAAACAAGGAAGATGCAATTAATAATGAAAGCCCGAATTCTAATAATGACAATCCTGCACCAGCACCATTTAATTATGATGCAACTAAACCTAGAATTGGCATCGTCAATATTGTAGTTGTTACCGGATTCTTCCTCTTTTAAGCATCACATGATATTTTGATTGATAATTTTATTTTATTTATTTATTTAATATATTTTTAATCAAATTGTATTCATCATTTGTGTTATTTACCTGGTTTCTTGATTTAATTACTATAGTTGTTTAGTTATTCTAGTGAGTGAAATAAATATGTTTTTGATAATAGTAGTCAATCTTCACCTTGGATTTGATAATAAGAATACTTCCTTCAATGGATTTATTTCATTGTAAATATTATTTTTCAATGACACCATGTACTTGTAATTTTTCAAGCGACAATGGTGGAGAATTTTTATGTTAGGCAAAAAAACTTTCTTGTTATTAAATATCATTATTACCACTATTAAAGTTTATGAAGATGAGACCTTAGTAAAAGTTCATTTTAGGCCTTATTTATCTTACATTTCCTTTGTTTCTATGTTTTTAAAGTGTTTTATTAGTTCCCTTAATTTTATATTTGCATTTAAATATATTGGGGGTGTTTGGTAAATAGAGTTTTGGGTGTTTTTTAGTTGATTTGGGCACAAATAGAGAATTGAGTAGTCAAACACTCTAATTGTAGTGTTTGGTGAATTGAGTTTCGTAAGAGCTTGTTAAGCTATAACCTCTAAAACAAAAAAGTAAGGATGGACAAATATTTTTGCAACTGATTGAGAATGAGATATGTTGAATGACATATTTGACCATGCTCATCCAACCACAAGCTCTCAAATCTAATTATCACGAATTTACATATTAAGAACATGACATAATTATTACTAAGTATATAGTTTACAATTATATTGATACCATATTAATATTTATCAATTTCTACAAGATTAATATTTGCAAATGTGGAACTTAAAAAATTTGTTTATTTATATTTTTAAAAATATTCACTAATTAATTTCCATAATGGATGTTGTAATTCCTTGGTAATAATATTTTATTTCTTTAATTTCACCCAATAAAGACTAAAGTATTATAAATAAATAAATACTTAACAATAAAATGTATCATACCCTTATTTGTCATTTTACATATATCTGCTTTAAGCTATCAGCTAAATTTTATCAAACACATTTAAATAAACAAATAATGTAATTAGTTGATCAAATCAGTTAATAGAATCAATTGATCAAACTAATCGCTGCAATCAGCTATTAACGAATTGTCAAATAGGACCATTATATTTTTAGTGTTGTTCTTGAACTTTTTTGAATAAGGAAATTATGGATTTTTCTTGTAACTATGTGACATTGGGTTAAGAGATGAGATTATTTATTAGTATGATTGGACTTGTGCATGACATCAACATGCTATCTACTCACCTAAACTTGGTCTGATCTATCATATGGGTCTCAAATTTTGCCCACTCAAGCATGTGTTTGAAATTAGCTATAATCAAGACCCGTTTAGGCTCATCTATATTCTATCTAATTTTTTTATTAAAAATATTAATTTTTTTATTAAAAATATTAATTTTTTTAAATATTTATAAATTTGATATATATCATTCTATTAAAATTTTAATTACTGAATTAAGTTCAATATATTTAATATTTATGTATTTCATTTCTTTGTCACTTAACATAAGTTACATAATATATAAAAAGGAAAATTAACATATTATAAAATTTGAAAGTGAGATAAACTAGGATCAGAACATGAATATTAAAAACCAAGACCGTTTTTTTCGATACAAATATCTAGCAAACCTTTGGGCTTTGACAAATAACCCAACCCTTAAATAGGTCAACAAGTGACCTTTTTCCTCATTATTAATCCTACCAATGGTTGATAAGATTAACCATAAGCCCATTATACTCATGAAATAAGCATTGATTTCACAAATTTTCATAATTTGAACTTATTATCCCTCATTCATTCCATTTGATGGTACCTGTTGACTTGAAACAATTGCTAAGTCTACAAGTTGCTATATCTGCAAGCAACAAAGTATAAGTAAAACTTGCTGTGGAAGTTGGCACTTCCACAAAAGTTGCGAATGGTATATTGTAAACAAGAGACAATTTTTTTTACACAATTCAATTTTCGTACTTGTGTGGAGTATAGCTCAACGAGAAGAATCCACTATCCTTAATGAAAATACAACAAGCGATTCTAATTCTAACACAACCCAATGATGGATCCTTATGATATGTCATGAACTAACTAAAATTTGACCAAGGCAAGTGCACTTATCAATTAATAGTATAGCTAGGTTGAGTAAAGATATCGTTTGCAAGAAGACTAAAAGTACTAGTAATTACTTTCTTTAAATTATTTAAATGAATAAATCAATTTATTGATTAAAAACTAAAATTTAGAGTATTAATTGCTAACGAACACGAAAACGTTCATATATATATAAGAATCTATTGAGAAGTAAAGGAGAAAGATGGCCTGCCAAGATCTTATTGTTGTTGCATTTGTTTTCATGGTTGTGGTTAGGGCATTTTCCACTGATAAATAACCTTCACCAACCCCTTCCAAGGCTTCTTCCCCTACAAAGTCTCCATCTTCTTCTTCCTCGACTTCTTCTACCAAGTCCTCTTCCGCCAAGTTGCCGACACCATCCTCCAACAAGCCTTCTTCATTACCTTCGAAATCTGACAGAAGAGCACCCAAATCATCTCTTATTGGAGCCCAACAGAGTTTTTCAAGCTCTTCCTCTCCTAGCCATAGCAAAAGTGACAACCCCAATACCGAGAAAGGATCCTCTTTTGACGCTAAATCACTCAAGGACGTCTTATGCCCTCCTTACCAAATGTCATTGTCATAGCTTTGTCTCTTCTCCAAGCCCTAAAAGACAAGGAAGATGCAATTGACAGTGAAAGCCCGAATTCCAATAATGACAGTCCTGCACCAGTACCATTTAATTCTGATGCAACTAAACCCATCATTGGCATTGTCAATATTATATTTGTTACCAAATTCTTCCTCTTTTAAGCATCACATGATATTCTGATTGGTTATTTTATTTTATTTATTTAATATATTTTTTAATCAAATTGTATTCATCATTTGTGTTATTTACCTAGTTTCTTGATTCAATTACTATAGTTGTTTAATTATTTTAGTGAGTGAAATAAATAAGTGTTTAATAATAGTAGTCATTCTTCAACTTGGATTTGATAATAAGAATACTTCCTTCAATGGATTTATTTCATTGTAAATATTATTTTTCAATGACACCATGTACTTGTAATTTTTCAAGCGATAATGGTGGGGAATTTTTATGTTGGGCAAAAAAAGTTTCTTGTTATTAAATATCATTATTATCACTCTTAAAGTTTATGAAGATGAGACCTCAGTAAAATTTCCTTTTAGGTCTTATTTATCTTACATTTCCTTTGTTTCTATGTTTTTAAAGTGTTTTATTAGTTCCCCCTAATTTTATATTTGCATTTGAATATATTCGAGGTGTTTGGTAAATAGAGTTTTGGGCCCTTTTTAGTTGATTTGGGCACAAATAGAGGATTAAGTAGTCAAACCTTCTAATTGTAATGTTTGGTGTATGGAGTTTTGCAAGAGCTTGTTGAGCTATAACTTCCAAAACAAAAAATGTAGGGATTGACAACTATTTTTACAACTAATTGGGAATGAGATACGTGAAATGACATATCTAACCATGCTTGCTAAAAAAATACACGTTTTGCCACATTCTCTCAAACCTAATTATCACTAATTTACATACTAAGAGCATGACTTAATTATCACTAAGAATATAGTTACAATTATATTGATACAATATTAATATTTATAAATTTCCACAGTATTAATATTTGCAAATAAGGAACTTAAGAAATTTGTTTATTTAAAATTTCAAAAATATTTACTAATTAATTTTCAAAATGGATGTTTTAATTACAAATAAGTAAATTCAGTATTTTTAATATTTATGTATTTTATTTCTTTCTCACTTAACATAAATTACATAATATATAAAAAGGAAAATTAACATATTATAAATTTTGAAAGTGGGCTAAAGTAGGATCAGAACATGAAAATTGCATCCCAGTACCATTTTTTTCAATCCAAATATTAGGCAGACCTTTGGACTTTGACAAATAATCTAACTCTTAAATAGGTCAACAAGTGACCTTTTTGCAAGTCACACCCCAAAATTGAAACTAGAATTTTCGAGGGAATTTTAAGAATTTTAGTTTATATGTGCTCGAAATTTCAAAAGTTTGGTAATCAATAATAATTTCGATAATGAGTATTAGGAAATTAAGTCAATTTTTGAAAAAAAATAAGAGAGTTTTAAATACCTTTAATTTTAAAAATAAGACTAATTTGTAAAAGAATCAAAATTGAGAGTTTTTATAAAGGAATTTGGCCCAATTTTTAAATCAACCTAAAACACCCTTTTCTTCCGATTTGTTTCACGATAGTTTACTTCCCACATAAGCTCTTTGTCGTCCCTTACTCTCTCATACTCTCCCAATCACTTTTTACATCTAGTTCCTAATCCCTTTTGATTTCTAACAATCCTTCAACCTTAAATCTTCATTAAAACCAAGAAAAATACCCAAAAATCTTACTAAATTCATCATCTTCTCCAAACGTGAGTTTTCTCGGGTTTGCATCAAAGCTCATTTTTATTCAATCGAAGGTAACCATTCATCTTCCTATTAATTTTAAATGTTATCTAGACTTTTAAATTGAATTTTTAGCCATTAAAACACATGTTTTAAATAAAAAACCGAAAATCGGGTCATTAATGGTGAATTTCGGGTTTGTGGATAAAAACTTGATTTTAAAGTATTTTTTGATTAGTTTTAACATGATTAGAAGATTTCTAAACATACTTTGAAGTTTCATTAAACATTTAAAATGTTTTAATGAATTTTCGTTATAATAGCTATTGTATGTCGAAAAAATTTGAAACCTTAAATTGTGTAGTTCTGTGTAGTTGAAAGATTGAAAATTAGCCATAGATGAATATATAGATGAATGAAATTCGTTTCGGGTGAAAATATTAAGTGTAGATCGATATATTAGAATTTAAAATTTTACATCAAAGGTTTCAGTTAAAAGAGAACGTAGATTAGGCTTATGTTTGTGACTGTTTGAGGTTAATTGATGATTGATTTTTAGTTGTATATTTGTGTGGTTTGTCTTGTTGAAGCTTTGGAGTCAACTGGACCTTCAATGAGTAGAGATAAAACCAAAGAAAAGCTTGTCTAAGCTTTCGGCTTTTCGACGAAAGCAATATTCAGGTGTGTGTTTTGGAATGGTTGCTTGTAGATTATTCATTTTGTATTTGGGAATTTAGAGGTAGTCTAAATCCCTACTCTAAATTTCGAGTGCAAGCGTTCTCGCACCTATGACTAAATGTGATATATGTATGCTTGTGAAATTGTGAACATACATGAGATGTTATAACATATGCTATAAGCTTATAATGACTGTTGTGAAAGTGTATATGAGAGTATGTTATTCATGCCATGTAACAGTAAATACGTAGGTATGTTTTTCATGTCATGTGATTTTAATTATATTGTGCTAATAATGTTAATATGCAGTGAATTTATGAGGAAAATCGGTAAGTAAATATGTGATAATTGTAACCGCCCATTTTCAGTGGTGTCAAAAACAGTGGTTTCGAGATCACAAATTTAATTGGTAAGTTCGTATAAATATTATTTAAATAATACAAGTAAATAATAGTTTTTATATTGAATTTTAATTATTGAATTAAAAGTTAGTATAAGTGGTTTGGTTCAAAGGTCAAGTGGTTTTTGAAAATGAGGTATTGAGACCTTGTTTTAATAATTTAGAGTTGTAACTATTTTTATTAAATATTTACAGCATCTTATTATATTGGAATTGAAGTTTGTTCTGGTAATTTTGATGATTAATAGTTTAATTAAGGTAAAAAAATTAAATTGTAAAAGAGGTAAAAGTTATTTGCTATAGATTTAAAATACTAAAGGGACCAAAATGGTAATTAAATCATGGTCAAAAAGTCCAAGTGGTGGTGACATGATTACCATCCACTAACTTTTGAGTTATTTATTCTTTTAGTCCTAATTAGTTTAAGGTTAAATTGAAATAAAGTTTGTTTAGTTGGAAATTAATATAATTGAATTACCAATTGTGCAATTGGTCCCTCCTTAAGTGGTCAAATAATAGGAATGATGTGGAATTTTCTAGATTGTGGTTAATTGTAATTAGATCCTAATTAATTAAAAACTACTAGATCATAAAGGCTGAAAAAGATGATTTTTATTAGTTAAAAGGGTAAATTAATGTATCTATATGGTAATTATACCATATTATCATATGTTTGGATATGTTTAAGTGATTTTATACGTTATATATTAAAGGTTAATTTGGTAAATAGAAAAAAAAAGGTAAAATATTAAGTTAAAATAAAGGATGATAAAATATCATCATCTTCCTTTCTTTATTTTTGGTTGAAAGTCAAAACTCCATAGCCAAGGAGAAGCAAGCTTTCAGTCAATTAGGGTTCTCCAATTGAGTAGATCAAGAACAAGCTGATAATCGCGGAAAAGAGAAACTTTCGAAATAGCCCCTATATTTTGTACTTCTGCAGTTTAGTCAGGTAAGTTCGCTCAGTTAATTTTAATGCATTTATAAATGTATTGTATGAATTTAAATATATTATATTGGATTATACTGATGCATGTATTTGAAAATGAAAATAATGAACTGACATGACGTCAATCACAGATTTAGATATTCCAAGTCGATGAATGTTTGAGTATTGCACTAAAGCTTGCAAATAGAATATGAGATAGTGAGTTACTCATGTATTATGCTATGATTGAATTCTTCGAATCGATGACCATAGGATATAGTACGATTGGTATGCCAAATAGGTTATGATGTGAACTGTATGAGATTGATGGGAGTAACAGAAATAATTACAAGAGGTTTACATGAACTTAATATGATGAGATCCTTCATTTGTTGTGAACTAATGTTACATGGTAATATATTTTGGTATGTTCGTTGGTTAGCTCTTACAAGCATATAGTACATTGATTGATTAGCTTTTATGAGCATATTGTGTATTTACATGTCATGGTGTGTTAGGGGGATAACTCTTACGAGCATTTGATTAAAGTTGATTATATGTTCATTGAATATATTGAGGTCCTTCATTTATTGCAGACCAACGAGATATCTTACAATATTTGCTGTGTTGGTTAACTAGCTCAGACAAGCATGTGGTGTGCTAGCTAGATTGACTCATACGAGCATTTGGTGTGTTGGATGGTTAACCATGTACACGTATCCACTTGTCGTTCATTGTAGACAAGCTTACTCGTGTCTTATCCTTTTCCTTGTAGATTACATTTTTGTGGACGGGAGATCAGATTAACTCGAAGACTCACACTATCACGAAGACTCTTGGTAGACTTTATAACATTTTGGGATTATATGGCATGTAATAAAGCTTGTGGTTATGATGAATTATTTCATAGCTCTATGAATGCTATTTGGTGTGTTTGATGTTGGAATGGAAGGTCTATGTGTTTTTGCTTGTTAAACTTAAAGTTAAATTTAAGGTTGTAGATGTGAAGGATGAGTAACAAGTAGAAGTTGATATGATGTGCTAAAATGGTTAGGGTTGATGTGATACAGTGTTAAGGATGCTAGCATGATTATGAATGTGTATATGTATTATATGGTATTTAAAAGTACGATGCATAGGCAAGGTCTTACGTGGATAGTAATGGTATGTTTTAGTGGCTTCATTTTGTGGTTATGATCTTGTGATTGCATGTTGGGTGATGATATATGAAATTGTGGAATAGGGAGTTAAACAAGATTGAATTTGGTCATTTTTAGGCACACATGGCCTGAGACACGGTTTGTCACTTGATCGTGTGCCATACATAGGCTGCCCACACGAGCATGTTCCTTGAGTATGTTAGGTGTAGGGTTCACATGGGCTAAGACATAGGCGTATGGTCCAAGTCAGAGAGTTACACGATTTGACACACGGGGAGCACATGGGCATTTGGAAGGGCCACACGGGTGTGTCAGAGAGCCACATGACCGTATGACCCTTGTAGGTGGAAATTTTTAGTTTTGCTTGAAAAGTTCTAATTTGTATCAATTTGGTCCTTGATTGTTTTTAAGTTTTTTTTAGGGCTTCGGAGGCTCGATTTAAAGCCTGTAAAAGTATGTTTTAAATCATTTTGAATTATTAATGAATTTATGAAATTGACTCGATTATTAAATGCTATTAATCATAAAGTACTCTGATTGGTACGATGACACTCTATGACCCTATTCCAGTGATAGAAATGAGTTATGGGTGTTATAATAATATTATGCATATTTTGGCTTTGTGACCTTATGAGACCATTGGATATAGTTTGCATGCCATAGGATTATGAGTACTCATCTTTGTGTTGTGATATATAGGGCGTTAAGGCCTAGGGACAATTTTCGGAGAGATAAGGGAATGTGAGCTAAGCTCCATTCATCAGGATATGTATGTGTGGTGTGTTTAGAGAGTTTTAGCTATATGCTTCACTTATGGGACATGTTCGACTATATGAGTCATATTTGAAGATCAGTGTATCCGATGTGTGGTGATAGAGTTCACTTTATGTTTCATAATCTTAAGAGCCAATTTATCATAAAATATGATTGAATGTGATTATATGTGATTAATATGTGCTATAAGTTATGATTAATTATTCATGTAATTAATATGTAAAAGAATTCAAGAAAGATGACTAAACGTATGAGATATGACACTAGATTTAATGATTCTAAGAATATGATATATGTTTGTTTGTCAATGCATTATGATTTTTTTACGTAGTGGTTATTTGAGCATTTACTGAGCTTGTTAAGCTGACCCACTCCTTTTTAACCATTGCAGATACTTAGTGCCGGTGTGAGCAGTGTGGTCTCAAGGAGTGATCCAAGTCAAGTCGATTATAGTGCTCTGAGTCGTCCCAACTTCCTTGATCCAAGGTATTCAATAAACATGATATGATTTGACAGAATCTTTTAAATATGTTTCTCCAAATGAATTGATCCCAATTTATGGGCTTAATTCACTTAACAATATCAACACAATCCAAAGATTTGGTTCAATAAAATGCTAAACTTTCGAATATGACAAGTTGTTATGCCGCAGTGGTAGAGGAAGTAGGCACTTCTTTTAGGATATTACAACCTCGTATATTTAAACAACTCCATTAAAGCATATAGTATATGACACATTTTAGAACAAATGTTGTAGATGCAAAATACTATTAAATCAACCTAATAACTCAAATTACTTTTTAAAATCTATATTTAAATTAAAAAATTTTAAATTATAATAATTTAATATGATATATTCAATATCATTTTAACTGTATTATAATGATATCGAACATGTCATTAAAAATAGTATATTAATATTAATATTTATTCACTAAAGAAATTAAAATTAACCCTTCGAATTTCTATCTAATAAATCTTATTTTTCACGTTACAAAATTCAAACTCAACAACTCAAAAACATGAATCAAATAATTGAAATGTTTTGTTATAAGTTAAAATGTGGTTACTACTATATTTGGTTTAGTGTACAATTTAAAAAGAAAAAAAAGAGTACATACCCAACAACACCTACTAAATTAAAAAACCCTCACAAAAATGCAACAAAACCTTAAAATAAATTTTTAAGATGTTAAAATGGTTTAATATCTTCCAAAAAAGCAATTCCATTACATAAAGAAATATATATATATATATATATATATATATATACACACACACATCAATACTTCATCAAAGAAAAGCTCATACACATATAAGAATCTATCGAGAAGCAAAAGAGAAAGATGGCCCGCCAAAATCTTATTGTTGTTGCACTTGTTTCCATGGTTGTGGTTGGGGCATTTTCCACCGATAAATCATCTTCACCAACCCCTTTCAAGGCTTCTTCCCCCGCAAAGTCGCCATCTTCTTCTTCCCTGCCTTCCTCTACCAAGTCCTCTTCCGCCAAGTCGCCGGCACCATCCTCCAACAGGCCTTCTTCATCACCATCAGAATCCAACGAAAGAGCACCCAAATCATCTCCTGGTGGAGCCCAAAGGAGTTTTTCGAGCTCTTCCTCTCCTACTCATAACAAAAGTGACAATCTCGAGACCAAGAAAGGACCCTCTTTTGACGCTGAGTCACTCGAGGACATCTTATCCCCCCCTTCACCAAATGTCACCGGTAAAGTTTTGTCTCTTCTCCATGACCTAAAAAACAAGGAAGATGCAGTTGATAGTGAAAGCATGAATTCCAATAATGACAGTCCTGCACCAGCACCATTTAATTCTAATGCAACTAAACCCATCATTGGCATTGTCAATTTTGTAGTTGTTACCGGATTCTTCCTCTTTTAAGCATCACATTATATTCTTATTGGTTAATTTATTTTATTTATTTATTTAATATATTTTTTAATAAAATCGTATCCATTATTTGTGTTATTTACTTGGTTTCTTGATTCAATTATTATAGTTGTTTAGTCATTTTAGTGAGTGAAATAAATAAGTTTTTGATAATTGTAGTCATTCTTCACCTTGGATTTGATAATAAGAATATTTCCTTCAATGGATTTATTTCATTGTAAATATTATTTTTCAATGACACCATGTACTAGTAATTTTTTAAATGACAATGGTGGAGAATTTTTATGTTGGGCAAAAAAAGTTTCTTGTTATTGAATATCATTATTATCACTCTTAAAGTTTATGAAGATGAGACCTCAGTAAAGGTTCATTTTAGGTCTTATTTATCTTACATTTCCTTTGTTTCTATGTTTTTAAAGTTTTTTATTAGTTCCCTTAATTTTATATTTGCATTTGAATAAATTGGGGTTGTTTGGTAAATAGAGTTTTGGGTCTTTTTTTGTTGATTTGGACACAAATAGAGGATTGAGTAGTCAAACACTCTAACTATAGTGTTTGGTGAAATGAGTTTCGTAAGAGCTTGCTGAGCTATAACCTCCAAAAGATAAAACATAAGGATGGAAAACTATTGTAATATGTTGAATGACATATCTGACCATTCTTGCTAAAAAATTACTCGTTCTGCCACAAGCTCTCAAATCTAATTATCACTAATTTACATACTTAGAACACCACATAAATATAACTAAAATATCACTAAGTATATTGTTTACAATTATATTGATACAATATTAATATTTATCAATTTCCAGATGATTAATGTTTGCAAATAAGGAAATAAAAAAATTTGTTTATTTAAATTTCAAAATATTCACTAATTTCTATAATGGATGTTTAATTCCTTGGTAATAATAATTAATTTCAATAATTTCACACAATAAAGACTAAAGTATTATAAACAAATAAATACTTAACAATAAAATGTATCATATCCTTATTTGTCATTTTACACATATTTGCTTTCAACTATTAGCTAAATTTTACCAAACACTTTTAAATAAACAAATAATAGAATTAGTTGATCAAATCAGTTAATAGAATCAATTGGTCAAACTAGTCATTGCAATCAGCTATTAGTGAATTCTCAAACAGAGACATTATATTTTCAGTGACATTGAATTAAGAGATTAGATTATTTATTAGTCTGGTTAGACTTGTGCATGACATCAACATGCTATATACTTACCTAAACTTGGTCTGATCTATCATATCGATCTCAAATTTTGCCCATGCAAGCATGTGTTTGAAACTAGCTATAATCAAGACCCTTTTACGCTCATCTATATTCTATTTAATTTTTTTATTAAAAATGTTAATTTTTTTAAAATATTTATAAATTTGATATATATCTTTCTATTAAAATTTTAATTACTACTAAGTAAATTCACTATATTTAATATTTATGTATTTTATTTCTTTATCACTATATTTAATATCATTATTATCACTCTTAAAGTTTATGAAGATGAGACCTCAGTAAAGGTTCATTAAAGGTTCATTTTAGGACTTATTTATCTTACATTTCCTTTGTTTCTATGTTTTTAAAGTTTTTTATTAGTTCCCTTAATTTTATATTTGCATTTGAATAAATTGGGTCTGTTTGGTAAATAGAGTTTTGGGTCTTTTTTTGTTTATTTGGACATAGATAGAGGATTGAGTAGTCAAACACTCTAACTATAGTGTTTGGTGAATTGAGTTTCGCAAGTGCTTGTTGAGCTATAACCTCCAAAAGATAAAACATAAGGATGGAAAACTATTGTAATATGTTGAATGACATATCTGACCATTCTTGCTAAAAAATTACTCATTCTGCCACAAGCTCTCAAATCTAATTATCACTAATTTACATACTTAGAACACCACATAAATATCACTAAAATATCACTAAGTATATTGTTTACAATTATATTGATACAATATTAATATTTATCAATTTCCACATGATTAATGTTTGCAAATAAGGAAATAAAAAAATTTGTTTATTTAAAATTTCAAAAATATTCACTAATTTCCATAATGGATGTTTAATTCCTTGGTAATAATAATTAATTTCACACAGTAAAGACTAAAGTATTATAAGCAAATAAATACTTAACAATAAAATGTATCATATCCTTATTTGTCATTTTACACATATCTGCTTTCAACTATTAGCTAAATTTTACCAAACACGTTTAAATAAACAAATAATAGAATTAGTTGATCAAATCAGTTAGTAGAATCAATTGGTCAAACTAGTCGTTGCAATAAGCTATTAGTGAATTCTCAAACAGGGACATTATATTTTCAGTGACATTGGATTAAGAGATTAGATTATTTATTAGTCTGGTTAGACTTGTGTATGACATCAACATGCTATATACTTACCTAAACTTGGTCTGATCTATCATATCGGTCTCAAATTTTGCCCATGCAAGCATGTGTTTGAAACTAGCTATAATCAAGACCCTTTTATGCTCATCTATATTCTATTTAATTTTTTTATTAAAAATGTTAATTTTTTAAAATATTTATAAATTTGATATATATCTTTCTATTAAAATTTTATTTACTAATAAGTAAATTCACTATATTTAATAATTGTGTATTTTATTTCTTTATCACTTAACATAAATTACATAATATATAAAAAGAAAATTTAATATATTATATAATTTGAAAGTGTGCTAAACTAGGATCAGAACATGATTATTGCAAACCAAGACCATTTTTTTCGATACAAATATCTAGCAGACCTTTAGGCTTTGACAAATAATCTAATCCTTAAATAGGTAAACAAGTGACCTTTTTGCTCATTATTAACCCTACCAATGGTTGATAAGGTCAACCATAAAACCCATTATACTCATGAAATAAGTATTGATTTCACAAATTTTCATAATTTAAAATTATTATCCCTCATTCATTCTATTTGATGGTACCTATCGACCTGAAATAATTGCTAAGTCTACAAGTTGCTAAATCTACAAGCAACAAGTATGAGTAAACTTTATTGTGGAAGTGGGCACTTCTACAAAAGCTGCTAATGGTACATTGTAAACAAGAGATAATGTTTTTTACACAATTTAATTTTCATACATATGTGGAGCAGCTCAACGAGATGAATCCACTATCCTTAAAGAAAATACAACAAGCGATCCTAATTCTAACACACCTCAATGATGGATCCTTATGATGTGTCAGGAACTAACTAAAAATTTGACTAAGGCAATTACACCTATCAATTAATAGTATAGCTATGGTGAGAAAAGATGTTGTTTCTAGGAAGACTAAAAGTACTAGTAATTACTTTCTTTCTATTATCTAAACGAATAAATTGAGGGATTGATTAAAACTAAAATTAACTATATTAATTGCTAACGGACACGACAAAGAACAAATCAGAAAAATAATCGAGTAATAACCAAGAAGCGAATCAATACCTAGGAAATAATTCACCTAGATTTCATCTGTCACTATCTGTCTAAATTGTGCAATTTCTTTACTTAGTATCTTAATATGTACAAATCCCTAAATTATGCAAATTTTTCTTTTAAGCATAAGAGCAACTAACTCTAGGTTTATTAATTAAAATTTTTTCTAATTAAAACCCTTACTATCACATTAACTCGAGCTATAGATTCTCGTATTAGATTTGACTCTCATATGGTAGATTTATTTAGTCCTATTTCTAAGATTGCATACAACAGTATGCAAGATCTACTCTTAAACAGGGTTTTTTCAACCTCCGACTTAAGCACATGAAACATGGATCAATAATCTAGAAATATTAAACTAAGAATTAAGCACACATAATTGAGAACAAAAAACTAAGTATTTATTGCATGAAATAAAAATCAAACAACAAAATCTCACATAAGGTTCATCTCCCCAGGTAATTAGAAAAGGAGTTCATGCTTGAAAATAAAAGCATCGAACATATAATATAAATGAAAGAAATAAAGAAACTCATGATATCTCCTAAGGAATCAATTTTCAATCTTCAATCTTGACGGAAATATGCTTCAGGATTGGCTTCACTAGTGTTTTTCGAGATGTTATCTTGAATATTCTATAAGGAATCACTACTATCTTCTTACTATTATATATATATATATGTCTTAGAATGCCCGAACAACCTAAAAATCATGATTTTTCACTATTTTGCGTGAAATCCCATGAAACCAGCATTACTTACCAAACGCCCGTGTGGGTCACATAACCATGTGTCTAGGCCATGTCGAATGGGTTAGCTCGTGTGACTCTTGTAGCTTGCTCTGATTTTTTGGTTTCCACTCATTTTTCACTCCTTTTGATCCCAAGTGCCCTATTAAGCATAAAATCATGAATTTAATGGATTAGGAGTATAAAATTCACAATTAACATAAAATAATCACCCAAAAAAGCATGAAGAATGAGATAAAAACATGGTACTTTTAGCACTTATCACCTTACTTTTGTATCTCAAAGGCTATATCTATCCCAACTATATAAGGTTATTGAGACTTGCTAACATAATGAAAATCAGTCACAATCTCTTCTATTTAGTACCTAAAATAGTTGAATATGATATATTATTTGTGACCAAGTAAAATGGACTTGTTGCTGGTATGCCTTCTATGCTCCTAGTCATCCTAATTTCCTTGATCCAAGGTATTCAATACACATGATATGATCCGACTCAATCTTTTAAATATGTTTATCCAAATGAATTGGTGTCCATTTATGAGCTTAAATTGTTAATATCAACACGACCCAAATCTTTGGTTCAATAAAATGATATTCTTTCGAATATGGCAAGTTGTTGTTGGATCACAGTGCTGGAGGACGTAGGCAGTTCTTTTAGCACATTACAACTTCATATACTTCAACAACACCAATAAAGCATACAATATATGACATATGTTAGAACAAATGTTGCAGATGCTACAAAGTTAACCTAATAACTCAAATTACTTTTTAAAATCTATATTTAAATTTAAAATTTTATATTATAATAATTTAATATAATATATTCAAGATCATTTTAACTATATTATAATAATATCGAACCTGTCATTAAAACTAGACATATTAATATTTATTTTTATTCACTAAAGAAATCAAGATGAACCCTAGGAATTTCTATCTAATAAATCTTATTTTTCATGTTATAAAATTCAAACTCAACAACTCAAAAACATTAATCAAACAATTGAAAGGTTTTGTTATAAGTTAAAATATGGCTACCACTGTATTTGGTTTAGTGTACAATTTAAAAGGAAAAAATATTAGTATATACCAAACATCAACTACTAAATTGGCATTTTATTTCTAAATTATTTTCCTAACAAATAGAAGTTAGAAAACCCTCACAAAACAAAGAAAAAACTTTAAATTTTTTTTTAAGATGTTAAAATGGTTTAATATCGTTAAAAAAAAAGAAATTCCATTACATAAACAAATATATATACACACACATCAAGATTCATCAAAGAAAAGTTCATACACATTAAAATCTATCGAGAAGCAAAAGAGAAAGATGGCCTGCAAAGATCTTATTGTTGTTGCACTTGTTTTCATGACTATTGGGGCATTTGCCATCGATAAGTCACCTTTACCAACCCCTTCGAAGGCTTCTTCCTTTGCAAAGTCGCCATCTTCTTCTTCCCCAACTTCCTCTACCAAGTCCTCCTCCACCAAGTCATCGACACCATCCTCCAACAGGCCTTGTTCTTCAAAAACCAGCTCATAATATGTGCTACATCTAATCTCAGAGACAGCCAATAGCATCAAAACAATGCATGACAAATTCGTGCAAATGTAAAGTATCGAGAGTATGGGAAGGAATATACTTGCAAACCTGAAACTTATGATGCTGAATGCTATTAAATCTCCAGGCTTCATCGTCGTCAAATTGCAAGTATCCTTGCAAAAATTCCTTGATCGGGACAGAATATGTTCGGCCGCGGCGATGACGCTCAGAATGTTCGGCATGATCGGATACAGCATCACCGTGGAGGGGAACCTCGCCCGTGCTTGGTGCAAAAGATGATGAAGGGTCAACAGCGGGAACAGGGGCTGGTGCTGGTTCGGGTGAAGGAGGTGCGTTTGCTTGTTGCAATCACCCTTTGCCACGATGAGGAGGTGGCTGCGGAGGTGTTGGTAGCGAATTCGAATCGCTGGGGAGGAGCACGAATGCCGGCGTAAATCGTCTCTGGCTGACGAGATTGATCGGAGCTTGTGGAAGACGGCAGGCTTGGTTTTGGGTGCGCACCATGGTGGTTTGCTTTCGCTAAGGGTTGAAGGAAGATGAAGAAGGTAGGGGGCGGGTAAGTAAATGAAAAAGTGGGATGGTGGGGTTAATATATGTAGGTTTAATTGTTTTATAATATTTATTGTTTTATATTATTATTATTTGTTTTAATATAAAAAAAGGGGAAGAGTTAGAGTGAGAGAGGGGAACTTGATCGGTCAAAAAAATGAGAAGGATGTTTTGAAAATAGAAATGTTAGATTAGGTGGGATCCACGTGTGAAAAAAATAGAGAGAATTAGGGAAAGGTGCGGTAGTTGGGAATGGGGGAGTAAAAAGGTGGGATTGGTTTTAAAATTTGTTTAAAACAGTAGAGTAGATTGGGTAGAGGTTTGCTATAGTGCGCATAAAAAGGTTGGTAAAAGGTGGGGTGGGTTTTGCTATTGTACACCGACTCCCATTGTGTTGCTTCCTTGCATGCAGCATCTATTCGAATTTGAATATATCGGTTCTGTTGGTATTTATTCGATGAAAAGTTTTCGCGTACCTAAAATACCAAAAATATAAATAAGTAAAAATATAATAATATAAATAAACGAAATAAATTAATGACGAAAATAAAGTAATAAACACAATAAAAAATAATGGGTTGCCTCCCATTAAGCGCTTTATTTAACGTCGTTTAGCTCGACGATCTGATTTAGACTACAGGTTCTATCAAATCGAGTTTTTCGATTAAACCAACTAGAGCATTTTCAAAATACGGTTTCAACCTTTGACCGTTAACTTTAAACCGTGCCCCTGTGATATCTTCAATTTCAATCGCACCATAAGGGAATACTTCGATTATCGTAAAAGGTTCGAGCCACTTCGATCTAAGTTTTCCTGCAAAAAGTTTAAACTTAGAATTAAATAGTAGAACCTTTTGACCAATAGAAAAAGATTTAGAAGAAATGTTACGATCATGAAATTCTTTTGTTTTTTCTTTAAATATCCGAGCGCTATCATAAGCGTTTCTACGGATCTCCTCAAGTTCTTGAATATGCAATTTGTGTGCTTCACCGATTACATCCATCTCCATGTTACATCTTGACCGCCTAATATGCACGATGTTCCAATTCAACCGGTAAATGGCACGGTTTACTGAAGACAAGGCGGTACGGAGACATTCCAATGAGGCCTTTATACGCGGTTCGATATGCCCACAATGCATCGGTTAACTTTATACTCCAATCTTTACGGTCCGGTTTGATGATCTTCTCAAATATTGTCTTAATTTTGCAGTTCGAGACTTTCGCTTGCCCATTTGTTTGCGAATGGTAGGCCGTGATGACTTTTTGAGTTACTCCAAATTTCTTCATAAGGTCTTCAATTATTCAATTGAAAAAATGAGTTCCTCTATCGCTTATTATCACCCGCGATGTGTCAAACTTGGAAAAAATAAAATCCTTTAGAAATTTAACCATGGTTTTGGCATCGTTATTTCAGGTAGCCTTAGCTTCTACCTATTTAGATACATAATCTACAGCAAGAATTATGTAAGTATTTCCAAATGATGAAATAAAGGAACCCATATAGTCAATTCCCCAAACATCGAAAATGTCACAGATATGAACTGGACTGAGCGGCATTTCGTTCCTTTGACTGAGGTTCCCTACGCGTTGACATCTTTCACAAGTTTTACAAAATAAATAAAAGCCATGAAAGATGTTAGGCCAAACGAAACCACATTTAAGAGTTTTATGAGCAGTCCGCTTTGGTCCAAAATAACCGCCACAAGAGTAAGAATGATAGAAATTTAGAATTGAATTTACCTCATCTTCGGTGACACATCGTCGAATTACCTGATCCGAGAAGTGTTTCCAAAGGTACGGGTCATCCCAAATATAAAATCGAGACTCTCGCTTTATCCGGTTAACTTCAACTCTTGGCAAGTCTAATGGTAATTTACCTGTAGCCAAATAATTGATCAGCTACTAGATTTTCGCATCCCTTTTTATCTTTAATCTCCAAATTGAATTCTTGAAGAAGTAGAATCCATCGGATGAGTCTCCACTTCGCCTCCTTTTTTCTCATTAAATATCTCAAGGCTGCATGATTAGAAAAAATAGTAATTTTAGTACCAAGCAGATAAGATCTAAATTTTTCTAAAGCAAAAATTATAGCAAATAATTATTTTTTCGTCGTAGAATATTTTTTCTGAGCTGAATCCAAGGTACGAGATGCATAGGTTATGACATGGGGCTCTTTGTTAATTTTCTGACCAAGGATGGCTCCAACGCTTGTTTCCGATGGGTCACACATGAGCTCAAAAGGGTAGTCCCAATTTGGCGGTTGAACAATTAGAGTCGATACAATCTTTTCTTTTAGCGCGTCGAATGATTCTTTGCACTTCGGATTGAAATCAAAAGCTTGATCTTTCTGAAGCAAGTTGCACAATGGCTGCGCTACCTTTAAGAAATCCTTAATGAACCCGCAGTAAAAACTTGAATGACCAAGAAAGGGGTGAACTTCCCTCATAATTGTGGGGTAAGCTAGTATGCGTATAATATTTCTTTTTGCTTTATCAATCACAATTCCATTAAAAGAAACAATATGGCCTAGAATTAACCCTTTATCAACCATAAAATGACATTTTTCATAATTCAATACGAGGTTGAATTCTAGGCATCGTCTTAGTACATTAGTTAAATTTAAAAGGCACTTGTTAAATGAATTTCCATAGACAATAAAATCGTCCATGAAGGCTTCGATCCCTTTCTCGACGTAGTCTGAGAAGATGCTAAGCATGCATCTCTGAAAAGTGGTGGGAGCATTAAAAAGGCCGAAGGGCATCCGTCGATAGGCGAAAGTACCAAAAGGACATGTAAACGTTGCTTTTTCTTGATTTTTTGGTGCCATTGAGATCTAGAAGAAACGTGAAAATCCATCAAGACAACAATAATGAGATTTATCGGCTAATCTTTCTATCATTTGATCTATAAAAGGAAAGGGGAAATGATCTTTTCAAGTTAACGAATTCAACTTCCTGTAGTCGATGCAGACTCTCCATCCATTCTATACTCATGTCGGAACGAACTCACCTTCTGAATTTTTAATTACCGTAACTCCGATTTTCTTTGGGACCACATGGACCGGACTTACACAATTACTATCTGAGATCGGGTAAATAACATCTGCATCAAGGAGTTTTTGTATCTCCTTTTTCACGACTTCCATCATTGGTAAGTTTAATTGGCGTTGACCCTCTTATGATGGTTTCCCTCCTTCGATCTTTATTTTGTGCATACAAGTCGAGGTACTAAGTCCCTTAATATCGGTAATAGTCCACCCAATGGCCTCTTTATGCGCGCACAACATCATCACCAAGTCATCTTCCTCTTCTTTTGACAACTTATTTGAGATAATTACAGGCAAAGTTTCGTTTTCTCCCAAAAATACGTATTTCAAGTGTTCCGGCAATTACTTCAACTTGATTTGAGGGGCCTGTAAAATGGAAGGTAGAATTTTAGAGTTTGAGGGAATAAGGCATGAATCAGAATCAATTGATAAATTTTTCTTAAACTCCTTGATTTCCTCTTCAAAGTCCTCCAATTCCCTACACAAATTATTAACAATGTTAGATTCAATAAACTCTTCAACGGCAGACTCAATAATATCAATAAAATTTATACTAGCGACATTATCTGGATATCACATTGCTTTGTAAACATCAAATTTAACAACCTCACCGTTGAATTCCATTGTAAGAATTTTGCTTCTTACATTTATTTTTGTATGTGTTGTACTAAGGAAGGGACAACCGAGAAGGATTTCTGCAGAAGTGTTTGATTGGTCGTTTTCTATGTCGATGACATAAAAATTCGTCGAAAAAATAAGTTTGTTTACCTTTACTAAGACATTCTCGAGGAGTCCTTCTGGGTATATCACGGATCGTTCAGCCAGCTATATTGTCACTTTCGTATCCTTCAAAGGCTCAGCAGAGAGTAAGTTGTACAAAGAAAACATTTATAGAAGCGCCTAAATCACACATTGCACGTTTAATTACAATCTTACCGATTTTGCAAGGAATAGCAAACATACCTTGGTCCTTCAACTTCGGTGGAAGCTTGCATTGGAAAATGGCCGAGACGTGCTCTTCCAAAATCACCTTCTCTATTTCGGTAAGTCACATTTTATTTATGCATAGATCTTTTAGGAACTTGGCATACCTTGGTACCTTTTTGATTACTTCAAGAAGTGAAATATTAATTTCCACTTTTCGGGATATATCTAAAATTTCCCTCTCTTCGGCTTGCTTATCTCGTTTTACCAACCTCGATGGAAAGGGAGGCAAAACGGCCTACGGAGAGGGAGTGGAAGATGATGTGGGCGTGCCTTGTATGGTGGGAGACGGTGCTTTCTCTTTATCTTTCTTTTGGGTGCCTTCCTCCATGGTCTTAGGTGCAATAACGGTACCACTTTGGAGAGTCATGGCACTAACATTTTCTCTTGAATTTGACTCTGTTTGAGAAGGCAATTTCCCTTGGGACTCGAGTCGTCCTACTGTCTGAGCCAGTTGGCTCATTTGCTTATCTAATTCTTGTAAACGAACCTTGATTCTATTTTAGAACTTTTCTTGGGACAAATCTAACCTTTCAATAATGGATTCCAAGGAAGATTTCGACAGTTGATATGGCTGAGGATGAGAAGGCCTCGGTTGATAGACTTGATTCGGTCTTTGATTTTACCCATAGCTCAAGTTCGGATGGCCCTTCACCCGGAATGGTAAGTGTTGGCGTGGGGGTTGTAAGGCCTTTAGGGAGGGCCTGGGAAATACCTCACTGCATTAACTTGGGCTTCGGTATCGTCTTGTAACATTGGGTAGTCGTCCGTTGGATGGTCTGGTAATATGCATATTCCGCATAATCTAGTTATACCAATTTTTCTTGAAACAAGAGAATTAACCACATCAGTTAATTTATCGATTTTACTTTCTAAAGTAGATGTACTTATCTCGTGAACCTGTCGAGAGGGTTCACTAAGAGGGTGAAACTGTTAGGAGTTGGCGGCCATAGTGGAAATCAAGCTTCTGGCCGCATTAGGAGTCATGTTCATAAGGGCTCCTCCACTAGCAGCATCAACCATCTTCATCTCCAAAGGAAGTAAACCTTCATAGAAATATTGATGAAGAGTTTGCTCACTCAATCCGTGTTGGGGGAAACAAGAGTAGAGTTTCTTAAATCGCTCCTAGTAGTCGTAGAGTGACTCTCCATCTTTTTGGCAGATTCCAAGGATGCTTCGCCTTAGTTCGCTCGCCTTAGCTACAGGGAAGAACTTGACAAGAAAAAGTTGACTCATGTCAGCCCATGTATTAACCGAATTAGGAGGTAAATCAAATAACCAATCTTTAGCCAAATCAGCTAAGGAAAAAGGAAAAGCACGGAGTTTGATTTGGTCCTCGGATACTCCCTGTGGTTTTGTGCTCAAACAAATGATGTGAAACTCTTTGAGGTGTTTATGCGGATTTTCCCTGGGCAGACCATGAAAAGTTGGTAGAAGATAGATCAAACCAGTCTTTAGCAGGAACGATGCATCTCCATTTGGGAATGTGATACATAAAAGTTTTTGGTCAGTAGGCGCTGCGGTATGTTATCGAATGGTTTGGTCGTTGTCGGCCATCGGAACTGGTCCTTCGTTGTCACACTCAAAGTGTGTTTCGGCGTCAGAGGGTGTTTCTAGACTCGGTTGTGGATCTGTTTGATGTTGATGTTCTTGTTGTTGTCATCTCTTTTTCTCTTGAAGTGTTTGTGCGTGGGTTCTACAAGCTCATGCTTCTATCTTCGGGTCGAAATCTACTAGTTGTCCCAGGTTGTTCCTGGTCATAAATAAAAAAACACTTTTATCAGTACGTTTGCCAAAGTCCTCGGCAACGGTGCCAATTTGACTAGCGTCGTATACTGTCAAAATAATTAAACTTAATCTCAAAAGAAATAATTAAATAGTGTAGTAAAGAGAAGAAGGGTCGATCCATAAGGACTTAGGAAATTCTGATGTAGAAGGCTTTTAGTTTTTTATTTAGGCGAAATGGGATAAAAATAGGGGGTTTTGATCGAAAGAGTTTAATTAATGTAAAAAGAAGAAATGGAAATTTAAATCTAAGAATTTAACAAAAGTAAATTTAAGAAGAAACTCAGTTTAAGTATCAGCCTCAGGCTTCGCTTTGATCCATTTCCAACTGATCATCGAATAAGATCTTGCTCCAGATAAATGCCGGTTACAGTCTACAAGGCCCAACCCTTGTAACTTGTTTTTCTCTCCCGTAAACCGAAAATGCAAAATCAATTTTTGAATTTTAGTTTTCTGGCTAGACTAACCACGACTATAGCCGTTAGAATAAAACAGTTTAAAATCTGGACAAACCCGACTCAGAATATGTTGTCTCAATGAGAATTTAATCCAATCTCAATTTCCCTTAGCAGACCGCCACTAAGTGTGTTCATAGGAAGTCAAATGTGCTACAAGCCGGTCCTTCCTCCCAACTATAAATCAAAACAACCTTCAAACCAATGGGCCCTTTTTGAACTTGAAAGTGTAAGGATTTTAAAAGGAAAGGTCGATTGCCAATCCAAGTTTTTAGAAAATTGAGAAATATATCCGAAGATATAAAGTGCTTTTCAATTCTCATGATCGGAATTGAGCCGTTGCTTTAGCCTTTGGCTTTTTGGAAATTAGCCGAGCATGATTATGGAAGAAATCATACTGAATATTTTTTTAAGAAAATAAAAACTTAAAAATGAAATGTAGAGAAAAAGAGAATTTTTATAGGATTTAGAAAACAAGAACAAAACTAATCATGAAATATCTTTCTAGCTTACCCCAAGAGGGTATTTATAGTTCTCCAAAATCCTAAAAATAACCTAAAAATAATAAAATATAATTCTTGAAAATAATTTAAATTAAATCCTGAAAACAAAAAATTTCTAATTTTGAATTTAAAATGCAGCTGATATGCTCATCCATCCTTGCTGACTAGACCTTCTGGAAGCTGCTGACTAGATGCCACGTCAGACTCTCATGCCCAAAGTCATGCCCACTAGCCTAACATTGATTCCAAAAAATAAAACTGCAGAACTTTTCCTTTTAAGTGCAATTTCCAAAATTGAAGTCCTGCATAGAAAACACACAAAAATGTCCAGATCAACAACATGAACTAATTATTAAGGAGTAATTAATGATAAAATAGTAATCAAATGAGACACTTATCACTATGGTTGGGGCATTTTCCACTGATAAGTCACCTTTACCAACCCCTTCGAAGGCTTCTTCCCTTGCAAAGTCGCCGTCTTCTTCTTCCCCAACTTTCTCTACGAAGTCCTCCTCCACCAAGTCATCGACACCATCCTCTAACAGGCCTTGTTCTTCACCATCGGAATCCGACGGAAGAGCACCCAGACCATCTCCTGGTGGAGCCCCAAAGAGTTTTTCAAGCTCTTCCTCTCCTAGCCATAGCAAAAGTGACAACCCCAAGATGAAGAAAGGATCCTCTTTTGACGCGCTGAGTCACTCGAGGTCGTCTTATCCCCTCCTTCACCAAATGTCACTGGCAAAGTTTTGTCTCTTCTCCAAGCCCTAAAAAACAAGGAAGATGCAATTGATAGTGAAAGCCCGAATTCCAATAATTATAGTCCTGCACCAGCACCATTTAATTCTAATTCAACTAAACCCATCATTGGCATTGTCAATATTATAGTTGTTATCGGATTCTTCCTCTTTTAAGCATCACATGATATTCTAATTGGTTATTTTATTTTATTTTATTTATTTAATATATTTTTAATCAAATTTTGTTCATTATTTGTGTTAGTTACCTGATTTATTGATTCAGTTACTATAGTTGTTTAGTTATTTTAGTGAGTGAAATAAATATGTTTTTGATAATGCTAGTCATTCTTCACCTTGGATTTGATAATAAGAATTTCCTTCAATGGATTTATTTCATTATAAATATTATTTTTCAATGACACCATGTACTTGTAATTTTTGAAGCAACAATGGTGGAGAATTTTTATGTTGGGCAAAAAAAGTTTCTAGTTATTAAATATCATTATTATCTCTCTTAAAGTTTATGAAGATGAGACCTCAGTAAAGGTTAATTTTTGGCCTTATTTATGTTACATTTCATTTGTTTCTATGTTTTTAAAGTGTTTTACTAGTTCCCTTAATTTTATATTTGGATTTGGTAAATAGAGTTTTGGGCCTTTTTTAGTCGATTTGGGCACAAATAGAGGATTGAGTGGTCAAACACTCTAATTTTAGTATTTGGTGAATTGAGTTTTGCAAGAGTTTATTGAACTATAACCTCAAAAAAAAATGTAGGGATGGACAACTATTTTTACAACTGATTCAGAATTAGATATGTTGAATGACATATCATATCATGCTTGCTAAAAAATTACTCGTTCTGCCACATGCTCTCAAATCTAATTATCACTAATTTACATACTAAGAATATGTCTCAAATCTAATTATCACTAATTTACATACTAAGAATATGTCATAATTATCACTAAGTATATAGTTTACAGTTATATTGATACCATATTAATATTTATTAATTTCCACAAGATTAATATTTGGAAATAAGGAACTTAAAAAATTTGTTTATTTAAATTTTCAAAAATATTCACTAATTAATTTCAATAATGGATGTTTTAATTCCTTGGTAATAATATTTTATTTCAATAATTTCACCTAATAAAGACTATAGTATCATAAACAAATAAATACTTAACAATAAAATGTATCATACATTTATTTGTCATTTTACACATATCTGCTTTCAACTATTAGCTAAGTTTTACCAAACACTTTTAAATAAACAAATAATAGATTAATCAAATCAATTAATAAAATCAATTGGTCAAACTAGTCGCTCCAATCAACTATTAGCGAATTGTCAAATAGGGCCATTATATTTTTAGTGTTGTTCTTGAACTTTTTTGAATAAGGAAATTATGAAATTTTTTTGTAACTATGGGACATTGGGTTAAGATATTAGATAATTTATTAGTGTGGTTGGAATTGTGCATGACATCAACATACTATATAGTTACCTAAACTTGGTCTAATCTATCATATGGGTCTCAAATTTTTCCCATGCAAGCATGTGTTTGAAACTTGCTATAATCAAGACCCTTTTATGTTCATCTATATTCTATCTAATTTTTTTATTAAAAATGTTAATATCTTAAAATATTTATTAATTTGATATATATCATTCTATTAAAATTTTAATTACTAGTAAGTAAATTCAATATATTTAATATTTATGTAATTTATTTCTTTGTCACTTCATAAATTACAAAATATATAAAAAGGAAAATTAGCATATTATAAAATTTGAAAGTGAGCTAAACTAGGATAAGAACATGAATATTGCAAATCAAGACCATTTTTTTCTATACAAATACCAAGCAGACAATGTTTTTTTACACAATTTAATTTTCATACATGTGTGGAGCATAGCTGAACGAGATTAATCCACTATCCTTAAAGAAAATACAACAAACAATTATAATTCTAACACACCCCAAAGACGGATCCTTATGATGTGTCACGAACTAGCTAAAAATTTGACCAAGGTAAGTGCACCTATCAATTAGTAATATAGCTATGGTGTGCAAAGATATCGTTTTCAAGAAGACAAAAAGTACTAGTATTTACTGTCTTTCTATTATTTAACCGAATAAATCGAGTGATTAATTCAAAACTTAAATTAACTATATTAATTACTAACGAACATGACAAAAAACAAATCAGAAAAATAATCAAGTAATAACCAAGAAGAAAATCAATACCCAATAAAGAATTCACCTAGATTTCATCTATCACGATCAATCTAAATTGCACAATTTCTTTACTTAGTATCTTAATTCGTAAAAATCCCTAAATTATGCAAATATCTCTTTTAAGCATAAAAGCAATTAACTCTAGGTTTATTAATTGAAATTTATTTTTAATTAAAAACCACATTATCACATTAAATCGTGCTATAAATTCCACTATTAGATTTGACTCGAATTTAGTAGATTTATTTAGTCCTATTTCTAGGATTGCATGTAACACTACGCAAGATCTACTCTTTAAAAGGGTTTATTCAACCTCCGACTTAAGCACATCAAACATTGATCAATAACGTAGAAATATTAAACTAAGAATTAAACACACATAATTGAGAACAAGAGACTAAGTATTTATAGCGTAAAATAAAAATCAAACGACAAAATTCATTATAGAGTTCATCTCCCCAAGTATTTAAAAAATTAGTTCATGCTTGAAAATAAAAAAGCTAAGATACAGTATAATCGAAAGAAACAAAGAAACTCATGATAATCTCTTAAGGAATCAACTGACAATCTTCAATCTTGATGGAAATCTGCTTCAGGATTGGCTTCTGTTTTTCGAGATTTTATGTTGAATATTCTATGATAAATCACTGCTATCTTCTTACTTTATTTATATATACCTCTTAGAATTCTCGAACAACCTAAAAATCATCAATTTTCACTATTTGGTGTGATATCCTGTGAAAACAACAAGGCCTACCAAACGCCCGTGTGGGTCACACTACCATGTGTCCAGGCCGAGTGGAATGGGTCAGCCCGTGTGACTCTTGTAACTTGCTCCAGTTTTTCGGTTTCCATTCATTTTTTAATCCTTGTTATCTCAAGTGCCCTATTAAGCATAAAAACATGAATTTAATGGATTAGGAGTATAAAATTCACAATTAACATCAAATAATCACTCAAAAAATGCATGAAGAATGAGATAAGAACATTTTACTTTTAGCACTTATCACCTTACTTTTGTATCTCAAAGGCTATATCTATCCCTACTATATAAGGTTTTTGAGACTTGCTAACATAATGAAGATCAATCAGAATCTCTTCTATTCAGTAGCTAAAATAGTTGAATACGATATATTATTAGTGACCAAATAAAATGGACTTGTTGCTGGTATGCGTTCAATGCTCTGAGTCATCCCAATTTCATTGATCCAAGGTATTCAATACACATGATATGATATGACTCGATCTTTTAAATATTTTTATCCAAATGAATTGATGCCCATTTCGTTTAACAATATCAACATGAGCCAAAGATTTGGTTCAATAAAATGTTATTCTTCCGATTATGGCAAGTTGTTGTTGGAACGTAGTGGTGGAGGAAGTAGGCACTTCTTTTAGCACATTACAACTTCATATACTTCAACAACACCAATGAAGCATATAATATATGACATATGTTAGAACAAATGTTGTAGATGCAAAATACTACAAAGTCAACCTAATAACTAAAACTACTTTTTAAAATCTATATTTAAATTTAAAATTTTATATTATAATATATTTAAGATCATTTTAACTATATTATAATAATATCAAACGTGTCAATAAAACTATTGAAACCATTTTTTTAAGAAGCCTCAAAAATTTTTTTTTAATTGAAAATGGGAGACGCCACCAATCTTTTAATTCGATGTGATTAGACCACCTAAAACATTTAATTCTATTTTAGAAAAATAATTTGGTCTTCAAAATCCAGAAAATAGTCGGTTAGGTGTAAGGATGGATTAACACCCTCACGCGCCCAAAATTGGTACCAAATCGATTATTTGTGGTTTTGGTTGTCGAAAATTGAAAACTCAGACAAAAGTTAAAGTGTGATCCCTAAATACACGATTCATTTAATGTTTTTTAAAAATTTTGAATTTTGTGAAAAAATGCCCTCTTGTTTCAAATTAATCGGGAGAAAGAAGTCATGTCTAGCATGTTAGGACACAACATTCTCGAATCTTCGAAAATAGAGAACATTTGTCAAATTTAAACAAGATGTTCAAGTACTTAGGTTTAAAGAAAAAATTGTACCCAACACATTAGGGCACAAATTTTCAAATTCCCTAAAGTAAAAGAACATTACCTCGACTTTGAAAAAAACAATATTTATTAAAAATATCTTATGAAAGAGATAAATAAACCCAGGTAATTTATATGTAAAAATGGCGAATTTTCAATTTGAAATAAGATGTTTGATTATTTAGGTTTGAAGAAAAATCGCACCCAACATGTTAGGGCACTATTTTTCGTATTCCTAAAATAAAGAACATTGCTTTATTTTTAAAACAATTTCTATGTTTAAAAAACGGTGTACATTTTATTTTGTTAATAATGCTTTGCAAAAAATGGGTAAATTCATGTAATTCACGAATAAAACATCGATTATTGAGTTGAAACAAGACATTCGATTATTTAAGTTCGAAAGAAAAATCGCACCCAACGCGTTAGGGCACCACTTTTCAAATTCCCTAAAATAAAAGAGCATTTGCTTCCCTTTTAGAACAACAAATTTAAATTATTTTTAAAATACTATTTATTTTTACAAAGCATAAACGAATGTATATTTATTTGTAAAAAAAAATCATATATAGATACACAAATGAAATGTAATTAGCGATGACATAGCAAATAGAAAAATAAAAGCGAGTGATTAAAATAAAATACGTGAATATTGACTAAGTAAATATACCATAAAAATACGACTTAATTTTTAAAGTAGATAAAAAGATAAAAGTTAACAAAAGAGGGTTAAATTTTAGAATAAAAAATGGGATAGAAGTGTAACAATATTATTTAAAAAAAAAAAAGAAAGAAAGCAAGGTAAAAATAAAGGTCTCGATTTTTTCTTTAAAAAAAATATAAAGAATTTAAAAAATGTTTAAGGATCAAATTGAAAGCAAAAATAAAATTTATAGCGAAATATGTAAATAAGATAAAAAAATCGGGGCTCAAATTTTATATTTAAAACACATAGGGACTGATTGGGTAATAATTCTAAACTCGTACACGTGTCACTCTCGTATGCAACCAAGGTCAGAGGACCTGGATGTAAACGAGAGTAAATTTTAGGGTAAATTTTAAAAACAATTAAGAGATATAAAAGGACGAGATTGAAGGCCCTAAAAAATGCAAAAGGACGGAAAAAATAAATAATCCCTTTGAAGAAAACACACGGACCTTGTGCTGACATGGGTTGGATCTTGGTCTTGCATCGGAATGGCGCTGTTTTGGTGCTTATTTCATTAAACCCAAACGACGTCATTCCAAGGGTTATATAGAAATAATTTTTTAGACAAAAAATTTCATTTTTCTTATTTTTCAACAAAAAAAAAACACTTTTACTTTGAGTTTCTCTCAAACCAAAAACTTTAGGACCACCCCTTAGTGTCGCCGTCCGTTGTAGTCATCCCCGACCACCAATCATTGGCAATGGAAACCGCCGTCCTCAGTGTCCTCGCGAGTATCGGGTTATTCGGGGTACCTATGTTTGAGAAACAAACCACCCATCATCAGGGATGGTGACCTTTGCCTTCCACGGAGGTGACAATGCCGAAGCAAGATAGGTAAACCCTAATCTTTTCTTTTACTTTTATTATTTTATTTAGTTTTTTGTGTTTCAAAAATAGAAAGAAAAATAAAGTGCAAAGTATGAAAATGAGACTAAATCTGAAATCTGTTTTTGAATGCTATCTTCTTCACAAACTTTGTGCTTTTTTCTATTAATTCTCATGTGTAACCATTACATATTTGAGATCGGGCTTTTATAGTAGAAAAAAATTACATGGTTTACTGTTCTTTTGCTCTATATTTTTCCTATTCTCTATCGTCTCTGTTTCTCACTTTTGTAAGCATCACCTGTGAGGCAAAGTCCCTGGGTCAACGGCGATGACAGGAAGAGTGCCTTTACCATTTCGATGAAAGGACAAAGGAAAGGTCTTAGGAGCCAAGAAGTCAAAGGTCAGCAGTCGAGAAGTCATGTGGCTGATGTGGCGCTGACGTGGTTGCTGACGTGGCCATGAGCTGAAGTGGTGAGCAGTGGCAACACAAAAGCTAGGGCATTAGGGTTTTTCCTTGATTGTAAAAAATTTGGTCCTTTTGGGCCATGTTTGTGTTTGGGTCTAATTTTGGGCATGTATTTGGATTTTTTGATAAATGAATTTTGGTAAAATTTTATTTATTTAGTTTTTTTATTTTTTGGTTTGGGCTTCATTGGGTCAGTCAAAATTGGGTCTCTACAAATACTAAACATATTAATAATTATTTTTATTCACTAAGGAAATCAAGATAAACCTTTGGAATTTCTATCTAATAAATCTTATTTTTACGTCACAACGTTCAAACTCAATAACTCAAAAACATGAATCAAACAATTGAAAAGTTTTGTTATAAGTTAAAATATAGCTACCACTATATTTGGTTTAGTGTACAATTTAGAAGGAAAAATATTAGTATATACCAAACATCAACTACTAAATTAGCATTTTATTTCTAAATTATGTTCCTAATAAATAGAAGTTAAAAAACCCTCACTAAAACACAACAAAACCTTAAAATAATTTTGTAAGATGTTAAAATGGTTTAATATTGTTAAAAAAGCAATTCCATTACACAAAGAAATATATATATATAGACACACACACACATCAATACTTCATCAAAGAAAAGTTCATACACATATAAGAATCTATCGAGAAGCAAAAGAGAAAGATGGCCTACCAAGATCTTATTGTTGTTACACTTGTTTTCATGACTGTGGTTGGGGCCTTTGCCACCAATAAATCACCTTCACCAAGCCCTTCCAAGGCTTCTTCCCCCATAAAGTCACCATCTTCTTCTTCCCCGACTTTCTCTACAAAGTCCTCTTCCGCCAAGTCACCAACACCATCCTCCAACAGGCCTTCTTCATCACCATCAGAATCCGACGTAAGATTACCCAAATCATCTCCTGGTGGAGCCCCAAAGAGTTTTTCAAGCTCTTCCTCTCCTAGCCATAACAAAAGTGACATCTTCGAGAACAAGAAAGGATCCTCTTTTGATGCTAAGTCACTCGAGGACGTCTTATCCCCTCCTTCACCAATTTTCACAGGCAAAGTTTTGTCTCTTCTTCAAGCCTTAAAAAACAAGGAAGATGTAGTTGATAGTGAAAGCCCAAATTCCATTAAGACTGTCCTGTACCAGCACCATTTAATTCTGATGCAACTAAACCCATCATTGGCATTATCAATATTGTAGTTGTTACCAGATTCTTCCTCTTTTAAGCATCACATGATACTGTTATTGGTAATTTTATTTTATTTATATATTTAATATATTTTTTAATCAAATCGTATTCATTATTTGTGTTATTTACTTAGTTTCTTGATTCAATTACTATTGTTGTTTAGTTATTTTAGTGACTCAAATAAATAAGTTTTTGATAATGGTAGTCTTTCTTTGCCTTGGATTTGATAATAAGAATACTTCCTTCAATGGATTTATTTCATTTTAAAATATTATTTTTCAATGACACCATGTACTTGTAATTTTTGAATTGACAATGGTGGAGAATTTTTATGTTGGGCAAAAAAAGTTTCTTGTTATTAAATATCATTATTATCACTCATAAAGTATATGAAGATGAGACCTCAGTAAAAGTTCATTTTAGGCCTTATTAATATTTATTTCAATAATTTCACCCAATAAAAACTAATGTATCATACCCTTATTTGTCATTTTACACATATCTGCTTTCAGTTATCTACTAAGTTTTACCAAACACTTTTAAATAAACAAATAATAAAATTAGTCAAATAAGTTAATAGAATTAATTGGTCAAATTAGTCACTGCTATCAGCTATTAGCGAATTGTCAAACAGGGCCATTATATTTTGAGTGTTGTTCTTGAATTTTTTTTACATTGGGTTAAGAGATTGGGTTAAGAGATTAGATTATTTATTAGTCTGGTTGGTATTGTGTATGACATCAACATACTATATAGTTACCTAAATTTGGTTTGATATATCTTATGGGTCTCAAATTTTGCCCATGCAAGCATGTATTTGAAGCTAGTTATAATCAAGATCCTTTTAGGCTCATCTATATTCTATCTAATTTTTTATTAAAAATGTTAATTTTTTAAAATATTAATAATTTTGATGTATATCATTGTATTAAAATTTTAATTACTAATAAGTAAATTCAATATATTTAATATTTATGTATTTTATTTCTTTGTCACTTAACATAAATTATAGAATATATAAAAAGGAAAATTAACATTTATAAAAATTTAAAGTGTGCTAAACTAGGATCAGAACATGAATATTGTAAACCAAGACCATTTTTTTCGATACAAATATCAAGCAGACCTTTCGGCTTCGACAAATAACCCAACCCTTAAATTGGTCAACATGTGACCTTTTTGCCCATGATTAACCCTACCAATGGTTGATAAGGTCAACCATAAAACCCACTATACTCATGAAATAAGCTTTGATTTCACAAATTTTCATAATTTGAACTTATAATCCCCCATTGACCACCCCTGAACGTACTCCCGTTCGGTGTAGATTTCAACTTTTCGCAAGTGTACGGATCAAACTGTAAATATAGTGTGTTGCAACAGAAAACTTGGTAGTATTCCGAGGATGGTAGGTACCCAAAGGAGGCTTGAAACGATAGTAAATTAAATCCCTGTAAAGGGTAAAATTAATTAGAACTTATTTTAGGGTTTTATAGTACGAAAAGTAAAAGAGTGTGTTGTGAAGAGCATAGAAATAAAAGATAAATAAAATAGGAAATAAGAGCAAAAGTTTGAGAAGTAGAAAATCTTATAAACGACTTTGGGGAAATTAGGTCATTTCCATATGATTTTCTCGATTGTTAGATTTTGGGGATTTTCCCCCAATCAACTAGTCACTACTCAGTTGGATCTCTTGATATTTCGTCGACATAGTAAGTCGATAGAGATTACTTATCGCTAGATGTCACAATCTAAATCTATTTGGGGAAAAGGTGTTCACGGATGGACAATACCAATTTTGGGTTCATTCCCACCTAGATGTCTTTCTAGGATTGTCAGGCCTAGTGTTTGTTTGGTGCTCTTCCTTTCCCGAACAGTTGATCCGAAAGGTAAAATCCCTGTAAAACAATAATCAATTATTCATATGTCAACTCCCTAATTCCCCAAAATGGAATTAGTTCCTCATGGTTTCTTTATTCATAAATGAAACAATATATGAAAACATATAAGTACAAAAGAGAATGAAAAAGAAACTAAAATTGTATTAAGCGATCTATCGGGAAAAACTCCTTGATCGTTTACGCGAGTTTTTACAATCTCTTTTAAAAAACTGAAAATACAAATGAAACTAAAAACTAAATCTACTAAATGATGTCTAAACCCTAGTGAAAAAGGTCTTATTTATAGCTTTAGATGATCGTTTCTCCTCAACCCTAGGTCATCTACCATTCTTCGTGCTTAAGTTGCATTGTGAAGACGAAAAGACCCCTCGCTTGATGTAGATCTGGAGTTTGAGGCTGATGTCACGACACACCAAGACCTGTGTCGCAACGTAGTAGGCAGTCCTTGGATTCCTCGCTGCTGATCCCTTTGTTGCGACATAGGGCTGTCTATGTTGTGACTAAGTGGTTAGTATCATTATGGTTCAACTACTACTAGTCTCTTATGCACTCACGAAGTAGGTTAGCTAATCTTTAGGCCTCTTTTGGCCTTAAAAGAAATAATACAACCTTCTTAGCATATTTTATTTAAAAGATAAAACTAAACTAAAAACCCATAAAACATAAAGAAAATTACTTGATTTCAAGCTCATCAAATGTGAAAACTAGTTCAATCTGCTAAGTATGAAAATGGTAGATCACTCGTTCATTCCATTTGGTGGTAACTATTGACCTGGACCAATTGCTAAGTCTACATGTTGCTAAATCTGCAAGCAACAAAGTATTAGTAAAACTTGCTGCGGAAGTGGGCACTTCTACAAAAGCTGCGAATGATACATTGTAAATAAGAGACAATGTTTTTTTACACAATTTAATTTTCATACATGTGTGGAGCAAAGCTCAACGAGATAAATCCACTATCCTTAAAGAAAATACAACAAGCGATCCTAATTCTAACACACTCCAATGATGGATCCTTAAGAACTAACTAAAAAATTGATCAAGGAAACTGCACCTATCAATTAATAATATAGCTATGGTGAGCAAAAATATCGTTTCTAGGAAGACTAAAAGTACAAGTAATTACTGTCCTTTTATTATTTAACCGAATAAATCGAGTGACTGATTAAAAACTAAAATTAACTATATTAATTGCTAACGAACACGAGAAAGAACAAATCAAAAAAATAATCGAGTAATAACAAAGAAGCGAATCAATACCAAGGAAATAATTCACCTAGATTTCATCTGTCACTATCAATCTAAATTGCGCAATTTCTTTACTTAGTAACTTGATTCGTAGAAATCCCTAAATTATGCAAACATCTCTTTTAAGAGTAAGAATAACTAGCTCTAGGTTTATTAATTGAAATTTCTTTCTAATTAAAACCCCTACTATCACATTAACTCATGCTATGGATTCCCTTATTAGATTTTACTCTAATTCGGTAGATTTATTTAGTCCTATTTCTAGGATTGCATGCAACATTATGCAAGATCTACTCTTAAAAAGGGTTTATCTCCCCAAGTATTTAGAAAATTAGTTCATGCTTGAAAATAAAAACATCGAAGATACGATATAATCGAAAGAAACAAATAAACTCATGATAATCTCCTAAGGAATTAACAGACAATCTTCAATCTTGACGAAAATCTGCTTCAGAATTGACTTCAATGGTGTTTTTCAGTGGTGGAGTAAGTGGGCACTTCTTTTAGCACATTACAACTTCATATACTTCAACAACACTAATGAAGCATATAATATATGATATATGTTAGACTAAATGTTGCAAATGCAAAGTATTACAAAGTCAACCTAATAACTCAAATTACTTTTTGAAATCTATATTTAAATTTAAAATTTTATATTATAATAATTTAATACTATATATTCAAGATCATTTAACTATATTATAATAATATCAAACTTGTCATTAAAACTAGACATATTGGTATTTATTTTTATTCACTAAAGAAATCAAGATAAACCGTTGGAATTTCTATCTAATAAATCTTATTTTTCACGTTACAAAATTCAAACTCAACAACTCAAAAACATGAATCAAACAATTGAAAGCTTTTGTTATAAGTTAAAATATGGCTACCACTATATTTGGTTTACTGTACAATTTAAAAGGAAAAATATTTGTATATACCAAACATCAACTACTAAATTAGCATTTTATTTCTAACTTATTTTACTAACAAATAGAAGTTAAAAAACCCTCACAAAAACACAACAAAACCTTAAAATAATTTTGTAAGATGTTAAAATGGTTTAATATCGTCCAAAAAAACTCATTCCATTACATAAAGAAATATATATACACACACACACACATCAATACTTCATCAAGGAAAATTTCATACACATATAAGAATCTATCGAGAAGCAAAAGAGAAAGATGGCCAGACAAGATCTTATTGTTGTTGCACTTGTTTCCATGGCTGTGGTTGGGGTATTTGCCACCAATAAATCATCTTCACCAACCCCTTCCAAGGCAAAGTCGCCATCTTCTTCTTCCCTGGCTTCCTCTGCCAAGTCCTCTTCCGCCAAGTCGCCGACACCATCCTCCAACAAGCCTTCTTCTTCACCATTGGAATCTGATGGAAGAGCACCCAAATCATCTCCTGTTGGAGCCTAAAAGAGTTTTTAAAGCTCTTCCTCTCCTAGCCATAGCAAAAGCGACAACCCCGAGTCCAAGGAAGGATTCTCTTTTGACGCTGAATCACTTGAGGACGTCTTATCCCCTCCTTCACCAAATGTCACTGGCAAAGTTTTATCCCTTCTCCAAGACCTAAAAACAAGGAAGATGCAGTTGATAGTGAAAGCCCGGATTCCAATAATGAGAGTTCTACACCAGCACCATTTAATTCTGATCCAACTAAACCCATCATTGGCATTGTCAATATTTTAGTTGTTACCGGATTCTTCCTCTTTTATGCATCATGATTGCGCTATGAACATCACAAAAAATATGTGCAAGCGTACACTATCAATGCAAGTATAGTAGACAGATGTGTAATCTTTTGGATATCGATCCTACAAGGATGGTTGATGTTATCTATAATTATCGGTGCAATGAATAAGTAAATGCAATAATATTATGATATTGATTTATCGAAGCAATAATGTAAAATTAAAGAAGAAATGCAGTAATAAAGAAATATAGTCCCTAATGTGAATAGTCAAAAGAACACTAAGTGTGGCTCATAAGGTTTAAAATATCAAGTAATTGTCGCTGCAATAAGGTACAATCAATGTCTTACCAAACTTGGTTTTTCTACTAGATCTAAGACATAAACATGCATACTAACCACACCTTCCAGTGCTAGCAATGCAACACAATCAAGAACAGGTGGATTAAATTCCTTCAATCCCCAAGCAACTTCCGATGTCTTGCTTGTTAGTTTAATTTGTCGTTGCACCTTCTTGTGATAATGAATGCAATCACACTTCCGTGGTCAAAACAATCAAACCCAAAGATTAAATAGTAAAAGCAAACTTAAATAAGATATCATTTAATCTAAAATAAAGAGTACTTCCATACAAACTTGAAATAACATGAATTACCAGCGTTTAAGAAAGAGATATAAAAGAACAAATGGAGAATACTATTCCTAGGCTACTCGACTTGCTCCCTTACTCTCCTCTCATGTCGCACTTAAGAGCTCCTCATCAGGAGTTGGTTTGCCTCCTCTTTTCGTCAGGTCACCCATTTGAAAGTTAAGCTAACATGGATGCAAGCTTCGAAAAAAATGTTTCCAAGAAGAAAATCAATCCGAAAGAAGAAGACACTTCTCTATCTCCTCATGGATACTTAACTATAGCTGAACAGTACAAGTGTCCTTCCCTCCAAATTTACCATTCTCTGACAGTACTAGTTGGTTACACCAACTGTACAACTCAAGCATTTCTGGTGTATTAACTAGACAGCTATCAGATGCTATGACAGTTATGGGCGTAATTTTGGACATGCTTATGCAGCGACAATTCTGGACATATTCACGCAGCGATAATTTTGAGCAGGTTCCTGCAGCGACAATTCTAGGCGCAATGGTTATCAGACTAATGCAGCAACATCAATAGTAAAAATTTCATAAATTCAAAGGCAATTATGATTAATTCCATTAAGTTAGAAAATGCAATAACTAAATTAAAAAATGCTAAAGTTTTTTGCTAAAGATGACCAAATGGAAATAGCTTAAACGATAACTAGGGAAAATTAATGGTTCTTTCTAGTACTATGACACCCCCAAACTTTAGGTTTTACTTGTCTTCAAGTAAAACAGAAATTAGCAAGGATGTAGCAAAAAAATTATCAAAGCAATGATCATTCTAGAAACTTAAATCATCTAAAATCCCAATGCATGAATTACATTCAAATGACATAATATTGCGCCAACAATTCATAAGCATGAATAATTAAAATTGCAACTTCATCAATGCTAGCATAATGCTTTAAATCCTAAATTCTTTCTACCAAAACAACATTTAATGTACAGTAATATATTCATAATTTTTTATGCGACTGAGGGATGTCGTTGCATTACTATACTCTTGTTCCTGAGAAGTAACGATGGGTTGCAACAAAACCCTAGGGAGTATGTCATTGCATCGACACACACTCTTGCAGTGACAGCCTTTGGATAGATTAATTTTCTAACACTTTCATTGGACTGTTCCCCCTTGAACAGTTCATAATACACCCACATTGGAGTGTCTTTTATTTATAACTATATACATATATATACAACCAGCTGTAAATGGAAGATTCATTCAAGATTCATGGAATGATACTATTCATCCATTACTAATGCAATATAAATCATTCATCAAAGAATTGAAGATATAACATTCAATCAAATTTATCTAACTCATTCAACATGATTCAAGAATTAAGCATCAAATGGGAAAAAAAATCAAGCACATTTGCAATAACCTTGCATGCTTCATTAAACTCAAAAAGAAAATTTTTTGAAATGTGGATGTAATTGCATTTTCAGCCCCATATACATTCCCCCCAAACTTAAAGTCTGCATTTTCCCTAATGTACTGACATTAAATTACAATGCCAAATAGAAATGTAATGACAATGCAAATGCAGTGACAATTAAAATACAATGACAATGATTACTAACAGACTAAGAATTACCTCTACATGGTATGCATGACAAACTAAAACTAAAAACTAAAATAAAACTAACTCAATTGGCTACAGCTATTGATATGGCTGCATGGTGCTTTTTCTTCTTGTGCTTCTTCTCTTCTTTACGGTGCTTCTTGTCCTTGGCACGCTATCCTCAGATTGCTCCTCAGCATCTAGCTGTACTCCAGCAGCATCGATTGTGACTTCTATTGGTTGGATTTCTTCGAGTGGTCTAATGTAGACCACGATAGCCAAAGGATTGTGATCCTCATTAATTTCAGTCACAGCCTCCACTTGACTTGCTTCAGTTGGCACCAAATCTTCAATTGTTGCACCTACAATAGTAGGTGCAGGGACAAATTCTTCATCTGAATACTCTTCAGCTTCTTTTCCTTCCTATTTTTCTTCCTCTTCTTCCACTTGTGTTTCCTTCCCATCAACAAGAGTCTCTTCCTCAACAACATTGGCAGCTATACTAGCAGTAAAGTCATCCTCAAATAAGCTCTCAATATTCCTTAAACATTCCTCCACCTCTTTTGATTCGACCTCCTTTTCATCATAAAAAATGTTCACCATTAGATGGGAAGCCATTGATTGGTCTTTCTCCCCTGAGTCAGCCTCCTTAGTTGAAGGCTCATATTCTCTGATAATAAGAGGGAATACATGAAATTCAGGAGGAGGTGATTTGCTTATTCGCCTCAATGTGATCACAACAGTACTATTCCATGCCTTGGTGTAGGCATAGAATAAATTCGGTGACCTCTCCATGTCTTCAATAGTGGTGACAAGTTTGATTTGCCTAATGTTTATGGAATCTACGATCTTCTCGACTTCTTTCACTTTATGCCATAAAGATGAATCTGCAGGCACATTAGTTCCCTTTTCCTATACTTTTGCTTTTCCTTTTCATTTTCTTGCATCGGCCTTCTTCGTTGTGGGTGTATCTTTCGCACAAGTCATTTGCTCGATTGAAGCTTTATTTATTGGGCCCTTATTTTCTAAAATCTTTTCTTCATCACGGGGTACAACTCTCCTTTGCTGGCATAACTGCATTATCAAGGAGGGAAGCACTAGAATACTTGCTTGCCTAGTGGCACAGTCAGCAATCTCTTGGTGTAAAATTATGCCAACATCTATTTTCCTCCCCTTAATGATCGAATGTATCAGACACATCCGGTCAAGTGTCACAGTTGTGTTGTGGGTGGAAGGCATCAGTCTACAGTTAACAAAGTGAAACTAAATTGTGTAGTTATTTAGATTTGAGCCCGTCCAAACAACTCCTTCAACACAGAGATCTTTTACCAAAATATCAGCCCCTTCATCGGTGAGTTCCTCAATAAACTCCACATGTTCATCTTTATCTACGGTGGTGTTGTAGATTGTGTTGATATGTGCGACGTTCCATTGTATCAAACCTTCACGGACAAAAATAAAATTTTACTCATGGTCAGTGAGATTGGCATAAAACTCACGTACCAGGGATAGTGAGTAGCTTTCAGGGTATTGGTAAAAAAAACCCATCCCAGCTTCACGATGGTTTTATGCAGTTGTTTCTCAAGTTCCTGTTGTCTTGACAAATGGAAGCCTTTCTCTGGGTGGTAGTTCCTTTTCATCATTTTCTCTTGGAAATGGTCCTTAGCCGCTTTTGTAAGGAACATCATAGGCTCTTTGGATGTGGGGTGCTCTATTTCTCGAACGATTGTTACAGAAGAAGATTCCACAACAGATTTAGTTGGCTGCTTCGCTACATGAGTTCTAGCCATTTTTTTTTGTAAGCAAAGATTGTTGTAAGGTAGAAAGGTGTAAGCTTGAAGAAAGTTTTGGGAATAAAAATTGCGTTTTTGAATAGCACAGTTGGCACAAAGAGGGTTGTTTATAGGGAATGAAAAAGGGCAGATGGAGAGGCGTGTTTGTTTATGCAGTAGAGAAAGAACAATAGGTATGCATGAATAAATGCGTTCAATAAGATTACACCCCTTTCAAACCGATCCAATGGTTGGGTGTTGAGGGATGAAAAGTTATGATTTGTTTCCTGATATACTTTGATTTTTTGATGAGTCAGCAAGTAGACGAGATGCGTCGACAAGGAGATCGACAAAAGAGATGACTTTATCCTGTAAAAAATACTAAGTAAAATAAACTGAAACAAAACCAAAAGAAACTAAAATTACATTATAAAAATGTCAAGAGAGATTAGAAAAATGTGACCAATTTAATGGTCTCTTCCTGTTTGTGATCATCATAGCCAAAATAATGCTTCAGCTGTTATCCATTCACTTTAAATTAGTGCCCATCATGTAGATCTTTAATTGTGATTGCACTATGAGGAAATGCTTCGACAACTTCAAATGGTCCAAACCAACATAAGCGCAATTTACCTGGGAGCAATTTCAATCAAGAATTGAATAATAACACCAATTTACTTGCAATAAATTATTGCTACAAAATAATTTTTTCGTGCCATCTCTTAGTCTTTTCCTTGTAGATTGCAGCATTTTCATAAGCATTACACCTAATTTCCTCAAGTTCAGTGATGTCTAACAGCCTCTTCTTCCCAGCAGCCTCATAATTCATGTTAACTTGCTTAATCGCCCACATTGCTTTATGTTCCAATTCAATAGGCAAGTGACATGTTTCTCCAAAAACAAACTAATACGATGACATCCCAAGTGGGGTTTTGTATGCTGTCCTTAATGCCCACAAAGCATCATTAAGTCTAAAAGACCAATATTTTCTTTATGGATTCACCACCTTCTCAAGAATATTCTTGATTTATCGATTGGATGCTTTAACTTGTCCGTTGGTTTGCGGATGGTAAGTGGTTGTCATTCTATGGTTAACTTCAGACCGCTTCAGTGCGGTTGCTACTTGGTTGCAGTGGAAGTGAGTGCCTTGGTTATTGATCAATGCTTTAGGCGTGCCAAAGTGAGTATATTCTTGTGGAAAAACTTCAGCATTGTCCTTACATCATCTTTTGGGACTGTAATGGCTTTCACCCATTTTGATATGTAGTCAACAGCAACTAGAATATAGACATTTCCAAATGAACTAAAAAATGGTATCATGAAGTCCATAACCCAAACGTCGAAGAGTTCATCTTTCATGATTGGTTTTGTAACATCTCATTGCGTCAAGATATCGAACCAATGCGCTGATATCGATCATATTGATGCATAAAATTGTGGGCATCTTTAAATAATAAAGGCCAATAGAATCCTGATTGAAGAACTTTTGTAGTAGTTCTTATGCCACCAAAATGATCTCTATAAAGAGCATCGTGACAATGCTTCAAGATTGAAAGCATCTCTTCCTCCGAAACACAAAGCCTAATGATATTGTCATTGCATACTTTGAATAAGTATGGCTTGTTCTAGTAGTATTTCTCTATATTGCGAAGAAATCTTTCTGTCTTGTGGCTTGTGACACCCAAAGGTAGCTTTCCACATACTAGGTAATTAACCACATCTGCGTACCACGGGGTTACGTCGATAGTAAATAGCTTCTCATCAAGAAATGCCTCGATAATTTTAAGTGTATTTTCGTCTTCACTACCAACTTCCAGACAAGACAGATGATCTGCTACTTGGTTTTTTGACCCCTTTTAATCTTTGATCTCTATATCAAACTCTTACAATAATAAGATCCATCGTATCAACTCTGGTTTGGCATCCTTCTTTGCAAAAAAGATATCTCAACACTAAATGGTCAGTAATACCTTAACCTTTGCATCGACAAGATATGAGCGAAATTTATCGAAAGCAAAGACTATAACCAATAACTCTTTCCCTGTAGTTGTGGAATTAATCTTAGCTTCTATAAGAATCTTGTTGGTGTAATATATAGCGTGAAATACTTTTTCCTTGCATTGTCCTAGGGCTGCATCCACTGTAAAGTTGCTTGCATCACACACCACTTCAAACGATTACGACCAATCGGGTGCAACGACAATGGGTGCCTTCACGAGCTGCTGCTTTTTTTGCAAAAAGGCATCCAAACATTCATCATCAAACAAGAATTTTTTATTTTGTTCCAACAATGAGCAGAGGGGTTTTTCAATTTTGGAGAAATTTCTAATAAATAGGCGATAAAAACCTACGTGTCCAAGAAAACTCCGAATACCCTTCACATTTCTCGGTGGGGATAACTTTTCATTAATTTCCACCTTAGCTCTATCAACTTCAATGCCCTGATTGGAAATGCGATGACTTAAGAAAATGCCTTTAGTTTTCATGAAGTGACATTTCTCTCAATTCAGCTCAAGATTTGTGTCTTCACATCGCTTTAAGACTTTAGCCAAGTTTTCAGCGCATTGATCAAAAGTATTTCCATAAACTAAAAAATCGTCCATAAATACCTCTAACAAGTCCTCAATCACAAATGAAAGTATTACCATCATACACCTTTTAAATGTGGTCGGTGCATTACAAAGGACAAAAGGCATTCGATGAAAAGAAAAAGTGCCAAAAGGACAAGTAAACGTTGTTTTTGCTTGATCATCCGGCGTAATAGCAATCTGATTATAGCCAGAATAACCATTGAGGAAGCAATAATAGGCTTTTTCAGCAAGCCTATCCAACATCTGGTCGATGAAAGGAAGTGGAAACTAGTTCTTCCTTGTGGCTGCATTCAGTTTGCGATAATCCATGCATACTCGCGAACCCGTAGGAATGCGTGTAGAGATTAGGTCATCCTTGACTATTCTTAGGCACACATAGAACTGGACTTACCCAATTACTATAAAAGATTGGGTAAGAAATGCCCGCGTCAAGCCACTTGATAATCTCCTATTTATCACCTCTTTCATTTTCTCATTCAATCTCCTTTGTTGTTCAATCAATTTCCTTCCTTCATCTCCCAACCTAATTTTGTGCATGCAAAAAGAGGGACTAATGCCTCTAATGTCATTAATACTCCAGGAAATCGCATGTTTATGTTGCTTCAAGATATGGATCAAATTTTCTTCCTGAATTACGTCTAGTGTGGCAAAGACAATAGCAGGTAGAGTATTATTGTCTCCAAGAAAAACACTTCAGATGAGCAGGAAATGGCTTTAATTCCAAAGTAAGAGTTTCTTCAAAAGACGGCTTAAAGACTGAAGTCATTCTATTGGTCAAATCTAAAGATTCCATTTGCCCTCCAGCCTAAGCTCAATATTGTTCGCTTCAACCTTGCTGTCACAATCAGCTAGAAATTCTTCTTTCGATGTCACCGTAAATTCTTTTGAAAATACTATGCTTCGCTCAATGAATTCCTCCTCAATTAATGCGTCCAGTACATCAATTGTGTGACATTATTCTTTGTCCTTGGAGGGAATAGCTTCAAAAACACTGAAGGTTACATGTTCATCATTATGTCGCATTTTTAATTCACCTTTGTACATGTCGATGAGAGTGCGTTCGGTAGAGAGGAATAGGTGTCCCAAGACTATGAGTACCTCTTTATCTACTTCATAGTCAAGTATAATGAAATTCGCCAGGAACAGAAACTTATCAATGCGAACTAGGATGTCCTTGATTTGTCCTTCTGGTTGCACCAACAATATATCTGCTAACTGTAATGTCACTGTAGTGGGCTTCATATGACCAATCCCCAATTTTCTAAAAGTAGACAGCGGCATAAGATTGATACTTGCACCTAAATCACATAAAGCTTCCTAGATCTTTCATCTTGGGCTATAACTTATTTGTCAGGACTTGATCGGCCTGTAACATCACAGTAATTGTGTAAGCGAACACATGTCGATACAAGTATAGTTGATAGATTAATTCTATCGGATATCGATCCCACAGGGAATAGGTTCTTGATGTCTATATGTCGAGGCAATTAAAACTAAGATTAGAGACAATGAAAGTAAAGATGTCAGCGCAATTAAATCTAATCTGCACACTAAGATAGTTAAAATTGTCAATGTAATTATAAAAGTTAAATGTCAGTGCAACTAAAAATAAATCAAATAGTTGTTGAAGTGTTGAGAATTTAAATGTGATCAAGTGCGAAGATCTGGAGTTCGCTAATTTGCAACACAAGATGTGTCGACAAGGGTTTGAATAGATGAACTGTTGCAGCAATGAAGTTCCAATGAAATCTTACCAATAACAATTTCCTGTTTAGACACGAATCAAGTACCCACAATTACTCCACCTCTCGGTGTGAACAACATTTTGTACCCAAGAACAAGTGATCAGAATCTCTTTTATTCCTAAGCAACTCTCGCTGTCTTGCTTGTTAACCTAACTTGTCATCCCATCTCTCGATGTCTATAGACTAAAATGCACTCTCATGTTTGATGCAGTTAGATCCAAGAATAAATAGATGAAAAGCATTAAATAAGAATCAAAGTAATCTAATATTGAAAGATACTCTCGTATTCATTCAAATATCAAAAATAGCTTATCATCATAAAGAGAGGAGTTAACAAATTCATTGGAGCATACTATCTCTAGGATACTCGGATTATCCCCTAACTGCTCCTCTTGCTTGGTATCAAGCACTCCTCGTCAGGAGTTACTGCTCGTCGGCTCAGTCAGCTCATCGGTCTCTAGCAATAAACTTCAAAAACACAAAGTAATTGCAAATATAATTCCTCAGCTCTTTTTATCTCTCTCCTTCTTCTTTCCTCCATTTATAAGCTCAAGAAATTACAGATTTCCTCGATTCTCATATCCAACTACTTTGTACAGTTGTAAAAGTTTGTTATTGATAGCTACGCAGATCTGATTTGTTTACTGGACTGTTGCAGAATGTTGGCGTAAATTATATTTTAATTTACGATGATAATTTGTCAGCAGAATGTCACCGAATTTTTGGACCAACTTGTGGTCGCAACTCTAAATGCTTGCTTACTCTGATCTTCTAAGGTGGATCTTTGTGCTGATAACCTTAGGTGCAAAATTGATACTGAATACAGCGACATTTCTGGGCGCAATTGAAGAAAACTTATGCAACAATAGTCTTGGGTGCATTTCTGAAATAATAATGTGGCGACAATTTTGAATGTAATCTGGAAGTGCTCATGTGACGATAGTTTTAAGCGCAAATTTGGATCATATTTTGCTGCGATAATTTTGGACACCTTCATGCATTGATCTTTGAAGAAAGGTTCCTACAGTGACATCTTTGGATGCAATACTAAGCAATTAATAATGGAGACATTAGTAGTTAAAACATTAAAATTAAGGAAAATTAAACCAAGCATCATTGAGTTAGAAAATGCAATTACTAAATATAAAATGCTAAAAATGCATCCTTCTGTAAGTGCAATTGTCTCAATATCATTCAGCTTCTTTTTTTTGGACAATAGCTCCTTCATAAATTTCTCATAACTGGGAATCTATACAAGAGCATCCACAAAAGGGACATTGACATGAAGTTGCTTTAATGTAGTCAGAAACTACTGATATTGTCTATCATGCTCCTTTTTCTTAAATTGTTAGGGAAGGCAAAGGTATAGATACATCAGGTTACGTCGACATTGTTGGTCTAATAGTAGGCATCGAGGTGACAATTTGTGGAGCCTCTTTATCAGGTTCATCTACAATTTCTTCAGACACAACTCTCTCACCCTGACTCAATCCACTAGTGACTATAGATGCTACAGTAGAGCTTGTAGTTGGCTTGGCAGTTTGTCTACCACTTCGAAGAGTGATAACTTTGCAATGCTTGTTCCCTTTTGAATTTGGATTTTCTATGTTGCTGGGTAATGTACCTGATGGTTGTGTTTAAATTCGAAGCGATTTACCCTAATCGTGCTTCTAACACTCGGATGGAGGATGAATTTCCTTTCATAATGGCTTCAATTCGAGTTATGTGCTCATGCATTAAGGCTTCAAGGGTTGCTAAAGGATCAAATTGTGGTTGTGTGTACTACAGCTAATGTTGTCTTTGAATATTCATATTTGACATCAATGGTTGTTGTGGCTGTACATGATTCTGATATGCCTGCATTTGATCTTGATGTGAATGCATTTGAGTATAGAAAGTATTCTCCGCATGTTGTGGACAATACTCATAACTGTGGTTGTCACTGCCAATTTCACAACAAAATGTGGGGACATTAATTTGTTAAGAAACTTGTATGGGTGCAACGTCACTAGTCCCCTTCATGTTTTTTGTCATGTTTGCTAGCGAAGAAACATGTGTACTTAGAGCAGATATAGCATCCAATTCAATAAGTCTAGGATTTGCTTTCACTTGTGCAGCTTGAGATATCGAATATTGATAATCATTCTAAGTGATTCTCTCTAGAATTCTGACAGCTTCATCATATGTACAGTGCAACAAAGGACCATTAGTAGATGCGTCGACAAGATTTCTTGTCTGTGCATTCAGCCAGTTGTAGAAAATTTCAATCTGCATCTCTTGTTGAATTTCATGCATAGGATAGTGTCGAAGTAAGATTTATAACGCTTCCACGTAGTATGCAAATTTTCAACATCTAGTTGATGATAAGCAGCAATATCGTTTCTAAGACGAGCATTCATAGTTAGTGGATTAAAACGCAAAACAAATTGAGTTACGAGCATATTCCACGACGTAATTGATCCAACAGGTAACCCTAGAAACCAGGTACAAGCTCGTCCTTGCAATGAATAAGTGAATAGCTGCATTTTCAAGGCGTCATCAGGAATGCCGTGCTGACTGAAAGAAGCACAAATCAGTAGGAAAGATTTAAGGTGCTCTCTCACATCTTCATGTGGCAGTCCAGCATACTGCCCATTAGAGTTTAGCATTTGGAACTTGATTGGCTTTAATTCAAAATTTCCAGCTTGAATAGCTAGCCTAACAATGCTTGGTGCAAGTCATCCAAAACTGGAACAACAAAATCTTGAATAGTTCAATTTTGCATGTGATCTTCTTGCGGTAGTGGTGGATTATTAACATTTTGTGGTTGTATCGGAGGTATAAATGGATTTTGGGGTGACAATTATGGTATGGCTGCACTGTTTCCTGGTAGAGCCAGGTTTCGCTTTTCTTGTCGCCTCCTTCGAATGCAGCGTTCGATTTAAGGATCTAAACCAATAATAAATTCAGGATTTCTTTGGGTCATAAAACACCTAAAAGAGAAATGTAAAAGCAGTAACAAAAAGAAAACAAATTAGTAACAAATAAAGGTTAGATAGAAAAAAAATTAAGTGCAAAAACAAAAATAAATATCAAACAAATGCCGTCCTCCACAACGACGCCAAAACATGATCGCATTATGAACGTCACAGCAAATATGTGCAAGCATACACTGTTGATGCAAGTATAGTAGATAGATGTGTAATCTGTCGGATATCAATCCCATGAGGATGGCTGTTGTTGTCTATAATTATTGGTGCAATGAATAAGTAAATGCAATAAAATTATGAGATTGATTTGTCGAACCAATAATGTAAAATTGAAGAAGAAATGCAATAATAAAGAAATAGGGTCCCTAACGTGAATAGTCAACAAAACACTAAGTGTGGCTTTCAAGGTTTAAAATATCTAGTAATTGTCGCTACAATAAGGCACAATGAATATCTTACCAAGCTTGGCTTTTCTACTAGATCTAAGACTTAAACACGCACACTAACCTCACCTTCCAGTGCTGGCAATGCAACACATTCAAGAACAAGTGAATTAAATTCCTTCAATCCCCAAGCAACTTCCGTTGTCTTACTTGTTAGTTTAATTTGTCGTTGCACCTTTCAGTGACAGTGACTGCAATCAGACTTTCGTGGTCAAAACAATTAAACCCAAAGATTAAATAGTAAAAGCAAACTTAAATAAGATATCATTTAGTCTAAAATCAAGAGTACTTCCATACAAACTTGAAATAACATGAATTACCAGCATTTAAGAAAGAGATATAAAAGAACAAATGGAGAATACTATTTCAAGGCTACTCGACTTGCTCCCTTACTCTCCTCTCATGTCGCACTTAGGAGCTCCTCGTCAAGAGCTGGTTTGCCTCCTCTTCTGCGTCAGGTCACCCTTTAGAAAGTTAAGCTGCCATGGATGCAAGCTTCGAAAAAAAATGTTTTCAAGAAGAAAATCAATCCGAAAGAAGAAGACACTTTCTCTCTCTCCTCATGGGTATTCAACTACAGCTTAATAGTACAGGTGTCCTTCCCTCCAAATCTAGCATTCTCTGGCTGTAATTGTTAGTTACACCAACTATACAACTCACGCATTTCTGGTGTGTTAACCAGACAGCTATCAGATGCTGCATTTGTGTTATTTACCTGGTTTCTTGAATCAATTATTATAATTGTTTAGTTATTTTAGTGAGTGAAATAAATAAGTTTTTGATAATGGTAGTCTTTCTTCGCCTTCGATTTGATAATAATAATACTTCCTTTAATGGATTTATTTCATTGTAAATATTATTTTTCAATGACATCGTGTACTTGTAATTTTTGAAGCGACAATTGTGGAGAATTTTTATGTTGGGCAAAAAAAGTTTCTTGTTATTAAATATCATTATTATCACTCTTAAATTTTATGAAGATGAGACCTCAGTAAAAGTTCATTTTAGGTCTTATTTATCTTAAATTTCCTTTGTTTCTATGTTATTAAAGTGTTTTATTAGTTCCCTTAATTTTACATTTGAATATATTGGGGGTGTTTGGTAATGTTTTGGGCCTTTTTTAGTTGATTTGGGCACACATAAAAGATTGAGTGGTCAAACACTCTAATTGTAGTGTTTGGTGAATTGAGTTTTTCAAGAGCTTATTTGCTAAAAAATTACTCGTTCTGCCACATACTCTCAAATCTAATTATCACTATTTTACATAATAAGAACATGACATAATTATCACTAAGTATGTAGTTTACAATTATATTGATATTTTTGAAACTTTTTTTCGAGTCTTAACTTTTTATTTTAAAAATGAAAATGGAGTCGCCACCAATCCTTTTTAATTTGGTGTGATTGAATCACCTTGAAATTTATTCATTTTAATAAAATTTTAAAATTACTAAAATGATTTTTGGTCTACAAAATAAAAAAATTTGGTTCGGGAGTCGATTATGTATGAGGAAGGGTTAGCACCCTTATAACACCCAAAATTGGTACTTAATTGATTATTTGGTGTCTTAGTGTTGGAAATTGAGAATTCAAGGAGAATTTAAAAAGTGATCATTAAATACGTGTAAATAGTGTTATTTGATGATATTACAAAAAGTTTACTAAATTAAATTTTACGAAGAAATGCTCTTTTATTTCGAATAATGGAGAAAGAAAGTTATGTCTAGAACGTTAGAGTACAACATCTCGAATCTTCAAGAATAAAGAACATTTATCAACTAATTATTAAACAAACCTTATATATTTTCAATTTTATATAGGATATTTAATTTCATAGGTTTAAAGAAAAAACCATACCCAGTACGTTAGGGCACAATTTCTCGAGTCCCTAAATAAAGAACATTGTCTCGGTTTTAAATATTGCTTATGTGTTGCATGAAAAGAAATACAACATTTAATGTGCAACTAATTTGTTGGAGCATAATTCAAAAATGAACCAAAGTATCTAAGCATAATATTCAATACAATAATAGCAAGAATAAAATAGCCACATGAAATAATACTATAATATAAAAATAATAAAAAAATTACAATAAAAGGCAGTAATAGTGATGTTAAAACCATTTGACTATAATAATAATAATAATTTAAGGCAATAAATAAAAAATAATCACAATAATGATAAAATAAACATAAAATGAAAAAACAATTAAAGGGTAAAAATAACAAAAATTGCATAATTTAAAGGGAAAAAATATAAATAGCGTGAATTTAAAGTGCTAAAAATAAATAATAAATAACATAATAATAATAATAATAAAACAAATAATAAAAAAGTAGAGTAAAGGATGAAATTTAAAACAATAAAAGAGATTAAAGTATAAATTGCAAAAAACAGAAATAAAAGGGCTTAAATAAATAAATAAAGGACTAAATTGAAACAGTATATAAATTAAATGCAAAAATTAAAAATAGAATATAAACGATTAAATTAAAGCAAAATAAAAAATCTAGGGACTAAAAGGGAAAATATCCCAACTTCTATGCATGTGACACTCCCCAAGGGGTCAATGTTGGGTCAAAGGACTAAAATGTAAGGAAAATAAAATTAATGGGGCAAATGTAAAATAAAACAAAATAAAACAAAAGGGATGAAATTCAAAAAAATATAAAAGTTGAGGGACCTACGAAGAAAATATCCCATCCTTCATACACGTGTCACTCCCAAAGGGGTTATAATGAGTTAGTGGACTAAATTGCACAAAAATAAAATTAAAGGCTGAAATTTATTAGAAAAAAAAAAATCAAGACTAAATTAAATATGTGCCCAAAAGCGAAAGGATCTAGACAGAAAATATCCCATCCCCTAAAACGCGCTTATCTTGAGGGATCCGGGTCAGGTCATCGGGTCTTGTACAAAATGACGTCATTTTGATAAGCTTATATAAGCTAAAAAAAATTAAAAAAATCATTTCACCTTAGTTTTTTTTTTTTAAAAAGACTTTCTTTTTCTCTCTTCTCTCTTAAACGACCCCTATAGCTGGCCCTAGGGTTTCGTCGTACCTCCACCATGGCCACCGGTAATCAGCGACGGTGACCGTTGCCTCTAGTGATCGAAGTTCATAAAAAATAAATCTTCTTAACCCTTGTGGCTTACAGAACCTAGATTTGGGGGTATTATTTTATTTTATTATTTATGATGTTGTTAGCATCATATTAAATTTTGGTTATGAAATTTTAACCGTTAGATAGTTAATTTAGTAAAAAGGATCAAATCGTAAAAGAGTACAAAAGTTGAGATATGTAGTTAGAAGGACCAAATGAGCAAATTAACCTAAAACATTTTAGTGGGTGGATTAATATAAGATATATAGTACATAAGTAGGATTAATTAAGTCTAAATAAGAGATTAATTAAGTTAATTATGAAAAACTAAATATTTACAAAAATGTCATCAAGTATATATATGAATTAAAGAAGAAGAAAAAGATGAAAATTTCATCTTTCTTTCATCTTCTTCATAGAAAAAAAGGGGGAAAACTAGGGTTTTCATTGTTTAACTTTGGAAGCTTGATTAGGTAAGAAAGCCTTGACTGTTTTTAGTAATTTTTATGTTTTTGAGTTCGTATTAGTTTAATCTAGCTAACTTGAGGACAAATTTGTGAATCTGTCAAATATTATAAATCTTTCCATTGTTGGATAAACTTGTTCTTGGAAACTTTTGATGGAATTGAATGCTTGATGATTGGGTCGGATCTTTTTGTAAAGTGATTTTTAGATGAAATTAGGGTTTAAGGACTAAAATGTGAAAATGAGAAATTGAGTGTACTTGGTTTGAAATAATTGTTTTGTAGGGATTTGTATATGAACTATGGATATTTGGCTGGAATGGGTTTAGAAGAAAAATGGTTATTTTGCATGTTTTGTTTTTAAGGACTAAATTGAATGAAAGTAAAATGTTAGGGGTAAATTTGTAAATTTCCAAAAAGGACCAAATTGTGTTAAATGATTTAATTACATGATTTAATTATTTGGATGATTTATTGTGATAGATTACGATCATGCCACGGGTCGAGGAAAAGAGAAATTAGTAAAATAGTCCCTAAACCCTATCTGTAACTACAATTCAGTCTAGTAAGTTCGTAACTTTAAATTTTTATTTAAATTATACATTGTTATATTCTCTATAAATGTTGTAAATGTGCTATGATGGTTTGGAATCGAGAAAGGGGAAAGAAGAGAAAGAAAGAGGTATCAGGCTTTGAGTCAGTGATTTGAACCGATCCGATGGCTGAGGTCTTGCATTTGTTGCGGATTCTCTACAGCTTGTGTGAGCAGCATCATGAGTCAGAAAAATGTGAAACGAATCGAAAAATGGATTATAAGCCTTACGATGACTGAGATTTACGCTTGATTTGCATATTCTCTATAGCTTGTGTGAGCAGCATTGTTAGGGAACAATTATATGTACAAATACCATAACGATGGCTGAGGGACCGCATATATTATGAGTCCTCATCAACTTGTGTGAGCAGCATCGTATATTGATAATAAAGATGACATTGTCAAGAGAACGAATTCTGGTTATGGCTTATTGAAGCATAGTTTTATACTAGTTCGATTGATTTGCAGATTGTACAACACATGTTATTCGGTAACTTATTAAACACTATGAACTTGTTAAGCTATGAAAGCTTACCTGTGAAATTGTTGTTGTTTTGTAGATTCAATTTTGCTGCTAGAAGATCGGATCATCTCAAAGAAATCACACTATCTCGGGAGCTTGTTTGGTAGGATTTACATCACTTGGTTATATGACATGTACTAGGATGATCTTATCTTCTATAATGCTTGATTTTGGTTTGGTTGGTTCATTGATGAAACCTTAGTTGAATGTTGAACTTATTTTTGTATGTTTTTAATGTTGAAAGTGGGCATTATGCATTTAAAATGTAACAGTATCAGTGTACACGAACACTTGAGTTGTTTCTATTGTACTTTATGATTTTGTAATGAAGATTGTTTGATGAACTTGAGAACTTGTGTGAATAATTGAATTATGTATACTTGTTTCGGTAAAACTCTTGCATGTATCAATAGAAGTATAGAGTAGGAGAGAAGATGGTTACTGACTTGCATAGTATCAGTAGTAACATATGAAGTATCTGTAGTTCTGTTCATGGTAGTATCAACAGTATAAGTACTTGTATTGGTAGAAATTATAGGGTAAAACTTCTTAGCTCTCTAGAGTTTGAAGTATCGGTAGTAGCATGCATTATTTTGGTAGAAGTCACCCTTGTATCGGTAGAACAATCACAACTACCAGTAAGAAACTGCAGCCATTTTTTGAATTGCTACTAACTTCACTTCTACCGATACCTGTCCAACAGGTACCGGTAAAAGTCTCCCAGAATTGTGGAAATGACATTTTTGCCCTAAATGGATTGTATTGTTATTTAATTTGGTAATTTATATCATGTATGATTTAATAAGTTATTTAATCATATTAAAATTAAGTAATATTGGGAATTAGTCAATGTTAAATGATCGAGAAGACCCTCGAAACCCTAATCGACGACGATAATAGGTTTTGGGTGTTAAATTTCATGGTATTAGAGCCATGGCTTTGTCGGTTCTATGATTGCATTGATTATATTTAAATGATTTAAAAGTACATGCCATATGAACTTGTGATAGTGTGATATAGATGGATCCGATCTAACTATAGTAAGAGCAAGTCACGGTGTACCTATCTTATCAATGACAGAGAATGAAGCAAAGAATATGTTCTGCGGACTAATGGGACAGTGGTTCTCAGAGTTCATGAGGAACAATCCGATGGCACCACCTCCTCCACCTCCTGTTACACAGCCCGCTGCCCGACCAGTAGCACCTCAGGTTGTGCCTCCACCTCCCCCAGTCATAGAGTAGAGATATCGTATTCTAACGGATAGGGTTAAAAAGTACGGGCTGAGAAATTTTGAGGAAGTACGGAAGACGATCCATCTAGAGCTGATTACTGGTTGGAAAATATATAAGAGTTCTTAATGAAATGGTCTATCCTCCGGAAGACTATTTGAGATGTGCTACTTTGCTACTAAAAGAAGAGGCTTACAGTTGGTGGATGATAATATTGGTAGTGGTTCCTGAAAATGAAATTAGCTGGGAATTCTTTCAAATTGAGATTAAAAAAAATATGTCAGCAAACGATACCTAGACCGAAAGAATAAATAGTTCTTAGAGTTAAGACAGGGAAACAAGACTGACAAAATATGAATAGGAATTTGTACATCTCAGCAATTATGCTCGGGAGATTGTACCGATAGATGAGGTTATGTGTGTCCATTTTGAAGACGGGTTGAATGATGGGATCAAGATGATTGTGGGTGGTTCCGGATTGTGACCGTTTATTGTTCTCATAGATAGAGCATAGAAAATGGAAGAAATATATAATCATAAAAGATAAAAATAGAAGAGATTCTGGGAGTTTGAAAAAAAGAATCCTACCAAAACATTCTCCATGCTACCACTGAAGAAATCCAGAGAAAATGAAACTCGTGGAGTAGTCTCATCTGGATTTCTGAGCAAAAGAAGATCAGGGCCACCAGAGTCTAGATTTTAGAATCGACCTACAGGTAGTGTGGCTAGTGTTCATAATGCACTTAATCCTACATGCGAGCATTGTGGAAGTTACCATTCGAGTGAGTGTCGAATGGTGAAAGGAACCTGTTTTAGATAAAAGGGTATTGGTCACTTTATGTGCAATTTCCCGATGGTTTCTGAGGTAAAGAAAGATCAAAGTGTGAAACCTCCAGTTACTCCATAGAAAGTTAGACGCACGGGCGAAGCAAGAGTGCAAGTGGAAACCAAGAAGATAACAAGGATAATGCAAACAAATCTGAAGCCTGAGCACCTACATGGACATATGCCATCAGAGCTAGAGAAGAGGCTACCACTCTCGATGTCATTACTGATATATTTTATCTTTTTAATACTATTATGTGTGTTTTAATTGACTCGGGATCGATACATTCATACATTTGTACTGCATTAGCAACTGATAAGAATTTGTTTATTGAATCGACTGAATTTGATGTATAAGTCACAAACCCATTAGATCATAGTGTCATAGTAATCAGATATGTCATAAATGTCCATTGAAAGTCCAGAGCTATGAATTTCCTACTGACCTAATGCTATTACCTTTCATCGAGTTTGCTGTGATTTTGGGCATGGACTGGTTATCTTAGCATGATGGAGTGGTGATCGCGTTTGTAATGTCACAGCAATTGTGCAAGCGAACTCACACCGATGCAAGTATAGTTGATAGAAAATTCTATCGGATATCGATCCCACGAGGAAATGGGTTCTTGATGTTTAAATGTGAGTAATGATGTTAGTGTAATTACGTCAGATCTTCACATTAAAATAGTCAATATTGTCAACGTAATCAGAGTTAAATGTCAGAGGTTAAATGTCAATGTACTGAAAGTAAATCAAATGTGTTGAGTATTGAGTGCTGAATATTTAAATGCACGATGTAAATATTATCAAGTGAAAAGGATTGGAGTGGATCACTAATTTCGCTAAGTCGCAACATTGGATGCGTCGACAAGGTATGGTATAGATGAAATGTCACAGCAATAACAAACCAATGAACTCTTACCAATAACAATCTTTCATTTACTTGAGACTTAAGTACCCATAATCACTCCACCTCTCGGTGCGAGCAACGTTGTTCAATCAAGAACAAGTAACTAGAGTCTCTTCTAGTCTCAAGCAACTCTCGTTTTCTTACTTGTTAAACTAATCTGTCACCGCATCTCTTGACGTCGAAAGACTATAAAGTCACTCTCGTGTTTGATGCGATTAGATCCAAGAATAAACAGATAAAAGCATTAAATAAGAATAAATGTGATTTAATAATGAAAGATACTCTCGTATTAATTCAATTGTCATTAGAATCCATTAGCGTAAAAGAAGGATTAAATAATACAATCGAAGCTTACTATCTCTAAACTACTAGGACTATTCCTTAATCATTCCTCTTGCTTTGCATCAAGCACCTCTTATCAGAACTGGTTTCTCCCTTGCTCCATCAGTTCACCGTTCTAGCTAAAGTCTCCAAATCACACATAAATTGTAGAATTTAATCCTCTACCTCTTGATAATTTCTTCATTCTTCATTCTTCTATTTATAGCCTTCAAAAGTTGCAGGTTTTAGCCTCTCATTCTCAGATCCAGATCTAGATTTTGCAGCTGTCAAAGTTAGTTAGAGTATAGCTGTGCACTCACGCAGATGTAATGTTTTATTTTAAGATCTGCAAGTTGTCGCTACATTGCTGGGCACAATCTGAGATCATAATTGCGGTGACACCTGTGATGTTCCTATGCTGGTGCTTCCATATGTAAATTCAGCTTGAGTTTACTCATTCGAGGTTCTGGTTCTGTGCAACGACATCGCTGGTCGTAATTCCAAGCTGATCTTGTGGCTGCATTCTTCTTCCAACATTAATCTTCTGGACTGAGTTCTTGCATTGACAATTCTAAAGCATAATACATCAGCTACTTGCATCGATATTAGTACAAAATGATATAAAAATAACAAGAATTTAAACTAACTAGCAATGAGTTGGAAATTATAAAAACTAAGTATGAAATGTTTATGATGTATGCTAAATGAGATACGAAAGAGACAATTAACACACCATTTAGAGAGAAAATATATGTCATTTGTAATTCTATCACACCCCCAAACTTGAGTTTTTACTTGTCCTCAAGTAAACAAAAATTAGCAAAGTCACAAGCAAAAATGTCACCGCAATCAATATTCTCACAACTTGAATTTTCTAAAATCGTAATGCACAAATTGTATTCATATGATAGAATAATGCATCGACAATTTATAGGTATGAACAATTAAAATTGCAACTTCATTAATGCTAGTATTATGCATTGAATCTTAATCTTCCTTGAACCATTTTAGCAATTATAGGGTGAAAAAAACCCCTAGGGGGTATATAATTGCATCGACACACACTCTTGCAATGACAGCCTTTGGCTAGATGATTTTTCTAAACCTGCAGCAGAGTGTTCTCCCTTGGAAAGTCATAATGCACTCACATTGTAGTGTCTTTTATTAATACAATGTTGCTACAATTGGTGAGTTTGTTAAGATTCAAACATCAACACTATCCATTCATTACTGAAGCAATTCCAATCATTCATTAAAAAATAGCAGACTCATCATTCATTCATAATCATCCAATTTGCATATCAACATCCAAACAATTCAAGAATTACACATAAAAATAAAAATTGTAGGCACATTTTTGTTAAAATTTTGTCAATTCTCATTAACCAAAGAAACAAGTAGAATTCAAATATGTGGGTGTAATTGCATTTCCATTTCACATTATCTCCCCTCAAACTTAATGTCTGCATTGTCCCTAATGAACTAACGATATTATACAGAAATAATAGAAATGCAACGACAATGCAACTAAGTTAACAAAAGGAATGCAGTGATAAAATAAAATACAGGGACAATAAAAAATGCATGAAAATATCTAAAAGAAATGTACCAACTTATTCGTCAGCAGTCGATGTAGCGACTGTCTTTGTTTTCTTCTTCTTCTTATTTGGGCGCTCATCCTCGTCCTGGTGCTTCTTCTTCTTTTTATCCTTGCGCCTTTTCCTCTTTTCATCCGTCGTACCAATCAACTCAGCGGATTGCTCCTCCTCTATAGGTTGGGTGGTGGTCTCATCGATTTTTACTTCAGATGGGTGGATTTCAAAAACCGGTGCCACATGTGACAGATAGCAAGAGGATTCAATTCCTTTATTCCGCTCATAACAACATCAGCCTGGCTCGAATTAGGTCGAGCCTCATCAAAGATGGATGCCCCCACACTCTCTGGTGTGTCGATAACATCCTCAGCGATTGTTGTCGAGGCATCCTTTTCCTTCTCTTTCTGCACCTCGGCAGGGTCCTTCTCTTTATTCTCTTCTTCCTTCTCTTTTTTTCCTTTTCCTTCAACTGGTCATCTCCCTGGTCCGCACCTTCATACTCATGCTGCTTTGGTTCGTTTAGACCACTGTTAGCGTATTCCATTACGTCGACACCTTCATCCATAATAGTCTCACGTTCAGCCATATTTGAATCAAGGTTGTTGGAGAACTCATCCTTAAACAAATGGGCAAAGGTATGATAACAATCCTCCTCAGCCTTCTAGTGCTCTTCTTCCTTTTCATCATAAAAAATGTGAATCTGTGTTAGCGCAGGGACAAACTTACCATTAGGAGTAGTTGATCAGAGGTAGAGTATTGCATCTAGCGGAAGATGGATGGAAAGGCTGGAAAGTTTGGCAATGGATTGGGGCTGATTTGGTGTAGTACGGTGACAATAGCCTTGTTTCAAGCCTTTTTGTAAGCATAAAATTTATGTAACTTGTAATCTATGTCATCGACTACACCATCAGTGTAGATTGAGTGCATGTCAATACGGTCAAGATGTACTTCCATTAGAGCCAGCTTCTTCGCCACTTGTGGATTTGTTGGAACATCGGATTGTTTTGCCTTCTTTTTCCCTTAGTTTCTATCCTTCTTCTTCGAGGCTTCTTTGGTCACTGGTGTCTCCTGGCCACGAGTCATCCATTCAATGGAGTTGTCATTGATCGAACCTTTGTTCTCTAATATCTCTTCACCATCCCTGGGCATAATGCCCTTCTATTTACAAAGCAACATGATTAGTGATGGGAATGGGAGTACACAAATTTGCTTGCTAGCGGCTTCCGTGATTTGATTGTGAATGATCTCTCTGATGTCGAGGTATCAGAAGTGTAAGATAGAATTTAAGAGACACAGACGGTCTAATGTCGCTGTAGTGCTATGTGTAAAGGGCATGATACGGCTGTTGATGAAGTGGAACCATACATTGCTGAAGGTTGTGAGATACCTTCTATGCATGGTGTAGTTGTGGAACCCATTACCAGTCCAGGTGGCTTCATTGACACAGAGGTCCGACATCATCTGAACAGTGCTTTCATCATCCAGGCGATGTATAAATGGTGAGTGGTTGTCCACCCTCTCAGGGATTCTCAAAAGCACATTGATTTGGGTGGCACTGCATGGGATGATCCCCTCCCTTATAAAAACGAACTCTTGCTTCGGACCCACAAGGTTGGCATAGAACTCCCTCACCAGTGTAGGGGAGTACTAGAGGGATGTTCACAAAAGAACTCACATCCAAGGCGACTGATAGTACGGGCAATAAGTTTCCCCAAGGTCTGATGTGAGGATAGTTCCAAACCTTGTTAAGGGTGAAGGTTACGCTCCAGCATGATATTCTGGTAATGGTCCTTGATTGCAGTCGTCAGGAATAAGATCGAACCTGTAGATAGAGATGGTGTTATGATTGGAGCCATAGTGGTTGAAGTTGTTGGGGTGTTTTTAGAGGGAGTCTTGGAAGGGTTTTTGATACTCGGGTTTTAGCCATTGTTACTAAAGAAGAAAGTTAGAGAAGTTTACAGAAGAAGATAGCTTGTGAACAAAAAAAAGAATATAGAGGCAATGAAAGGGACTAGATATAGCAATAATGGAGGTTGTGAGTAGAGAGAAATCTAAAGGAGAGAGATTTTATAACCTAGAATCATGATGATTCAAAAAATTACGAGGAAACATTGCATCTACAGTCATTTGATTGAACGATTGGGAGAGAAGAGAGATCAATCGGCATGATTCTTACTGAAAAAGCTATGCTGACTAATTATAGAATGCACTGACAATTCATCCTTCGATGCATCGATAAAAAGACAATTTTTATTTTTGCAAAGAATTTGAAACAACACAAGTAAAAGTGAAACAAATAAAAGTAAATATAAAAATGCGTTAACATTATTTAAATCTGACCAGATTGATGGCCTAGTTTGGTTCTTTAACATCTGGGCTCACATAATGCTTTAGACGTTGGCCATTCACTTTAAATTGTTATCCATCCTTTAGATTTTCAATTTTCACCATACCGATCTAAAATGCCTCGACAACTTTGAAAGGGCCTGACCATCTTGATCGCAATTTACCTAGATGCAATTTTAAACGTGAGTTAAATAAAAGTACTAACTGACCATGACTAAATTGTCGACACAAGATGATATTGTCGTGCCATCTCTTGGTCTTTTCCTTGTATATTACGGCATTCTCAAAAGCATGTCGACGTATTTCTTCTAGCTCAGTGATGTCCAACAATCTTTTTCTTTCGACAGCATCATAGTCCATATTCACCTGCTTGATTGCCCATATGGCCTTATGTTCAAGCTCAACTGGCAGGTGACAAGACTTACCAAACACTAATTGATACGACGACATTCCCAATGGGGTCTATTATGCAGTACGAAGCGCCCACAATATGTCATGTAGCTGTGAAGACCAATCATTCCTACATGGATTAACCACCTTCTCAAGGATGCTTTTGATTTGACGATTGGATACCTCGGCTTGACCATTGGTTTGTGGGTGGTACGTAGTAGCCATACGATGCTTTACACCATATCTATTTAATGTTGCCGCCACTTGGTTGTTATAAAAATGAGTTCCTTGGTCACTTATTAATGCTCTTGGTGTTCCAAACCTTGTGAGAATGTATGTGTGAACGAATTTTAACATCATCCAAGCATCATCCCTTGGCACCGCAATTGCCTCGATCCACTTCGATACATAGTTAACAGCAACTAAAATGTACACATTCCCAAAAGAGTTTGGAAATGGTCCTATAAAGTCAATACCCCAAACGTCAAAGAGCTCTACTTCCATGATAGGTTGTTAGAGCATCTAATTGCGTCGAGATATTGAGCCAGTGCGTTGACATCGATCACATTGTTGTGCGAAGTTATGGGCATCTCGAAACAATGTGGGCCAATAAAATCCTGATTGTAGGACCTTAGAAGCAGTCCTTGTACCCCCAAAATGTCCTCCAAACGGGGCATCATGGTAATGTCGCAGGATTGAAGTAATTTCTTCTTCAGGTATGCAACGACGGATAATGTAGTCAACGCATACCTTGAATAGGTATGACTCGTTCCAATGATATTTTACAGCATCGCGTATGAGCCTGATCTTCTTGTGACCAGTAGCATTCAAGGGTAGCTTCTCACCCACATGGTAATTGACAACATCGACATACCAAAGCGATGCATCGACAAAGAATAACTGCTTGTCTGGAAATGCTTCAATAATTTAGGATGTCTACCCATCTTCACTTCCAACTTCCAATCGAGACAAGTGGTCAGCTACTTGATTTTTAGGTCCTTTCCTATCCTTGATTTCAACATCCAATTCTTGAAGGAGTAGGATCCATCGTATCAGTCTAGGCTTGGCGTCTTTCTTTGTGAAAAGGTATCTTAATGTAGAGTGGTCTGTGTAAACTGTAGTCTTTGCACCGACAAGATACCAAGAAAACTTGTAAAATATGAAGACTACTACTAGCAACTACTTCTCAGTGGTAGTGTAATTAACCTGCGCTTCAGTTAGAGTTTTACTAGCATAGTAAATAGAATGAAATACCTTCTCTTTCTTTGGCCTAGTACAACTCCCACAGCAAAATCACTTGCACCGCACATTAGTTCAAACAGTTGCATCTAGTCTGGTGCAACGACAATTGGAGCTTGTACTAGCTGTTTCTTTATTATTATGAATGTGTCTAGACAGTTTTCATCGAACACAAACTTTTTATTTTTCTCTAATAGTGAGCATAATGGTTTAGCAATCTTGGAAAAATCACGTATGAATCTTCTGTAAAAACCAACATGTCCAAGAAATCTTCTTACTGCTTTTACATTGGTGGGTGGTGGTAATTTCTTGATGATTTCTACCTTTGCTTTACAACTTCAATGCCCTGACAAGATATGCAATGGCTGAGGACAATGCCTTCTGTTACCATGAAGTGGCATTTCTCTCAATTAAGAACTAGATTTGTGTCCTCACATCTCTTCAAAAATTTTGCCATATTGTTAATGCATTGGTCAAAATTCTTTCTGTAAATAGAGAAATCATCCATGAATACCTCTAAGGAATTCTCGATCATATTCGAGAAATTGCCATCATACACATCTATAATGTTGCTGGTGCATTGCACAACCTAAATGGCATACGTCTAAAAGCAAAGGTTCCAAAAGGGCATCTAAACATGGTCTTTGCTTGATATTTCGGCGCAATGGAAATTTGGTTGTAGCTAGAATAGCCATCTAAGAAGTAACAATAGTCTTTATCAGCTAGCCTATCCAGCATCTGATCAATGAAAGGCAGTGGGAAATGGTCCTTCTTTGTGGTTGCATTCAGTCGACGATAATCCATGCATACTCGCCAGCCAGTCGCAATGTGAGTAGGGATCAACTTGTTCTTATCGTTGGTCACAATTGTGAACCCACTCTTCTTAGGCACACATTGGACAGGGATCACCCAATTACTATCAGAAATAGGATATATAATGCCCGCATCTAACCATTTGATAATTTCCTTCTTCACTACTTCTTTCATCTTCTCATTAAGTCTTCTTTGTTGCTCAATTGATTGCTTCCCTTTATCTTTTAGCGTTATCTTATGCATGCAAAAAGAGGGACTGATGCCTCTGATATCTGCAATGCTTTAGGCTATGGCTCTTTTTTTTTCTTTCAAAATGACGATGAGCTTATCTTCTTGTATTGCGTCGAGGGATACATTGACAATAACAAGTAATGTCTCGTTGTCACCAAGAAAGACATACTTAAAATGCGTCGACAATGACTTCAACTCCAAGGTAGGAGCTTACTCAATAGATGGTTTAAACACTGTGATCGTCTTGTTAGACAAATCCAAAGATTCCAATTGTCAATTCTATATCAGCTCATAATTGTTAACCTCTTCTTTGTTTACACAGTCATTTAGGATTTCATCGGTGGATGTCACCGTATCTTCATCTAACATTGCTGAACTCCTTGCATTAAATTCTTCTATAATGATCTCATCAAAAATGTCGATGTGATGACATTGCTCTTTAGTTCCGGAAGGAGATGCTTCAAACACATTGAAGGTCACACGCTCATCATTATGACGCATGATAAGTTCTCCTTTGAATACATCGATAAGTGTGTGTCCCTTTGATAGAAATAGCCGCCCCAAGATAATGGGCACCTCCTTATCTACTTCGCAGTCTAGGATTAGGAAATCAACAAGGAACACAAGCTTATCAACTTGGACAAGAACATCTTTGATTTGTCCTTCAGGTTGTGCTAAGGATCTGTCCGCAAGTTGTAATGTCATCGTAGTAGGCTTCATCGAGCCTATTCCTAATTTCTTAAAAGTAGACAAAGACATAAGGTTAATACTTGCTCCCAAATCACATAAAGCCTTACCTAATAATAATTCCTAATGGAGCATGAGATTGTGAAGCTGCCATGATCTTTCATCTTGGTTAGAAACTTATTTGTAAGCATAGCGTTTCACCCCTCTGTGAGCACAATTGTCTCAATTTCGGACAATTTCTTCTTCTTTGATAGTAGCTCCTTCATAAATTTCCCATAATTGAGTATTTGCACAAGAGTATCTATAAGAGGTATGTTAATATGTAATTGTTTCAGAGTAGAAACAAACTTTTGATACTTTTTATCATGGACTTTCTTTTTAAATCTTTGCGAAAATGGAAATGGTATTATAGCAGTGGCATATTGTGGAAAGCTCGGTGGTGTCGACATTGGCAGTTGCATCGACAGCTTTGTTAGGCAAACTATTGGAATAGATTTTGCTACAGTTGGTTCTTCTTCATTTTCTTTTGCTTGACTTCCTTCAGCCGTATTCTCTTCTTGTTGTTGTGGTTCAAATGCTTCAACATGGTCATGGCTAGAACTGCTTGGTTCAACCATCTGCTTGCTACTTCTCAGCGTGATTGCTTTGCAATGCTCCTTCCCCCTTTGCGTAGGATTATCAGTATCACTAGGTAGAGTGCCCGGTGACCTTGTGTTGAGATTAGAAGCCAACTGTCCTAGCTAGGCTACCAATACTCAGATGGAAGAAGAGTTACCATGTACTATTATTTTAGTTCTCGTGATATGCTCGTGCATCAATGCTTCAAGAGCAGCCATAGGATTGACTTTCGTTGAGAAAATTACTACTGTTGATGTTGATGATGTTGTCCTTACATATGTGGCAGTACAGACTATTGTGGTTGTAATCGAGATTGTGGGTGCATCTGGCTATGTGACTGCATCTGTTGAGAACTCACCTACGAATTTTGATTATAATTCTACTGTGGATTTTTATTGTAACTCCCTTGTCAATAACCTTCTTGATTTCAGGAATTTTCATATATAAACGTGAAAGCATTTTGATTCCCTTAAGGTTGTTGAGATCGATTATTGTATGAGTTACCAAATGAACCCCCTCTGATGTTGTTGATGTAGAAAGCATTTTCTGCATGTTATGGGTAGTCCTCATAACTATGATTGTCACCACAAATTTCACAGGAAAATATCGACGTATCCAATTGCTGGGCCACTTGAATAGGGGTAACGTCATTTGTTCCCTTCATATTCTTTATGATATTGGCCAATGAGGATACCTGCGCTGACAAAGCAGAAATTACATCTAACTCAAGAACTCCAAGGTTATTCTTTACCTGTGCAGAATAAGAGATTGGATATTGATAGTCGTTCTAAGCAATCCTCTCTAGAATTCTTATAGCTTCATTGTAGGTACAATCCAACAAAAGAACCATTAGCCGATGCGTCAACAAGATTCCTTGTCTGAGCATTCAAACCATTGTAAAAAATCTCTATTTGGGTCTCTTGCTGAATTCCATTCATTGGGCAGCATCGAAGCAATGTTTTGTAATGCTCCCATGTTGTATGTAAGTTCTTATCATCTAACTGATGATAAGAAGTAATATCATTACGCAACCTCGCATTCATTGTCAGTGGATTGCAACGCAAAACAAACTGTGTTGCTAACGCATTCCAAGATATAATGGATCCAGCTAGCAATCCCAAGAACCTTGTTCTCACTTTACCCTGCAATGAATAAGGAAATAATTTCATTTTCAAGGCATCATCAGAGACACCATGTTGACTAAAGGATGCACAAATAAGCAAAAATGATTTTAAGTGTTCTCTTACGTCTTCTTGAGGAAAACCATAATATTGCCATTTGAGTTGAGCATCTGAAACATCACCGGTTTCAGCTCGAAATTACCAACTTGAATAGCCGATCTTACAACCCCTGGTTGTAAATCATCAAGTATAGGAACAACAAAGTCTCTTATCGTCCTATTTTGCACTTGTTCTTCTTGTGAAGGCGGTGGTGGTATATTATTAACTGCTTGTGGCAGCATTAGAGGAATATCATTTTGTGGCAGCAATGCTGGTTAATCATTGTTGTTTCAAGCCATTTTTCTTTGTTCTTGCCTTCTCCTCCTCAATGTCCTTTCAAGCTCCGGATCAAAACTAACAAGGTTGTTAGGATTTCTCCTTGTGGACATGCAACGCCTACAAAACTGAAAAAGAAAACAATAGAAAAGTAAACAAATTAGTAAAGGTTAGGAGTTAAGTAAGTAGAATTAATTGCAACAACAAAAGTAAACATCAAACAAATGCTAGTTCCTCTAGTAACGACGCCAAAACTTGATTGCATTTGTAACATCACAGTGATTGTGCAAGTGAACACAAGTCGATGCAAGTATAGTTGATAGAAAATTCTATCAGATATCGGTCCCACGAGGAAGTGGGTTCTTGATGTTTAAATGTCGGAGCAACTAATACTAAAATTAAGTAAAATGTGAGAATGATGTCAGTGTAATTATGTCAGATCTGCACACTAAAATAGTCAATATTGTCAACGCAATTAGAGTTAAATGTCAGAGGTTAAATTTCAATGTATTGAAAGTAAATCAAATTTGTTGAGTGTTGAGTGCTGAATATTTAAATGCACAAAATGTAAATATGATCAAGTGAAATGGATTGGAGTGGATCACTGATTTTGCTAAGTCACAACACTGGATGCACCGACAAGGTATTGTATAGATGAAATGTCATAGCAATAACGCACCAATGGACTCTTACCAATATCAATTTACCATTTACTCGAGACTTAAGTACCTACAATCACTCCACCTCTCAAGGTGACAACCATAGTTATGAACACTGTCCACAACATGTAAAGAATGTCTTTTATGTTAATAATAATTGTAACAATTCTTATGGAAACTCTTATAATAATTGTGCAAGCAATCATCAGTCTTGGGCAACTCAGAATGTTGGACAAAATGTTGCAACATTTCGATACGGGAATACATTTAATCAAGGCAATTATAATCCAAGACAGGGGAATTACGGTAAACAACAACAGAATTACAATCAGCATACTTAGATGCATCCACAACAAAGCCAAATGCAGCTACACCAAAATCGGATGCAGCCATAACACTCTTCAATGCAAAATCAGCACGTTCAAGGACATCGACAACAAAAGTACACGCAAGCTTCACCATCTTATCCGTTAGTAGCTCTTGAAGCTTTAATGAGGGAGCACATTACTCGCACGAAAGCTATTGTGCAAGGGAATTCGTCTTCTATTCGAGCGCTGGAGGCATAATTGAGACAAATTACTTCGAATTTGAATACTCTACCACCAGACACACTACCTAGTGACACAGAAAATCCCAATCTGAAAGGGAAAGAACACTGTAAGGTTATCACTCTTAGGAGTGGCAAACAAACTGGTAAGCCGACAACCAACTCTACTGTAGCTCCTCAAGACACTAGTGAAGTGATCCATGGTGAGAAGGTTGAATCTGAAGGGTTTGTCGATGCACCAGACAAAGAAGTTCCTGGAATTTGTCACTCATAAGCCCACTGTTTGACCCTCGAAACTGTCGACACACCTAAAGATGTCGGCTTAATCTGATGTCTCTCTACATTTTCCTTTTCCATAAATATTCAGAGAAAATGAACATGATAAGCAATATCAACAGTTCCTGAACACACTGAAGCAACTCCATGTCAATATTCCTTTAGTGCACGCTCTTGTGCAAATTCCTAGTTATAGGAAATTTATGAAGGAGCTCTTGTCCAAGAAGAAGAAGCTCAGTGATATTGAAACTATTGCACTCACAGAAGGCTATAGTGCTATTTTGACAAATATGTTGCCACCCAAAATGAAAGAACCTAGGAGCTTCACTATCCAATGTTCAATCGGCGACCATTATTTGGGTAAAGCTTTATGAGACTTGGGAGCTAGCATCAACCTCATGCAACTATCTACTTTCAGAAAGTTAGGAATTGGTCACATGAAACCTATTGCAGTGACACTGCATTTAGTAGATCGATCCTTGGCTCAACCTGAAGGGCAGATTAAGGATATTTAAGTTCTTGTGGATAAATTCATTTTTCCAACTGATTTTATTATACTTGACTTTGAGGCAGACAAGGAGGTTCCCATAATCTTGGGACGACCATTTTTAGCCATCGGACGCACTCTCATTGATGTGTACAAAGGAGAATTGACCATGTGACTTGATGATGACTATGTTACCTTTAGTGTTTTTGAATCTATTCCATGCAAGGACAAAGAAGAATGCCATACTGTCGATGTGCTGGATGATTTAATTGAGGAAAAATTCAATAACCAAAGCACATTACTTTCTGAAGAATTTACGGTGAAATCTGGTGATGAATTTTTAGCTGATTGTGACAGTATGGTTAATGCTAATAACATTGAACTCAAGAACAGATGACAGATTGAATCTTTAGACTTAGCCAATAGAACAAATCCAGTTTTTAAGTCATTTATTGAAGAAGCTCCTATTGGGGAATTGAAGCCATTACCTGCTCATCTGAAATATGTCTTTCTTGGTGACAACAGTACTCTCCCAGTTATTGTCTCTACAACATTGGATGCAAATCAAGATGAAAAATTAATCCATATTCTTAAGAAGCATAAACGAGATATTGCCTGGAGTATTATCGATATTCGAGGCATTAGTCTATCTTTTTGCATGCACAAAATCAAGTTGGAAGATGAAGGAAAGCAATCGATTGAGCAATAAAGAAGATTGAACGAGAAGATGAAGGAAGTTGTTAAAAAGGAAATTATAAAGTGGCTTGACGATGGATTATTTACCCTATTTTAGATAGCAATTGGGTAAGTCCAGTGCAATGCATTCCAAAGAATAGCAGCATTACTATGATATGTAACAAAAAAGACGAGTTAATTCCTACACGTATTCCTATGGGATGGCGAGTATGTATGGATTATCATAAACTTAATGCAGCCACAAGGAAGGATCACTTTCCACTTCCCTTTATTGACCAGATGTTGGATAGGCTTGTTGGAAGAGCCTATTATTGCTTTTTAGATAGTTATTTTGGCTACAATCAGATTGCTATTGCACCGGAGGATCAAGCGAAAATAACTTTTACTTGCCCTTTTGGTACTTTTGCTTTTCGCCATATCCCGTTCAGTCTTTGTAACGCACTAGCCACATTTCAAAGGTACATGATGGCAATATTCTAGGATATGATCGAGGATTATTTAGAGGTCTTTACGGATGATTTCTCAGTTTACGGGAATAATTTTGATCAATGCGCTGACAATTTGAATAACGTCTTGAAGTGATGTGAAGACACACATCTGATACTAAATTGGGAAAAATGCCACTTCATGTCAACTGAAGGCATTGTCTTAGGCCATCGCATCTCTAGTCAAGGCATTGAAGTGGACAGAGCTAAGGTAGAAATTATTGAGAAGTTACCTCTGCCGACAAATGTGAAGGGTATCCATAGTTTTCTTAGGTATACAGAGTTTTACCGATGATTTATTCAATATTTTTTCAAAATTGCAAAACCCTTATGCTCATTGCTAGAAAAGAATAAAAAATTCCTCTTTGACAATGCATGTTTGGATGCATTTATTCAAATAAAGAAGCAGCTAGTAACTGGAGTCATTGTCGTTGAACCAGATTGGTCTCAACCTTTTGAAGTTATGTGCGATGCAAGCGACTTTGTTGTGGGTGTTGTTCTAGGACAACGCAAGGGAAAAATATTTCACGCTAGCAAAACTCTTACAGATGCTCAAATTAATTATACCACCACAAAGAAAGAATTGTTGGCTGTAGTCTTTGATTTCGACAAGTTTCGTTCATACCTTGTCGGTGCAAAGGTTATTTTATTTATTGATCACTCGAAGTTGAGATTTCTTTTTACGAAGAAGGATACAAAACAGCAGTGATACATAAGATCCTACTGTTGCAAGAATTTGACATAGAGATAAAATACCGCAAGGGTTCAGAGAATTAAGTTGCAGACCATCTATCTCGACTGGAAGTTGGCAGTGAAGATGGAAACATACTTCAAATTATCGACACATGCCCAGATGAGAAGTTATTTTCTGTAGATGCAACCCCTTGGTACGCGGATTTGGTTAATTACCTAGTGCGTAGAAAACTCCCCTTGGGTGTCACAGACCATAAGAAAGAAAACTTCCTTCGTGAAGAAGTGAAGTACCATTGGAACGAGCCGTACTTATTCAAGGTATGCAATGACAATATCATTCGGCATTGTGTTCCAGAAGAAAAGATGCTTTTAATCCTGAAGCATTGTCATGATGATCCTTATGGAGGTCATTTCGGTGGCATGAGAACTACTGCTAATGTTCTTCAATTAGGATTCTACTGGCCTTCACTATTCAAGGATGCCTAAAATTTTGTGAATCAATGCGGTAGATGTCAGCGTACTGGTTCTATATCCCCACGCAATGAAATGTTACAACATCCAATTATGGAGGTTGAATTGTTTGATATTTGGGGTATGGTTTTTATGGGACCATTTCCAAGTTTGTTTGGAAATCTTTATATACTAGTAGCTTTTGACTATGTCTCGAAGTGTGTTGAAGCTGTTGCAGTCCCAAAGGATGATAAAAAGGCAGTGCTTAAATTTTTCCACAAGGATATACTCACCCACTTTGGCACACCAAAAGCATTGATCAGTGATCAAGGTACACACTTTCACTGCAACCAAGTGGTAGTCACACTGAAAATATATGGAGTTAATCATAGAATGGCTACTACTTATCATCCGTAAACCAATGGACAGGCTGAAGTATCCAATCGAAAAATTAAGAACATTCTTGAGAAGGTTGTGAACCCTTCGAGGAAAGATTGGTCTTCCAGACTTGATGAATTTTTATGGGCATTATGGATAACATACAAAACTCCATTAGGGATGTCGCTGTATCAACTAGTTTTTGGGAAAGCATGTCAGTGGCTAGTTGAACTGGAGCATAAGGCAATGTGGACAATTAAGCAAGTGAACATAGATTATGAAGCTGTTAGAAAGAAAATGCTGTTGGATATTACAGAACTAGAGGAGATTAGGAGAAATGCCTATGAAAATGCTGCAATTTACAAGGAAAAGGCCAAACGATGGAATGGCAAAATTATTTTGCAACGACAAATTATTGCGGGTCAACAAGTTTTATTATTCAATTCTAGACTAAAATTGCATCCAAGTAAATTGCGCTCACGTTGGTTTGGACCTTTCAAAGTTGTCGAAGAATTTTCTCATGATGTAGTCACAATTAAGGATTTACAGGATGGAAACCAGTTCAAAGTGAATGGAAAACAACTAAAGCATTATTTTCAGCATAGTGATCAAAAGCAAGAAGAGACCATTAAATTGGTCGAAGTTTTTAATTTTGATTGAAATTTTTAATTATGCAGTTTTATTTTATTTTTGTTATTATTCAAGTTTGTTTTACTTCTTATTTCTTTCTCCAGAATAAGTAGGTACCATTGTCAATGCACTTGGACTTTATTTTCAACCCAGTTCGTACGATTGTACTACCACTTATGACTCATCAAGAATGAGGGCATATTCGAGGATCGTGAGAAGCCCAAAGAAAAGAAGAGAAAGCGCTCCAAAGACAAAAAACGTAAGAAGGAGGAGAAAAAGAGGAGGAAGAAAAAGCATCATGTAGCCACATTTGTGGCTGAGGAAAACTGAGTTAGTTTATTTTAAGTTTTAGTTGTAGTGTTCATGCATTGCATGGAGCTGTAATTTTTATTTTTTTAGTGCACATTGTCATTGTATTTCTATTATCATTGCATTTTCATGTTAGTGCATTGAGGACAATGCAAACTTTATGTTTGGGAGAATGCATATGAGGTTTGGAAATGCACCTACATTTCAAAAAAAAATTATTTTGAGTTTAATGCAGCATGCAAGGTTGTTACAACCCGAGTAAAGCGATAACAGAAAAAGTGGTTTGATGACCACTATTCCGACAAGTAAATTGTTAGTTATCTTTAAATCGTATAAATGTTTAGAACAACTAGTTAAATAGTATTGAATTTAGAAGAAGATTTAATGTCAAAATAAGCAAATTGGAGAAATAGATTAAATTGAGGGAAGTATAAAATATGATGGTAATTATCATAGAAGTTAAATAAGGAAATTGGGAAAAGAGTGGGTTTGCATGTCAAAAAACCCAAATAAATGATAATGGGTTTTGGTGAGAATAAAAGTAATATAAAAGTTAATATTTTAATGATTAAAAATGTTATATTTTAATTAAAAACAATAATAAATAAATAAGAAAGAAAAAGAAAAGACTTTCTTCATTCTTTCTTCTCTTAAACAAAAGAAATTGGCATAGAAACCTCCATTTTTGAAGCTTAAAGTTCGGCTAAGATAATGGTTTGCATGTAAGTGTTTTGAGTTTGGTTTTTTCATGATTTTTGTGTTGTTTAACGTAGCAAGGTTTAATCTATGCATTTTGTGAGTTGGATTTAGAATTTGATAATGTTATGAAATTTAGTTGTATGAGATTCTTATATTTTTCTTTAGAGTTTATAAGTGAGAAAGTGAAACTATATGATTGTTGATTTGAAATTTGTTGATTAAATTTGAGTTATATTAAGTAAAGTGTGAAATTACTTAAGATAATGAAATTTCTGTGATTTTTGGGGATGATGAGAAAAAGGGTAGATTATTAAAATGGTGATAGTTATTCGGCCTTGGTATGATAGTTGGGAAAATCACTAAATTCAAGTAAAAGCATAAAGGAGTAGATTGTTAGAAGTTTAATTTTTAAGGGTAAATTCTAATTTAATTAAATTATGAATTTTGAATGAAATAGAGAAATTGAATTATATTTTAGATATTGATTAAGTTAAATCGTACTGTAGATCAAGAAAAGAATCAACCGAAGTTAGACCGGGGAAAAGCTAAAATCGTGGAGTAGTTATCAATCTTATCTTTCAACTTTTGTAATTGAGGTAAGTTTGTAGTAAATTATTCATTAAAATTTCTTACGTGATTATATTGCTATTTGTTAGAAATGATTAAATATTGTAAATTTTCGAACAAGTTAGCATTTGATATATGTGGTTCTTAGGAAGAATACGAATGTAAAATAAGTATAAAATCGGGAAGAACATTATTGGTGTTGAGCAATTTATATTGATTTGTTCATAATTAATGTGAAACTTAAATTTATCATGGAAATTACATGATGCCCCTGAATTGCACTACGGTGCCCTTGAATTGCACTATGGTGCCCCTAACTTGCACTACGGTGCCCCTGAAAAGCACTGCGGTGCCCTGATAATTGCCTTGAACTGTGTTTGTATATGTAAATGAAACTTTGTGAGTTTGAACAAAAGTGATTTGTAACAATTTGATGTTTAACATTTTATCGTTTTGATTGAGTCAATGGTTAATAAATATCATATGCTATGAACTAACTAAGCATTTTGCTTACTTTAGTTTGTTTTGTTTATTTTGTAGATTTTGGCAAAGTTTTGGGAAAAGGATCAAGCAAGGATCATAGTATCCATCATACATGGTAGATTTATTTTGACACTTTTGTAGGGTAGTGGCATGTATATAGGACTCTATGTGTAGTTGGTCGCTTCTTTTGTTTAGCTTAAGGTCAATTGTATAGAATATGATGAAACTTTTGGTTGAACAAGTTTAAGAGCATAATGTACTCTTGTTGTGATAAAAGATGTTTTATTTTAAAACTTGCATTTCGAAGAGATTGTGGATTATGTAATAGAAAGGTATTCACTTCTTGCAAATTGGTAATTGATAAGTTCTTATATGAAGTTATTGGAGGATGAAATATGCATGTTTGTATTAGAAATTAAGTCTATTGATTGTGTAACTTGGTCATGAAGGTAGGTAAGTGAAAATGTCTTGGATTAGAAGAAACTTATATTGGTACACGATCTGTAACACGGTCTATCACATGGCTGTGTGTGCATTTTTAGGTGCAGGGCATTATTTGGAGTAGGCACACAACCTGTGACATGGGTTGACACACGGTCGTGTGAGGAATTTTTATTTGTTCGAATACAAACACGGGCTGTTACATGGTTTAAGACATGGGCTTGGGTTATATGCCTGTATAAAAAAACTCATCAAATTACTTGATTTCAATCTCATCAAATGTGAAAACTAGTTCAATCTGCTAAGTATGAAACCGATAGATCACTCATTCATTCCATCTGATGGTACTTACTGACCTGAAATAATTGCTAAGTCTACATGTTGCTAAATCTGCAAGCAAGTATTAGTAAAACTTGCTGCGGAAGTGGGCACTTCTACAAAAGCTACGAATGATACATTGTAAACAAGAGACAATGTTTTTTACAGAATTTAATTTTCATACATGTGTGGAGCAGAGCTCAACAAGATAAATCCACTATTCTTAAACAAAATACAACAAGTGATCCTTATTCTAACATGCTCCAATGGTAGATCCTCAAGAACTAACTAAAAATTTGATCAAGGAAAGTGTACCTATCAATTAATAATATAGCTATGGTGAGCAAAGATATCGTTTCCAGGAAGAATAAAAGGACTAGTAATTACTATCTTTTTATTATTTAACCGAATAAATCGAGTGACTGATTAAAAACTAAAATTAACTATATTAATTGCTAACAAACACGAGAAAGAATAAATCAAAAAAATAATCGAGTAATAACCAAGAACCGAATCAATACCAAGGAAATAATTCACCTAGATTTCATTTGTCACTATCAATCTAAATTGCACAATTTCTTTACTTAGTATCTTGATCCTTAGAAATCCCTAAATTATGTAAACATCTCTTTCAAGAGTAAGAGCAACTAGCTCTAGGTTTATTAATTGAAATTTCTTTCTAATTAAAACCCCTACTATCACATTAACTCATGCTATAGATTCCCCTATTACATTTTACTCTAATCTGGTAGATTTATTTAGTCCTATTTCTAGGATTGCATGCAACATTATGCAAGATCTACTCTTAAACAGGGTTTATCTCCCCAAGTATTTAGAAAATTAGTTCATGCTTGAAAATAAAAACATCGAAGATATAATATAATCGAAAGAAACAAAGAAACTCATGATAATCTCCTAAGGAATTAATAGACAATCTTCAATCTTGACGGAAATCTGCTTCAAAATTGACTTGGAAGAAGTGGGCACTTCTTTTAGCACATTACAACTTCATATACTTCAACAACACTAATGAAGCATATTATATATGACATATGTTAGAATAAATGTTGCAGATGCAAAATATTACAAAGTCAATCTAATAACTCAAATTACTTTTGAAATCTATATTTAAATAAAATTTTATATTATAATAATTTAATATTATATATTCTAGATCATTTAACTATATTATAACAATATCAAACTTGTCATTAAAACTAGACATATTAATATTTATTTTTATTCACGAAAGAAATCAAGATAAACCGTTAGAATTTCTATCTAATAAATCTTATTTTTCACGTAACAAAATTCAAACTCAACAACTCAAAAACATGAATCAAACAATTGAAAGGTTTTGTTATAAGTTAAAATATGGCTACCACTATATTTGATTTACTGTACAATTAGCATTTTATTTCTATCTTATTTTTCTAACAAATAGAAGTTAAAAAACCCTCACAAAAACACAACAAAACCTTAAAATAATTTTGTAAGATGTTAAAATGGTTTAATATCGTCCAAAAAAACTAATTCCATTACATAAAGAAATATATATACACACACATCAATACTTCATCAAAGAAAATTTCATACACATATAAGAATCTATCGAGAAGCAAAAGAGAAAGATGGCCAGCCAAGATCTTATTGTTGTTGCACTTGTTTCCATGGCTGTGGTTGGGGCATTTGCCACCGATAAATCATCTTCACAAACCCCTTCCAAGGCTTCTTCCCCTGCAAAGTTGCCATCTTCTTTTTCCTTGGCTTCCACTACCAAGTTCTCTTCCACCAAGTCACCGACACCATCCTCCAACAGGCCTTCCTCTTCACCATCGGAATCCGATGGAAGAGCACCCAAATCATCTCCTGTTGGAGCCCAAAAGAGTTTTTCAAGCTCTTCCTCTCCTACCCATAGCAAAAACGAAAATCCCGAGACCAAGGAAGGATCATCTTTTGACGCTGAGTCACTTGAGGACGTCTTATCCCCTCCTTCACCAAATGTCACTGGCAAAGTTTTGTCCCTTCTCCAAGACTTAAAAAACAAGGAAGATGTAATTGATAGTGAAAGCTCAAATTCCAATAATGAAAGTTTTGCACCAGCACCATTTAATTCTGATACAATTAAACCCATCATTGGCATTGTCAATTTTTTAGTTGTTACCGGATTCTTCCTCTTTTATGCATCATGATCGCGCTATGAACGTCACAAAAAATATGTGCAAGCATACACTATCGATGCAAGTATAGTAGACAAATGTGTAATCTTTTGGATATTGATCCCATGAGGATGGTTGTTGTTATCTATAATTGTCGTTGTAATGAATAAGTAAATGCAATAAAATTATGAGATTGATTTGTCAAAGCAATAATGTAAAATTAAAGAAGAAATGCAATAGTAAAGAAATAGAGTCCCTAATGTGAATAGTCAAAAGAACACTAAGTGCGGCTCAGAAGGTTTAAAATATCAAGTAATTGTCGTTGCAATAAGGCACAATTAATATCTTACCAAACTTGGTTTTTCTACTAGATCTATGACTTAAACATGCACACTAACCACACCTTCCAGTGCTGGCAATGCAACACATTCAAGAACAAGTGGATTAAATTCCTTCAACCCCCAAGCAACTTCCATTGTCTTACTTGTTAGTTTAATTTATCGCTGCACCTTCCAGTGAAAATGATTGCAATCACACTTCCGTGGTCAAAACAATCAAACCCAAAGATTAAACAGTAAAAGCAAGCTTAAATAAAATATCATTTAGAATAAAATCAAGAGTACTTCCATACAAACTTGAAATAACATGAATTACCAACGTTTAAGAAAGAGATATAAAAGAACAAATGGAGAATACTATTCCTAGGCTACTCGACTTGCTCCCTTACTCTCCTCTCATGTCGAACTGAGGAGCTCCTCGTCAGGAGCTGGTTTGCCTCCTCTTTTGCGTCAGGTCACCCATTAGAAAGTTAAGCTACCATGGATGCAAGGTTTGAAAAAAAATGTTTTCAAGAAGAAAATCAATTCGGAAGAAGAAGACACTTTCTCCCTCTCCTCATGGGTATTTAACTATAGCTGAATAATAAAAGTGTCCTTCCCTCCAAATATACCATTCTTTGGCAGTACTAGTTGGTTACACCTGCTGTACAAGTCACACATTTCTGGTGTGTTAACCAGACAGCTGTCAGATGCTATGACAGTTCTGGGCGCAATTTTGGACATGCTTATGTAGCGAAAATTCTGGACATATTCACGCAACGATAATTCTGAGCAAGTTCCTGCAGCTACAATTCTAGGCGCAATGCTAAACAGACTAATGCAATAACACCAGTAGTAAAAATATCATAAATTCAAAGGCAATTATGCTTAATTCCATTAAGTTAGAAAATGCAATAACTAAAATAAAAAAATGCTAAAGATGACCAAATGGAAATAACTTAAACGATAAGTAGGGAGAAATTAATGGTTCTTTCTAGTATTATCACACCCCCAAATTTGAGTTTTTACTTGTCCTTAAGTAAAACAGAAATTAGCAAAGATGTAACAAAAAATTTATGAAAGCAATGATCATTCTAGAAACTTAAATCATTTAAAATCCCAATGCATGAATTACATTCAAATGACATAATATTGCACCGACAATTCATAAGCATGAATAATTAAAATTGCAACTTCATCAATGCTAGCATCATGCTTTAAATCCTAAATTCTTTCTACCAAAACAACATTTATTGTACAGTAATATATTCAGAATTTTTTATGCGATTGAGGGATGTTGTTGCATTACTATACTCTTGTTCCTGAGAAGTAATGATGGGGTGCAACAATCCCCCAGGGATTATGTCATTGAGTCGACACAAACTCTTGCAGTGACAGCCTTTGGCAAGATTACTTTTTCTAACACTTGCATTGGAATGTTCCCTCTTCAACAGTTCATAATACACCCACATTGGAGTGTCTTTTATTTATAACTATATAAATATATATACAACCAGCTGTAAATGGTAGATTCATTCAAGATTCAAGAAATGATACTATTCATCCATTACTAATGCAATATAAATCATCCATCAAATAATTAAAGATACAACATTCAATCAAATTTATCTAACTCATTCAACATGATTCAAGAATTAAGCATCAAATGAAAAAAAATCGAGCACATTTATAATAACCTTGCATGCTTCATTAAACTCAAAAAGAAAATTTTTTGAAATGTGGATTTAATTGCATTTCCAACCCCATATACATTGCCCCCAAACTTAAAGTCTGCATTGTCCCTAATGCACTGACATTAAATTACAATGCCAAATGGAAATGTAATGACAATGCAAATGCAGTGACAATTAAAATGCAATGACAAAAGGGATGTAGTGACAATGATTACTAACAGACTAAGAATTACTTAAGAATTACCTTTACATGGTATGCATGACAAACTAAAACTAAAAACTAAAATAAAACTAACTCAATTGGCTACAGCCATTGAAGTGGCTGCATGGTGCTTTTTCTTCTTGTGCTTATTCTCTTCCTTACAGCACTTCTTATCCTTGGCACGCTTCCTTTTTCCTTCTTTTGGCTTGGCCAAATCCTCGGATTGCTCCTCAGCATCTGGCTGTACCCCGGCATCATTGATTGTGACTTCTGTTGGTTGGATCGCTTTGAGTGGTCTAGTGTAGACCACGATAGCTAAAGGATTGTGATCCTCATTAATTTCAGTCACAGCCTCCACCTGACTCGCTTCATTTGGCACCAAATCTTCAATTGTTGCACCCACAACTGTACGTGCAGAGACAAATTCTTTAGCTGAATACTCTTCAGCTTCTTTTCCTTCCTCTTCTTCCACTTCTTCCACTTGTGTTTCCTTCCCATCAACAAGAGTCTCTTCCTCAACAACATTGGCAGCTGTACTAGCAGTAAATTCATCCTCAAATAAGCTCGCAATATTCCTTAAACATTCTTCCACCTCCCTTGATTCGACCTCCTTTTCACCATAAAAAATGTTCACCATTGGATGGGAAGCCACTGATTGGTCTTTCTCCCCTGAGTTAGCCTCCTTAGTTGAAGGCTCATATTCTCTGATAATAGGAGGGAATACAGGAAATTCAGGAAGAGGTGCTTTGCTTATTCGCGTTAATGTGGTGACAATAGCACTATTCCATGCCTTGGTGTAGGCATAGAATAAATTTTGTGACCTCTCCATGTCTTTAATAGTGGCGACAAGTTTGATTCCGCCTTCTTCATTGTGGGTGTATCTTTTGCACGAGTCATTCGCTCGATTGAAGCTTCATTTATTGGGCCCTTTTTTTCCAGAATCTCTTCTTCATCATGGGGCATAACTCCCCTTTGCTAGAACAACTGCATTATCAGGGAGGGAAGAACCAGAATCCTGTTTGCCTAGTGGCACAATCAACAATCTCTTGGTGTAAAATTACGCCAACATCTATTTTCCTCCCATTAATGATTGAATGTATCAGACACATTCGATCAAGTGTCACAGTTGTATTATGGGTGGAAGTTATTAGTCTACAGTTAGCAAAGTGAAACTAAACCTTGCTCTGCAACGTTAAAAATCACGTATGCATTGTGTAGTTTTTTAGATTCTAGCCCATCCAAACGGCTCCTTCAACATAGAGATCTTTTACCAAAATATCAACCCCTTCATCGGTGAGTTCCTCAATAAACTTCACATGTTCATCTTTATCTAGGGTGGTGGTGTTGTGTTGATATGTGCGGCGTCCCATGGTATCAAACCTTCACAGACAAAAATAAATTTTGACTCATGGTCAGTGAGATTGGCATAAAACTCACGTACCAGGGATGGTGAGTAGCATCCAGGGTATTGGTAACAAATATCCCATTGTAGCTTCACGATGGTTTTATGGACTTGTTTCTTAAGTCCCTATTGTCTCAATAAATTGAAGCCCTGCTCTGGGTGGCAATTCCTTTTCATCATTTTCTCTTGGAAATGGTCCTTAGCCGCTTTTGTAAGGAACATCACAGGCTCTTTGGATGTAGGGTGCTCTGTTTCTTGAACGATTGTTACAAAAGAAGATTCTATAACAAATTTAGTTGCCTTCTTCGCTTCACGAGTTCTAGCTATTTTTTTGTAAGCAAAGATGGTTGTAAGGTAGAAAGGTGTAAGCTTGAAGAAAGTTTTGGGAATAAAAATGGCGTTTTTGAATAACACAGTTGGCACAAAGAGGGTCATTTATAGGGAATGAAAAAGGGCAGATGGAGAGGCGTGTTTGTTTATGCAACAGAGAAAGGATAATAGGTCTCCATGAATAAATGCGTTCAATAGGATTACACCCCTTTAAAACCGATCCAACGGTTGGGTGAGGGATGAAAAGTTATGATCTGTTTCTTGATATACTTTGATATTTTGATGAGTCAGCAAGTAGACAAGATGCGTTGACAAGGAGATCTACATGTGTTGAAAAAAGAGATGACTTTATCCTGTAAAAAATGCTAAGTAAAATAAACTAAAACAAAAACAAAAGAAACTAAAATTACATGATAAATATGTCAAGAGAGATTAGAAAATTTTGACCAATTTAATGGTCTCTTCCTGTTTGCGATCATCATAGCCAAAATAATGCTTCAGTAGTTTTTCATTCACTTTAAATTGGTGCCCATCATGTAGATCTTTAATTGTGACTGCACCATGAGGAAATGCTTTGACAACTTTAAATGGTCCAAACCAACATGAGCGTAATTTACCTGGGTGCAATTTCAATCAAGAATTGAATAATAACACCTGTTGACTTACAATAAATTGTCGCTGCAAAATAATTTTTCATGCCATCTCTTGGTCTTTTCCTTGTAGATTACAGCATTTTCATAAGCATTGCGCCTAATTTCCTCAAGTTCAGTGATGTCTAATAGCCTCTTCTTCCCAGAAACCTCATAATTCATGTTAACTTTCTTAATCACCTACATTGTTTTATGTTCCAATTCAATAGGCAAGTGACATGTTTTTCCTAAAACAAGCTGATACGACGACATCCCAAGTGGGGTTTTGTACGCTGTCCTTAATGCCCACAAAGCATCATCAAGTCTTTAAGACCAATCTTTTCTTGATGGATTCACCACCTTCTCAAGAATATTCTTGATTTGTCGATTGGATACTTCAACTTGTCCGCTGGTTTGCGAATGTAAGTGGTTGTCATTCTATGGTTAACTTCAGACCACTTCAGTGCGGCTGCTACCTGGTTGCAGTGGAAGTGAGTGCCTTGGTCACTGATCAATACTTTAAGCATGCCAAAACAAGTGAGTATAGGCTTGTGGAAAAACATCAACATTGTCTTTGCATAATCTTTTGGGACTATAATGGCTTCCACCTATTTTGATATATAGTCAACAACATTTAGAATATAGACATTTCCAAATGAACTCAAAAATGGTCTCATAAAGTCCATACCCCAAACGTCGAAGAGTTCAACTTTCATGATTGGTTGTTGTAACATCTTATTACGTCGAGATATTGAACCAATACGCTGATGTCAATCATATTGATGCACAAAATTGTGGGCGTCTTTAAATAATGAATGCAATAGAATCCTGATTAAAGAACTTTTACAGTAGTTCTTATGCCACCAAAATGACCTTTATAAAGAGCATCATGACAATGCTTCATTATTGAAAGCATCTCTTCCTCTGAAATACAACGCTTAATGATATTGTCATTGCATACTTTGAATAAGTATCACTCGTTCCAATAGTATTTCTCAATATCGCGAAGAAATTTTTCTTTCTTGTGGCCTGTGACACCCAAACGTAGCTTCCCACATAACAGGTAATTAACCACATCTGCGTACCACGGGGTTGCATCGATAGCAAACAACTTCTCATTAGAAAATGCCTCGACAGTTTAAAGTGTATTTCCATCTTCACTACCAACTTCCAGACGAGACAAGTGATCTGCTACTTGGTTTTTGACCCCTTTCGATCTTTAATCTTTATATCAAACTCTTACAATAATAAGATCCATCGTAACAATCGTGGTTTGGCGTCCTTTTTTGCAAAAAGATATCTCAAAACTGAATGGTCAATAAATACCTTAACCTTTGCGCCGACAAGATATAAGCAAAATTTGTCGAAAGTAAAGACTACAGCCAACAACTCTTTCCCTGTAGTTGTGTTAGCTTTGATAAGAATCTTGCTTGCGTAATATATTGCATGAATACTTTTTCCTTGCATTGCCCTAGGGCTACACCCATCGTAAAGTCACTTACATCACACATCACTTCAAATGGTTGCAACCAATCGAGTGTAACGATAATGGGTGCCTTCACGAGCTGTTGCTTTATTTGCAAAAATGCATTCAAACATGCATCATCAAATAGGAATTTTTTATTTTACTCCAACAATTAGCAGAAGGGTATTTCAATTTTTGAGAAATCTCGAATAAATCGACGATAAAAACCTGTGTGTTTAAGAAAACTCCGAATACCCTTCACATTTATCGGTGGGGGTAACTTTTCAATAATTTCTACCTTCGCTCCATCCACTTCAATGCCCTGACTGGAAATGGGATGACCTAAGACAATGCCTTCAGTTTCCATGAAGTGACATTTCTCTCAATTCAGCATAAGATTTGTGTCTTCACATTACTTTAAGACTTTAGCCAAGTTGTCAGCGCATTGATCAAAAGTATTTCCATAAACTAAAAAATCGTCCATAAATACCTCTAACGAGTCCTGAATTATATTTAAAAATATTACCATCATACACCTTTGAAATGTGGCCGGTGCATTACAAAGGGCAAATGGCATTCGATGAACAGAAAAAGTGCCAAAAGGACAAGTAAACGTTGTTTTTGCTTGATCATCCAGCGTAATAGCAATCTGATTATAGCCAGAATAACCATTAAGGAAACAATAGTAGGCTTTTCCAGCAAGCCTATCCATCATTTGGTCGATGAAAGGAAGTGGAAACTGGTCCTTCCTTGTGGCTGCATTTAGTTTGCGATAATCCATGTATACTCGTGAACCCGTAAGAATGCGTGTAGGGATTAGCTCATCCTTGTTGTTGCTCACCACGATGATAACACTTTTCTTAGTGACACATAGAACTGGACTTACCCAATTACTACCAAAGATTGGGTAAATAATGCCCGCGTCAAGCCACTTGATAATCTCCTTTTTAATCACCTCATTCATTTTCTCATTCAATCTCCTTTGTTGTTCAATCAATTTCCTTCCTTCATCTCCCAACCTAATTTTATGCATGCAAAAAGAGGGACTAATGCCTCTAATGTCGTTAATACTCCAGGAAATTGCATGTTTATGCTGCTTCAAGATATGGATCATTTTTTCTTCCTGAATTGCATCTATGTTGCAAAGACAATAACAAGTATAGTATTATTGTCTCCAAGAAAAACATACTTCAGATGAGTAGGCAATGGCTTCAATTCCAAAGTAAGAGCCTCTTCAATAGATAGCTTAAAGACTGGAGTCGTTCTATTGGTCAAATTTAAAGATTCCATTTGCCCTCCACGCCTAAGCTCAATATTGTTCGTTTCAACCTTGCTGTCACAATCAACTAGAAATTCTTCATCCGATGTCCCCACAAATTCTTCTGAAAATACTGTGCTCCGCTCATTGAATTCCTCCTCAATTAATGCGTCCAGAACATCAATAGTGTGATATTCTTCTTTGTCCTTGCAGGGAATAGCTTCAAAAACACTGAAGGTTACATGTTCATCATTATGTCGCATTGTTAATTCACCTTTGTACACATCAATGAGAGTGCGTTCGGTAGCGAGGAATAGACGTCCCAAGATTATAGGTACCTCTTTATCTGCTTTGTAGTCGAGTATAATGAAATCCGCCGGGAACACAAACTTATCCACACGAACTAGGACGTCCTTGATTTGTCCTTCTGGTTGCACAACAATCTATCTGCTAACTGCAATGTCACTACGTAGGCTTCATATGACCAATCCCCAATTTTCTAAAAGTAGACAACGACATAAGGTTGATACTTGCACCTAAATCAGATAAGGTTTTACCCAAGTAGTGGTTGCCAATCAAACATGGGATCATAAAGCCTCCTAGATCTTTCATCTTGGGTGACAACTTATTTGTCAAGACTTGATCAGCCTGTACCGTCACAGTAATTGTGTAAGCGAACACATGTCGATACAAGTATAGTTGATAGATTAATTCTATCGAATATCAATCCACAGAGAATAGGTTCTTGATGTCTATATGTAGAGGCAATTAAAACTAAGATTAGAGACAATGTGAGTAAAGATGTCAATGAAATTAAATCTAATCTGCACACTAAGATAGTTAAAATTGTCAATGTAATTATAAAAGTTAAATGTCAGTGCAACTAAAAGTAAATCAAATAGTTGTTGAAGTGTTGAGAATTTAAATGAATAAAAGTAAAATGTGATCAAGCGCGAAGATTTGGAGTAGATCATTGATTTCGCTAATTCGCAACGCAGGATGTGTTGACAAGGGTTTGAATAAGTGAATTGTCGCAGCAATGAAGTTCCAATGAAATCTTATCAATAACAATTTCCTGTTTAGAGACGACTCAAGTACCCACAATTTCTCCACCTCTTGGTGTGAACAACATTGTGTACCCAAGAACAAGTGATCAGAATCTCTTTTATTCCCAAGCAACTCTCACTGTCTTGCTTGTTAACCTAACTTGTCACAGCATCTCTCAATGTCGGTAGACTGCAAATGCACTCTCATGCTTGCTGTAGTTAGATCCAAGAATAAACAGATGAAAAGTATTAAATAAGAATCAAAGTAATCTAATACTGAAAGATACTCTTGTATTCATTGTCTTGCTTGTTAACCTAACTTGTCACCACATCTCTCAATGTCGGTAGACTATAAATGCACTCTCGTGCTTGATGTAGTTAGATCCAAGAATAAACAGATGAAAAGTATTAAATAAGAATCAAAGTAATCTAATACTGAAAGATACTCTTGTATTCATTCAAATATCAATAATAGTTTATCATCACAAAGAGAGGAGTTAACAAATACATCGGAGCATACTATCTCTAGGCTACTCGAATTATCCCCTAACTGCTTCTCTTGCTTAGTATCAAGCACACCTCATCAAGAGTTACTGCTCGTCGGCTCAATCAGCTCACCGATCTCCAGCAATAAACTTCAAAAACACACAAAGTAATTGTAAATTTAATTCCTCAGCTCTTGATTTTTCTCTCCTTCTTCTTTCCTCTATTTATAAGCTCAAGAAATTATAGATTTCCTCCATTCTCAGATCCAACTACTTTGTATAGCTGTAAAAGTTTGTTATTGATAGCTACGTAAATCTTATTTGTTTACTGGACTGTTACAAAATGTTGGCGCAAATTATATTTTAATTTACGACGATAATTTGTCAGTAGAACGTCGCCGCATTTTTGGACCAACTTGTGGTCACAACTCTGAATGCTTTCTTACTCTAATCTTCTAAGGTAGATCATTGTGCTGACAACCTTAGGCCTAAAATTTATACTAAATACAGCGACATTTCTAGGTGCAATTGAAGAATACTTATGCAACGATAGTCTTGGGTGCATTTCAGAAATAATAATGCGACGACAACTTTGAGTGCAATCTAGAAGTGCTCATGCGGTGACAGTTTTAGGCGCAAATTTGGATCATATTTTGCTACGACAATTCCAGACATCTTCACACATTGATCCTTCAAGATAGGTTCCTACAATGACATCTTTGGATACAATACTGAGCAACTAATTGTGGCGACATTAGTAGTAAAAACATTAAAAAATTAAGGAAAATTAAACCAAGCATCATTGAGTTAGAAAATGCAATTACTAAATATAAAATGCTAAAAATGCATCCTTCTGTAAGTGCAATTGTCTCAATATCATTTAGTTTCTTCTTTTTGGACAATAGCTCCTTTATAAATTTCCCATAACTGGGAATCTATACAAGAGCATCCACAAGGGGGACATTGACATGAAGTTGCTTTAATGCAGTCAGAAACTACTGATATTGTCTATCATGCTCTTTTTTTTAAATTGTTGGGGAAGGCAAAGGTATAGATACATTAGGATATGTCAACACTGTCGGTCTAACAGTAGGCATTGGAGTGACAATTTGTGGAGCCTCTTTATCTGGTTCATCTACAATTTCTTCAGACACAACTCTCTCACCCTGACTCAATTCACTAGTGACTATAGGTGTTGCAGTAGAGCTGGTAGTTGGCTCGGCAGTTTGTTTACCACTTCGAAGGGTGATAACTTTGCAATGCTCCTTCCCTTTTGAATTTGGATTTTCTATGTTGCTGGATAATGTACGCGGTGGTCGTGTGTTTAAATTCGAAGCGATTTGCCCCAATTGTGCTTCCAACGCTCGGATTGAGGATAATCTCCTTGCACAATGGCTTCAGTTCGAGTTATGTGCTCACGCATTAAGGCTTCAAGGGTTGCTAGAGGATCAAATCGTGGTTATGTGTACTTTTGCTAATGTTGTCTTTGAATATTCATATTTAGCATTTAAGGTTGTTATGGCTGTACACGATTTTGATGTGAATGCATTTGAGTACTTTGGTTGTAACTCTGTTGCTGCTGATTGTAATTACCTTATCTATAATTGTCTTAATTAGATGAATTTTCATATTTGAATGTCGCAGCATTCTGATTTCTCCAAGGTTGTTGATTTCTTGCAGATTTATTATAGGAATTACCATAGGAATTTTCACGGATGTTGTTGACATAGAAAGCATTCTCCGCATGCTGTGGACAATATTCATAACTGTGGTTGTCACTGCCAAATTCACAACAAAATGTAGGGACATTAATTTGTTAAGCAACTTGTATGGGTGCAACGTCACTAGCCCCCTTCATGTTTTTTATCATGTTTGAAAGCGAAGAAACTTGTGCACTTAGAGTAGATATAGCATCCAATTCAATAAGTCCAAGATTTGCTTTCACTTGTGCAGCTTGAGAGATCGAATATTGATAATCATTCTAAGTGATTCTCTCTAGAATTCTGACAGCTTCATCATATGTACAGTCCAACAAAGGACCATTAGCAGATGCGTCGACAAGATTTCTTGTCTGTGCATTCAACCCGTTGTAGAAAATTTCAATCTGCATCTCTTATTGAATTCCATGCATGGGACAGTGTCAAAGTAGAGATTTATAATGCTTCCACGTTGTATGCAAATTTTTAACATCCAGCTAATGATACGCAGCAATATCATTTCTAAGACAAACATAAACATTAAACAAATGTTGTCCCCGACAATGACTCCAAAACTTGATCGCGCTATGAACGTCACAGTAAATATGTGCAAGCATACACTGTTGATGCAAGTATAGTAGACAGATGTGTAATCTGTCGGATATCTATCCCACGAGGATGGCTGTTGTTGTTTATAATTATTGTTGCTACGAATAAGTAAATGCAATAAAATTATGAGATTGACATGTTGAAGCAATAATGTAAAATTAAAGTAGAAATGCAATAATAAAGAAATAGGATCCCTAACGTGAATAGTCAGCAAAACACTAAGTGTGACTCACAAGGTTTAAAATATCAAGTAGTTGTCGCTGCAATAAGGCACAATGAATATCTTACCAAACTTGGCTTTCCTACTAGATCTAAGAATTAAACATGCACACTGATCACACCTTCCAGTGCTGACAATGCAACACATTCAAGAACAAGTGAATTAAATACCTTCAATCCCCAAGCAACTTCCGTTGTCTTACTTGTTAGTTCAATTTGTAGCTGCATCTTCCAGTGACAGTGACTGCAATCACACTTCCTTGGTCAAAACAATCAAACCCAAAGGTTAAACAGTAAAAGCAAGCTTAAATAAGATATCATTTAGTCTAAAATCAAGAGTACTTCCATACAAACTTGAAATAACATGAATTACCAGTGTTTAAGAAAGAGATATAAAAGAACAAATGGAGAATACTATTCCTAGGCTACTCGACTTGCTCCCTTACTCTCCTCTCATGTTGCACTTAGGAGCTCCTCGTCAAGAGTTGGTTTGCCTCCTCTTCTGCGTCAGGTCACCCCTTAGAAAGTTAAGCTGCCATGGATGCAAGCTTCGAAAAAAATGTTTTCAAGAAGAAAATAATCCGGATGAAGAAGACACTTTCTCTCTCTCCTCATTAGTATTTAACTGCAGCTGAATTGTACAGGTGTCCTTCCCTCCAAATCTAGCATTCTCTGGCCGTACTTGTTGGTTACACCAACTATACAACTCACGCATTTCTAGTGTGTTAACCAGACAATTGTCAGATGTTAGGACAGTTCTGGGTGCAATTTTGGACATGCTTATGCAACGACAATTCTTGACATATTCACACAGCGATAATTCTGAGCAGGTTCTTGCAGCGAAAATTCTAGGCGCAATGCTAAACAGACTAATGCAGTGACATCAGTAGTAAAAATATCATAAATTCACAGGCCATTAGGCTGAATTCCATTAAGTTAGAAAATGCAATAACAAAATTAAAAAAATGCTAAATATGTATGCTAAAGATGACCAAATGGGAACAATTTAAACGATAAGTAGGGAAAATCAATGGTTCCTTCTAGTACTATCACATCACATGCTATTCTAATTGGTTATTTTATTTATTTAATATATTTTTTAATCAAATCATATTCATCATTTGTGTTATTTACCTGGTTTCTTGAATCAATTATTATAATTGTTTAGTTATTTTAATGAGTGAAATAAATAAGTTTTTGATAATGGTAGTCTTTCTTCACCTTGGATTTGATAATAAGAATACTTCCTTCAATGGATTTATTTCATTTTAAATATTATTTCTCAATGACACCATGTACTTGAAATTTTTGAAGCAACAATGGTGGAGAATTTTTATGTTGGGCAAAAAAAGTTTCTTGTTATTAAATATCATTATTACCACTCTTAAATTTTATGAAGATGAGACCTCAGTAAAAGTTCATTTTAGGTCTTATTTATCTTAAATTTCCTTTGTTTCTATGTTATTAAAGTGTTTTATTAGTTCCCTTAATTTTACATTTGCATTTGAATATATTGGGGGTGTTTGGTAAATAGAGTTTTGGGCCTTTTTTAGTTGATTTGGGCACATACAAAAGATTGAGTAGTCAAACACACTAATTCTGGTGTTTGGTGAATTGAGTTTTGCAAGAGCTTGTTTGCTAAAAAATTACTCGTTCTGCCACATGCTCTTAAATCTAATTATCACTATTTTACATACTAAGAACATGACATAATTATCACTAAGTATGTAATTTACAATTATATTGATATTTTCGAAACTTTTTTTCAAGTCTCAACATTTTATTTTAAAAATGAAAATGGAGTCGTCACCAATCCTTTTTAATTTGGTGTGACTGAATCACCTTGAAATTTATTCATTTTAATAAAATTTTAAAATTACTAAAATGATTTTTGGTCTACAAAATAAAAAAAAATGGGTTCGGGAGTCGACTACGTATGAGAAAGGGTTAGCACCCTTATAACGCCCAAAATTGTACCTAATTGATTATTTGGTGTCTTAGTGTTGGAAATCGAGAATTCAAGGAGAATTTAAAAAGGGATCCTTAAATACGTGTAAATAGTGTTATTTGATGATATTACAAAAGTTTACTAAATTAAATTTTACAAAGAAATGCTCTTTTATTTTGAATCAATGGAGAAGAAAAGTCATGTCTAGAACGTTAGAGTACAACATCTCGAATCTTTGAGAATAAAGAACATTTATCAACTAATTATTAAACAAACCTTATATATTTTCAATTTTAAATAGGATATTCAATTTCATAAGTTTAAAGAAAAAACCATACCCAGTATGTTAGGACACAATTTCTCGAGTTCCCTAAATAGAAAACATTGCCTCGATTTTAAATATTGCTTATGTGTTGCATGAAAAGGAATACAACATTTAATGTGCGTCTAATTTGTTGGAGCATAATACAAAAATGAACCAAAGTATGTGCGAAAGAATTTCAACACCATCCGAACATCATCCCTTGGCACCGCAATTGCCTCGATCCACTTCGATACATAGTCAACAGCAACTAAAATGTATGCATTTTCGAAAGAGTTTGGAAATGGTCCTATAAAGTCAATACCCCGAATGTCAAAGAGATTTACTTCCATGATAGGTCGTTAGAGCATCTCATTGCGTCGAGATATTGAGCTAGTGCATTGATATCAATCACATTGTTGTGCGAAGTTGTGAGCGTCTCGAAACAATGTGGGCCAATAAAATCCTAATTGTAGGACCTTAGCAGTAGTACTTGTACCCCCAAAATGTCCCCCATATGGGGTATCATGGTAATGTCACAGGATTGAAGTCATTTCTTCTTTAGGTATGCAGTGACGGATAATGTTGTCAACGCATACCTTGAATAGGTATGGCTCGTTCTAGTGATATTTTGTAGCATCGCGTATGAACCTGATCTTCTTGTGACCAGTAGCATTCAGGGGTAGCTTACCACACACAAGGTAATTGACAGCATCAACATATCAGGGCGATGCATCGACAAAGAATAACTGCTCGTCTGAAAATGCTTCGATAATTTGGGACGTTTGCCCATCTTCACTTCCAACTTCCAATCGAGACAAGTGGCCATCTACTTGATTTTCAGATCCTTTCCTATCCTTGATTTCAACATCAAATTATTGAAGGAGTAGGATCTATCGTATCAGTCTAGGCTTAGCATCTTTCTTTGTGAAAAAGTATCTTAATGCAGAGTGGTCTGTGTAAATTGTAGTCCTCAGTGGTAGTGTAATTAACCTGCGCTTTAGTTAGAGTTTTACCAGCATAGTAAATAGAACGAAATACCATCTCTTTTTTTTGGCCTAGTACAGCTCCCACAGCAAAATCACTTGTATCACACATTAGTTCAAACGGTTGCATCCAGTCTGGTGCAACGACAATTAGAGCTTGTACTAGCTGCTTCTTTATTGTTATGAATGCATCCAGACAGTTGTCATCGAACACAAACTTTTTATTTTGCTCTAATAGTGAGCATAACGGTTTAGCAATCTTGGAAAAATAATGTATGAATCTTTTGTAAAAACCATCATGTCCAAGAAAGCTTCTTATTGCTTTGACATTGGTGGGTGGTGGTAATTTCTCGATGATTTCTACCTTTGTTTTATCAACTTCAACGCTCTGACAAGATATGCAATGGCCAAGGACAATGCCTTCAGTTGCCATGAAGTGACGTTTCTCCCAATTAAGAACTAGATTTGTGTCCTCACATCTCTTCAAAACTTTCGCCAGATTGTCAACGCATTTGTCAAAATTCTGTCTGTAGATAGAGAAATCATCCATGAATACCTCTAAGGAATTCTCGATCATGTTCGAGAAGATTGCCATCATACACTTCTAAAATGTTGCTGGTGCATTGCACAACCCAAATGACATACATCAGAAAGCAAAGGTTCAAAAAGGGCATCTAAACATGGTCTTTGCTTGATCTTCCGGCATAATGACAATTTGGTTGTAGCTAGAATAACCATCTAAGAAGCAATAATTATCTTTACCAGCTAGCCTATCTAGCATCTCATCAATGAAAGGTAGTGGGAAATGGTCTTTCTTTGTGGCTGCATTCAGTCAACGATAATCCATGCATACTTGCCAGCCAATCGCAATGTGAGTAGGGATCAACTTGTTCTTATCGTTGGTCATAACTGTGAACCCACTCTTCTTAGGCACACATTGGATGGGGATCACCCAATTGCTATAAAAAAAGGATATATAATGCCCGCATCTAACCATTTGATAATTTCCTTCTTCACTACTTCTTTCATCTTCTCATTAAGTCTTCTTTGTTGCTTAACTGATTGCTTCCCTTCATCTACTAGCCTTATCTTATGCATGCAAAAAGAGGGATTGATGCCTCTGATATCTGCAATGCTCTAGGTTATGGTTCTTTTGTGTTCTTTCAAAATGGCGGTGAGCTTTTCTTCTTGTATTGCGTCAAGGGATACATTGACAACAACAGGTAATGTCTCGTTTTCACCAAGAAAGACATACTTCAAATGCATCGGTAATGGTTTCAACTCCAAGGTAGGAGATTGCTCAATAGATGGTTTAAACACTAGAATCGTCCTGTTAGACAAATCCAAAGATTCCAATTGCCAATTCTATCTCTGCTCATAATTGTTAACCTCTTCTTTATCTACACAGTTTTTAGGATTTCATCGATGGATGTCACCGCATCTTCATCAAACATTGCTGAACTCCTTGCATTAAATTATTCTATAATGATCTCATCCAAAACGTCGATGTGATGACATTACTCTTTAGTTCTGGACGGAGATGCTTCAAACACACTGAAGGTCACATGTTCATCATTATGACGCATGATAAGTTCTTCTTTGAATACGTCTATAAGTGTACGTCCCATTACTAGAAAAGGCAGCCCTAAGATAATGAGCACCACCTTATCTGCTTCGCAGTTTAGGATTATGAAATCAGCAGGGAACACAAGCTTATCAACTTAGACAAGAACGTCTTTGATTTGGCCTTCAGGTTGTGCTAAGGATATGTCCGCAAGTTGTAATGTCACCGCAGTGGGCTTCATTGAACCTATTCCTAATGTCTTAAAAGTAGACAAAGGTATAAGGTTAATACTTGCTCCCAAATCACATAAAGCCATACCTAAATAATGATTTCCAATGGAGAATAGGATTGTGAAGCTGCCAGGATCTTTCATCTCGGTTGGCAACTTATTTGTAAGCAGAACGTTACACCCCTCTGTGAGCGCAATCGTCTCGATTTCGAACAATTTCTTCTTCTTTGATAGTAGCTCCATCATAAATTTCCCATAATTGGGTATTTGCACAAGAGAAACTACAAGAGGTATGTTAATGTGTAATTGTTTCAGAGTAGAAACAAATTTTTTATACTCTTTATCATGGACTTTCTCTTTAAATCTTAGCGAAAATGGAAAATGTATTGTAGCAGTGGGTTTTTGTGGAAAGCTTGGTGGTGTCGATGTTGGTAGTTGCGTCGACAACTTTGTTGGGCAAACTATTGGCATAGATTTTACTACAGTTGGTTCTTCTTCATTTGCTTTTGCTGGACTTCCTTCAGCCGCATTCTCTTCTTGTTGTTGTGGTTCAGATGCACCAACATGGTGTTGGCCAGAATTGCTTGGTTCAACCGTCTGCTTCCCACTTCTCAACGTGATTTCTTTGCAATGCTCCTTCCCCCTTTGTGTAGGATTCTCAGGTAGAGTGCCCGGTGACCTTGTGTTGAAATTAGAAGCTAGCTATCCTAGTTGGGCTTCCAATGCTCGAATGGAAAAAGAGTTGCCTTGTACTATTGCTTCAGTTCTCGTGATATGCTCGCGCATCAATGCTTCAAGAGAAGCCATAAGATCTTACATTGGTTGAGAAAATTGCTGCTGCGGATGTTGATGATGTTGTCCTTGCATATGAGGCAACACAGACTGTTATGGCTGTAATCGAGGTTGTAGGTGCATCTGGCTATGTGACTGCATCTGTTGAGAACTCACCTACGAATTTTGATTATAATTCTGCTATGGGTTGGTATTGTAACTCCCTTGTCGATAACCTCCTTGATTTGAGGAATTTCCATATCTAAATGTGGAAGCATTTTGATTCCCCCAAGGTTGTTGAGATAGATTGTTGTATGAGTTACCAAATGAACCCCCTCTGATATTGTTGATGTAGAAAGCATTTTCTGCATGTTATGGGTAGTCCTCATAACTATGATTGTCGCTACAAATTTCACACAAAAATATCGACGCAACCAATAATCGGGCCATTTGAAATAAGGCCACATAATTTGTTCCCTTCATATTCTTTATGATATTGGCCAATGAGGATACCTGCGCTTACAAAGCTGAAATAGCATCTAACTCAAGAACTCCAGGGTTGTTCTTTACTTGTGCAGAACAAGAGATCGAATATTGATAGTCATTCTAAGAAATCCTCTCTAGAATTCTTACAGCTTCATTATAGGTACAATACACCAATGTACCATTAACAGATGCGTCGGTAGATTCCTTGTCTGAGCATTCAAACCACTGTAAAAACTCTCTATTTAGGTCTCTTGCTGAATTTTGTTCATTGGGCAGCATCGAAGCAATGTTTTGTAATGCTCCCATGTTGTATGTAAATTCTCATCATCTAACTGATGATATGCAGTAATATCATCATGCAACCTCGCATTCATTGTTGGGATTGAAACGCAAAACAAACTATGTTGCTAACGCATTCCAAGATGTAATGGATACAACCGACAATACCAAGAACCATGTTCTCACTTTACCTTGAAATGAATAAGGAAATAATTTCATTTTCAAGGCATCATCAGGGACACCATGTTGACTAAAGGATGCACAAATAAGCAAAAATGATTTTAAGTGTTCTCTTGCATCTTCTTGAGGAAAACCAGAATATTGCCCATTTGAGTTGAGCATCTGAAACATCACCAATTTCAGCTCGAAATTACTAGCTTGAATAGCCGATCTTACAACGCCTGGTTGTAAATCATCAAGTATAGGAACAACAAAGTCTCTTATCATCCTATTTTGCACTTGTTCTTCTTGTGGAGGCGGTGGTGGTATATTATTAACTGCTCAATGGTGGTAAATCATTGTTGTTTCAAGCCATTCTTCTTTGTTCTTGCCTTCTCCTCCTCAATGTCCTTTCAAGCTCTGGATTAAAAATGACAAGGTTGTTAGGATTTCTCCTTATGGACATGCAACGCCGACAAAACTGAAAAAGAAAACAATAGAAAAGTAAACAAATTAGTAAAGGTTAGGAGTTAAGTAAGTAGAATTAACTGCAACAACAAAAATAAACATCAAACAAATGCCAATTCCCCCGGTAACGGCGCCAAAACTTGATCGCATTTGTAACGTCACAGTGATTATGCAAGTGAACACACGTCGATGCAAGTATAGTTGATAGAAAATTCTATCGGATATCGATCCCACAAGAAAATGGGTTCTTGATGTTTAAATGTCGGAGCAACTAATACTAAAATTAAGTAAAATGTGAGTAATGATGTCAGTGTAATTACGTCATATCTGCACATTAAAATAGTCAATATTGTCAACGCAATCAGAGTTAAATGTCAGAGGTTAAATTTCAATGTACTGAAAGTAAATCAAATGTGTTGTTCTAAGTGCTGAATATTTAAATGTACGAAATGTAAATATGATCAAGTGAAAAGGATTGGAGTGGATCATTGATTTCGCTAAGTCGAAACACTAGATGCACCGACAAGGTATTGTATAGATGAAATGTCATAGCAATAACGTACCATAACGTACCATTGAACTCTTACCAATAACAATCTTCCATTTACTCGAGACTTAAGTACCAACAATCACTCCACCTCTCGATGCGAGCAACGTTGTTCAATCAAGGATAAGTAACTAGTGTCTCTTCTAATCCCAAGTAACTCTTGTTGTCTTACTTGTTAACCTAACCTGTCACCACATCTCTCGATGTCTGCAGACTGGAAATCCACTCTCGTGTTTGATGTGATTAGATCCAAGAATAAACAGATAAAAAGCATTAAATAAGAATCAAAGTGATCTAACAATTAAAGATACTCTCACTTTCATTCAATTGTCATTAGAATCCATCAACGTAAAAGAAGGATTAAAGAATACAATCAAAGCTTACTATCTCTAGACTACTAGGACTATTCCTTAATCGTTCCTCTTGCTTTGCATCAAGCACCACTCACCAGAAGTGGTTGCTCCTTTGCTCCATCAGTGCACCGTTCCAACTAAAGTCTCCAAGTCACACAGAAATTACAAAATTTAATCCTTTACCCCTTAATAATTTCTTCATTCTTCATTCTTCTTTTTATAGCCTTCAAAAGTTGCAGGTTTCAGCCTCCCATTCTCATATCCAAATCTAGATTTTACAACTGTCAAAGTTAGTTAGAGTACAGTTGTTCACTCATGCAGATTTAATGTTTTCTTCAGAGATCTGCAAGTTGTCGTTGCATTGCTTGGTGCAATCTAAGATCGTAATTGCGGTGACACCTGTGATGTTCCTATACTGGTGCTTCCATATGTAAATTCAGCTTGAGTTTACTCATTCGAGGTTCAGGTTCTGTGCGCGACATCGCTGCTCGTAATTCCAAGCTGATCTTCTGGCTGCATTCTTCTTCCAACATTAATCTTCTAGATTAAGTTCCTGCGCTGACAATTCTAAAGTGCAATACATCAACTACTTGCGTCAACATTAGTACAAAAAGATATAAAAATAACAAGAACTTAGACTAACTAGCAATGAGTTTGAAATTATAAAATCTAAGTATGAAATGCTTATGATGTATGCTAAATGAGATACAAAAGAGACAACTAAGACATCAATTTAGAGAAAATATATGTCATTTGTAATGCTACCAAGTGGTTAACTGCAAGCGAAGATGAATTGATTTGGAATGGCCGACTGGTGAGGTGATCACAGTTGAGTCCGACAGATTAAACAGTGAAACCAGAGTTATTTCAGCTATCTCAGCACAGAAAATGGTTCGTAAAGGTTGTGAAGCATTTTTGGCTTATATACTTGACGCACGGGATTCAGGGACCGAATTGAAATAGGTACCAATTTTTAATGAGTTTACAGATGTGTTCCAAGAAGAGTTAACGGGTTTACCATCGATCCGAGTAGTTGAGTTTAGCATTGATTTGATACCGGGCATTACATCAATGTCAATTCCACTGTACAGAATGGCACCGACTAAGTTGAAAGATTTAAAGGCACGACTACAAGAATTATTAGATAAAGTTTTTATACGATCGAGTGTATCGTGATGAGGTGCACCGATACTATTTGTGAAAAAGAAAGATGGTTCGATAAGGATGTGTATAGATTACAAGTAGCTGAATAAGGTGACAATCAAGAATAAGTACCCGTTGCCTCGTATTGACGAGTTATTTGAACAGATAAAGGTGTAACCATATTTTCTAAATAGATCTTTGATCAGGTTATTATCAGATGCGAGTGAAAGATTGTGATGTGTCAAAAAAAAATTTAGGACCCTATATAGACATTATAAGTTTCTAGGAATGTCGTTTGGGATGACTAACACTCTAGCAGCATTCATGGATCTGATGAATCGAGTCTTCCAACTTCATTTAGATAGATTTGTAGCAGTTTTTATCGATGACATACTGATCTATTCCAAGACATAGTCAGAGCATACAGAGCATCTAAGAGAGGTTTTACAGATTTTGTGAGAAAAATAATTGTATACAAAATTTAGCAAATCTGCGTTCTGGCTTCGAGTGGTTGGATTTCTTGGTCATGTGGTATCTTCGAAGGAATATGGGTTGATCCGAGTAAAGTTTCAACCATTCTCAATTGGAAAGTTGATAGTGCTAGAAAGGACATATGTTTTCTCCTTACTTTTTGCTTAAGTTGTTCCCATTTAGTCATCCTTAGCACATATTTTAGCATTTTTTTAGTTTAGTTAATTGCATTTTCTAACTCAATGAACCTTAGCCTAGTTGCCCTTAATTTTGTCATATTTTGGTATTGATGTCGCTACATGAGTATTTCAAATTGCGTTCAGGATTGTCATTGCATTTGACAGCTGTCTGAATAAGAACAAAAATGTGAGAGCTGTCTAGTTTGGTATAACCAACTTGTACGACCAGCGACAGCTTGATTCTGATGAAAGGACACCTACACAAGGACAACTTGTACTTACCTTAATTTTGTCATCTTTTGGTACTAATTTCGCTGCATAAGTATTTCCAAATTGTGTCCAGGACTGTCACTACACCCGATAGCTATCAAAGAAACTACAAAATGTAGATAAGAACAAAACTGTGTAAGTTGTCTAGTTTGGTATAACCAACTGGTACAGATAGAAGCAGCCGAATTCTACAAAAAAGAAACATGTACAATTTGGACAATATAAATATTCACAAGGAAAGAAAAAAAGGTGTCTCTTTTGGTGCATATATCTTTTCAACCTCTCTTTTGAAGCTTTCGACTATGGAGGCTTGAGGTTCTCACAAGTGAACCAACATTGGAAGGATGTAGAACAGCTCCTGTCGAGGAGCCCTAAGTGCGACACAAGAGGGAAGTAAGAGAACAAGTCGAGTTGTCTAGGAATGGTATTCTCTATTTGTTCTTCTACATTTCTTTCTAAACGCTGGTGATTACTGTTTATTTCATGTTTGTATGGAAGTACTCATGATTTCTGAACTGAATGTTATCTTATTTAAACTTGTTTCTACTGTTTATTTTTTGGGTTTGAATGTTTTTAGCATGGAAGTGTTATTGCAGTCACTATCACTAGAAGGTGTAGCGACAGTTAAACTACCAAGCATGACAACGGAAGTTGCTTGAGGATTAGAGGAATTTAATCCACTTTTTATTAACTGTGTTGCATTGCCATCATCGGAAGGTGTGGTTAATGTGAATATTTAAGTCTTAGATCAAACATAGAAGTTAAGCTTGGTAAGATATTCACTACACATAATTGCAGTGACAATCATCTATTCTTTCATACTTTGCGAACCACACTTAGTATTCTATTGAATATTCACGTTGGGGATCCCATTTTATCATTATCATATTTTATCTTTATTTTCAAGTTATTGCTTCGACAACCATTCTTACAATATATCTCATTTTTACTTGTTTATTGCACTGACATTGATAAACAAATAACAACCATCCTCATGAGATCGATATCCAACAAACTCACATCTGTCTACTATACTTGCATCGACAGTGTACGCTTGCACAATATTGTTGTGATGTTAAACAACCGATCAAGTTTTGGCATCGTTGCTTGGGATGACATTTGTTTGATGTTTATTTTATTATTACACTTTATTCTTATTATCTAATCTTTAGTTGTTACTAACTTGTTTTATTTTTATCGCTACTTTTACATTTTATTTTTTTCGGCTCAATTACTTCTTGGAATGCACTTGCAACACAGTTTGTTTTGCACTTTAACCCGCCGATAATGAATGCTCGTCTCTGAAATGGTATTACAGCTTATCATCAGCTGGATGATGAGAATCTTCACACAACATTGGAACGTTATAAATTTTTGCTTCGATGTTGCCCCATGCACGGCATTCAACAAGAAACATAGATTGAGATTTTCTATAATGGGCTGAATTCACAAATGAGGAATCTTGTCGACGCATTAGCCAATGGACCTTGCTGGATTGTACTTATGATGAAGTTGTTCGAATTATTGAGAGAATTGCTTAAAATGATTATCAATATCCTATATCTAGAGTTGTACAAGCAAAAGCTACTTCGAGAGTTATTGAATTGGATACAATATCTGCACATAGTGCTTAAGTTTCTTCTCTTGCAAATATGATAAAAAATATGAAGGGGACTAGTGATGTTGCACCTATACAAGTCGCTCAAGAAGTTGATGTGCCTACATTTTGTTGTGAGATTTGTGGTGACAACCATAGTTATGAAGATTGTCCACAATATGTAGAGAATGGTCTTACATTTTGTTGCAAGATTTGTGGTGACAACCATAGTTATGAAGACTATCCACAACATGTAGAGAATGCCTTCTATGTCAATAATATACGTAACAATTCTTATGGAAACTCTTATAATAATTGTGCAAGCAATCATCGGTCTTGGGGAACTTAGAATGTTGGACAAAATGTTGCAACATTTAGATATGGGAATACATCTAATCAAGGTAATTATAATCCAAGACAGGGGAATTACAGTAAACAACAACAAAATTACAATCAGCATACTTAGATGCATCCATAAAAAAGCCAGATGCAGCCACACTAAAATCGAATGCAACCATAACACTCTTCAATGCAGAATCAGCATGTTCAAGGACATCGACAACAAAAGTACACGTAAGCTTTACTATCTTATCCGTTAGCATCTCTTGAAGCTTTAATGAGGGAGCATATTACTTGCACGAAAGCTATTGTGCAAGGGAATTCATCTTCTATTCAAGCGTTGGTGGCACAATTGAGACAAATTACTTCGAATTTGAATACCCAACCACCAGACACACTTCCTAGTGACACAAAAAATCCCAATCTGAAAGGGGAAGAACACTGCAAGGTTATCACTCTTAAGAGTAGTAAACAAACTAGTAAGCCGACTACGAACTCTACTGTAGCACCTCAAGACACTAGTGAAGTGATCCATGGTGAGAAGGTTGAATCTGAAGGGTTTGTCGATGCACCAGACAAAGAAGCTCCATAAATTTGTCATTCGTATGCCCACTGTCCTACCCTCAAAACTATTGACACACCTAAAGATGTCGGTTAATCTGATGTCTCTTTACATTTGCCTTTTTCACAAAGATTCAGAGAAAATGAACATGATAAGCAATATCAATAGTTCTTGAACACACTGAAGCAACTCCATGTCAATATTCCTTTAGTGGACGCTCTTGTGCAAATTCCTAGTTATGGGAAATTTATAAAGGAGCTCTTGTCCAAGAAGAAGAAGCTCAATGATATTAAAACTATTGCACTCACAGAAGGCTGTAGTGCTGTTTTGAAAAATATGTTGCCACCCAAAATGAAAGATCCTAGGAGCTTCACTATCCCATGTTCAATCGGTAACCATTATTTGGGTAAAGCTTTGTGAGACTTAGGAGCTAGCATCAACCTCATGCAACTGTCTACTTTGAGAAAGTTAGGAATTGGTCACATGAAACCTGTTGCAGTGAAATTGTATTTAGCAGATCGATCCTTGGCTAAACCTGAAGGGCATATCAAGGATATTTTAGTTCGTGTGGATAAATTCATTTTCCCAACTAATTTTATTATACTTGACTGCGAGGCAGACAAGGAGGTTCCCATAATCTTGAGATGACCATTTTTAGCCATCGGACACACTCTCATTGATGTACACAAAGGAGAATTGACCATGTGACTTGATGATGACCATGTTACCTTTAGTGTTTTTGAATCTATTCCATGCAAGGACAAAGTAGAATGCCACACTGTCGATGTGCTGGATGATTTGATTGAGGAAGAATTCAATAACCAAAGCACATTACTTTCTGAAGAATTTGCGGTGACATCAGATGATGAATTTTTAGCTAATTGTGATAGCATGGTTGAAGCTAATAACATTAAACTCAAGCACAGATGGCAGATTGAATCTTTAGACTTAGCCAACAGAACGACTCCAATTTTTAAGTCATCTATTGAAGAAGCTCCTACTGGGGAATTGAAGTCACTGCCTGCTCATTTGAAATATGTCTTTCTTGGTGACAACAGTACTCTCCCAGTTATTATCTCTCCAACATTGGATGCAAATCAAGAAGAGAAATTAATTCATATTCTTAAAAAGCATAAACGAGATATTGCTTGGAGTATTATCGATATTCGAGGCATTAGTCCATCTTTTTGCATGCACAAAATCAAGTTGGAAGACGAAGGCAAGCAATCGATTGAGCAACAAAGAAGATTGAACGAGAAGATGAATGAAGTTGTTAAAAAGGAAAATATAAAGTGGCTTGATGTTGGATTATTTACCCTAATTCGAATAGCAATTTGGTAAGTCTAGTGCAATGCGTTCCTATGAAGAGTGGCATTACTATGATATCTAACGAAAAAGACGAGTTAATTCCTACACGCATTCCTTCGGGATGGTGCATATGTATGGATTATTGCAAACTTAATGCTGCCACAAGGAAGGATCACTTTCCACTTCGCTTTATTAACCAGATGTTGGATAGGCTTGCTGGAAGAGCCTTTATTGCTTTTTAGAAAGTTATTCTGGCTACAATCAAATTGCTATTGAGCCGGAGGATCAAGCGAAAACAACTTTTGCTTTTGCTTTTCCCGTATCCCGTTCAGTCTTTGTAACGCACTAGCCACATTTCAAAGGTGCATGATGGCAATATTCTAGGATATGATCAAGGATTCTTTAGAGGTCTTTATGGATGATTTCTTAGTTTATGGGAATAATTTTGACCAATGCACTGACAATTTGGATAACGTCTTGAAGCAATGTAAAGACACAAATCTGGTGCTAAATTGGGGAAAATGCCACTTCATGGCAACTGAAGGCATTGTCTTAGGCCATCGCATCTCTAGTCAAGGCATTGAAGTGGGTAGAGCTAAGGTAAAAATTATTAAGAAGTTACCTCTGCCGACAAATGTGAAGGGTATCCGTAGTTTTCTTAGGCATGCGGAGTTTTACCAATGATTTATTTAAGATTTTTTCGAAATTGCAAAACCCGTATGCTCATTGCTGGAAACGAATAAAAAATTCTTCTTTGACAATGCATGTTTGGATGCATTTATTCAAATAAAGAAGCAACTAGTAACTGTAGCCATTGTCGTTGAACCAGATTGATCTCAACCTTTTGAAGTTATGTACGATGCAAGCGACTTTGTTATGGGTGTTGTTCTAGGACAACGCAAAGGAAAAATATTTCACGCTATCTATTACGCTAGCAAAACTCTTACAGATGCTCAAATTAATTATACCACCACAGAGAAAGAATAATTGGTTGTAGTCTTTGCTTTCGACGAGTTTCGTTTATACCTTGTCGGTGCAAAGGTTACTGTATTTACTGATCACTCAGAGTTGAGATATATTTTTGCAAAGAAAGATGCAAAACAACAAGTGATACATTGGATCCTACTATTGCAAGAATTTGACATCGATATAAAATACCGTAAGGATTCAGAGAATTAAGCTGCAAACCATCTGTCTCGACTAGAAGTTGGCAGTGAAGATGGAAACATACTTCAAATTATCGATGCATGCCCAGATGAGAAGTTATTTGTTGTATATGCAACCCCTTGGTATGTGGATTTGGTTAATTACCTAGTGTGTGGAAAACTCCCCTTGGGTGTCACAGGCCATAAGAAAGAAAGCTTCCTTCGTGAAGTAGTGAAGTACCATTGGAATGAGTCATACTTATTCAAGGTATGCAATTGCAATATAATTTGGCATTGTATTCCGAAAAAAAAAATATGGTTTTAATCCTGAAGCATTATCATGATGATCCTTATGGAGGACATTTCGGTGGCATGAGAACTACTGCTAATGTTCTTCAATCAAGATTCTATTGGCCTTCACTATTCAAGGATGCCCATAATTTTGTGAATCAATGCGGTAGATGTCAACGTACTGGTTCTATATCTGAACGCAATGAAATGTTATAGCAGTCGATTATGGAGGTTGAACCATTTGATATTTCGGGTATGGATTTTATGAGACCATTTCCAAGTTCGTTTGGAAATCTTTATATACTAGTAGCTGTTGACTACGTCTCGAAGTGGGTTGAAGCTGTTGCAATCCCAAAGGATGATGCACAGGCAGTGCTTAAATTTTTCCACAAGGATATACTCACCCGCTTTGGCACACCAAAAGCATTGATCAGTGATCAGGGTACACACTTTCATTGCAACCAAGTGGCAGTCGCACTAAAAATATATGGAGTTAATCATAGAATGGCTACTACTTCTCATCCGCAAACCAATGGACAGGCCGAAGTATCCAATCAACAAATTAAGAACATTCTTGAGAAGGTTCTGAACCCTTCGAGGAAAGATTGGTCTCCCAGACTTGATGATTCTTTATGGACATTACGGATAACATACAAAACTCCATTAGGGATGTCGCTGTATCAACTGATTTTTTGGAAAGCATGTCACTTGCTAGTTTAAGTATCAGCCTCAAGCTTCGCTCTGGCTCATTTCCAACCGATCATCGAATAAGATTATACTCCAAATAAATGTCGGTTACTGTCTACAAGACCCAACCTTTGTAACTTGTTTTTCTCTCCGGTAAACTGAAAATCAAAAATCAATTTTTGAATTTTAGTTTTTTGGCTAGACTAACCACGACTATCGCCGTTAGAACAAAATAGTTTAAAATTTGGAAAAACCCGACTCGGACTATGTTGTCTCAATGAGAATCGAATCTGATCTCATTTCCCTTAGCGGACCACCGCTAAGTGTGTTCACAGGAAGTCGAATGTTCTACAAGCCGATCCTTCCTCCCAACTATAAATCGAAACAACCTTCAAACTAATGGATCCTTTTTGAACTTGAAAGTGTAAGGATTTTAAAAGGAAAGGCCGGTTGCCAATCCAAGTTTGCAGAAAATTGAGAAATATATTCGAAGATATAAAGTGTTTTTCAACTCTCACGATTGGAATTGAGTCGTTGCTTTAGCCTTTAGCTTTTTGGAAATTTAGTTGAGCATGATTATGGAAGAAATCATACTCAACATTTTTTAAGAAAATAAAAACTTAAAAATTAAATGTAGAGAAAAAAAGAATTTTATAGAACTTAGAAAACAAGAACAAAACTACCTTACCCCATGGGGCTATTTATAGTTCTCCAAAACCCTAAAAATAATAAAAGATAATTCTTAAAAATATTTAAATTAAATCCTAAAAAGAAAAGATAATTTCTAATTTTGAATTTAAAATGCAGTTGATCCGCTCGTCCATCCTTACTGACTAGACCTTCTGGAAGCTGCTGATTGGATCTTCTAGAAGCTGCTGACTGGATGCCACTCTCATGCCCAAAGTCATGCCCACTAGCCCAGCCTTGATTCCGAAAAATAAAACTGAAAAACTTTGCCTTCCAAATGCAACTTCCAAAATTGAAGTCCTACATAGAAAGCGCACAAAAACGTCCAGATCAGCAACATGAACTAATTATTAAGGAGTAATTAACGATAAAATAGTAATCTAATGAAACACTTATCATTAAACTTATCAAGGTTTAATCTATGCATTTTGTTAGTTGGATTTAGAATATGATAATGTTATGAAATTTAGTTGTATGAGATTATTATATTTTTCTTTAGAGTTTATAAGTGAGAAAGTGAAACTATATGATTGTTGATTTGAAATTTGTTGATTAAATTTGGGTTATATTAAGTAAAGTGTGGAATTACTTAAGATAATGAAATTTGTGTGATTTTTGGGGATGATGAGAAAAAGGGCAGATTATTAAAATGGTGATAGTTATTTGGCCTTGGTATGACAATTGGGAAAGTCACTAAATGCAAGTAAAAGCATAAGGGAGCAGATTGTTAGAAGTTTAATTTTTTAAGGGTAAATTCTTAATTTAATTAAATTTTGAATTTTGAATGAAATAGAGAAATAGAATTATATTTTAGATATTGATTAAGTTAAATCATACTATAGATCAAGAAAAGAATCAATCGAAGCTAGACCGGGGAAAAGCTAAAATCATGGAGTAGTTGTCAATCTTATCTTTCAACTTTTGTAATCGAGGTAAGTTTGTAGTAAATTATTCATTAAAATTTGTTACGTGATTATATTGCTATTTGTTAGAAATGATTAAATATTGTAAATTTCCGTACATGGTAGCATTTGATATATGTGGTTCTTAGGAAGAATACGAATGTAAAATATGTATAAAATCGGGAAGAACATTATTGGTGTTGTGCAATTTATATTGATTTGTTCATGATTAATGTGAAACTTAAATTTATCATGGAAATTACGTTATGCCCCTGAATTACACTACGGTGCCCTTGAATTGCACTACGGTGCCCCTGACTTGCACTAAGATGCCCCTGAAAAGCACTACAGTGCCTCGATAATGTGCCTTGAACTGTGTTTGTATATGCAAATGAAAATTTGTGAGTTTGAACAAAAGTGATTTGTAACAATTTGATGTTTAACATTTTATCATTTTGATTGAGTCAGTGGTTAATAAATATCATATGCTATGAACTAACTAAGCATTTTGCTTACTTTAGTTTGTTTTGTTCATTTTATAGATTTTGGCAAAGTTTTAGGAAAAGGATCAAGCAAAGATCACACTATCCATCATACTTGGTAGATTTCTTTTGACACTTTTGTAAGGTAGTGGCATGTATATAGGACTCTATGTGTAGTTGGTCGCTTCTTTTGTTTAGCTTAAGGTCAAATGTATAGTATATGACGAAACTTTTGGTTGAACAAGTTTAAGAGCATAATGTACTCTTGTTGTGATAAAAGATGTTTTATTTTAAAACTTGCATTTTGAAGAGATTGTGTATTATGTAATAGAAAGGTATTCTCTTCTTGCAAATTGGTAATTGATAAGTTCTTATATGAAGTTATTTGAGGATGAAATATGCATGTTTGTATTAGAAATTAAGTCTATGGATTGTGTAACTTGGTCATAAAGGTAGGAAAGCAAAAATGTCTTGGATTAGAAGAAACTTATATTGGTACACGACCTGTGACACAGTTTGTCACACGGCCATGTGTGCATTTTTAGGTGCAGGATATTATTTCGAGTAGGCACACGGCCTATGACATGGGTTGACACACGATCGTGTGAGGAATTTTTATTTGTTTGAATAGAAACACGGGCTGTTACATGGTTTAAGACATGGGCGTGGGTTATATGCCTGTAGGATCTTTTTGAATTGGAACATGGGTTGGAACATGTGATAGTACATGGCCGTGTGACCCTATTTCGAAATCACACATGGGCAAACACACGGTTTGGCCCACGGCCATGTGTCCATGTTTCACATGTATTTACACCTTTTTCCTGACTTTTTACTTGATAACACTAATTGCAACACCCATAACCCGAAATCGTCACCGATCAAGGTCTCGGAGTATTACCAAACATCAATATACCATTAATATATTTTTAGCAATTAATCATATTCATCTCCATCAATCTTTTAGTACATATAAATCATTCAATATACATGTAACATAATTCAATTTGATCATGCATATCTCGTATTGACATTTACTATCATCATGCTTCAGTACGAACATCATTTAATAATTTCATAACAGGGCACACAGCCATGTGTCTCAAACACACGCCCGTGTGTCACACACTGACGCTCATGGTCTTGGTCGTGTACTAGGCCGTGGGCCTATTCGAAAATCATACCCATGGTCATGTCCCAAACCATGGGACAGGCCACAATTCTATTCTGACATGAGTCACACGCCCGTGGATGTGACCGTGTGTCTACTCGAAAAAGGGCCACATGGTTGTGTAAAAGCCTGTGTGTTTGCTCATGTAAACTGCTCTACACCTAAAATATGATACACGATCGTGTGATAGCCCGTGTCACAAGCCGTGTGTGCCCTATGTACTTCCTAATCAAGGTATTTCTTTTAGACCTAAATTCTCTAGCAAGTTACCCTATCAAATAAAAGTTCAACTAATCATTCAAACTATTAGCCATGTCCATAACTAAGTTGAAACTTCTAATATACTAGACTCTATAGCCTTCCCTAAAATACCAATTTGGTGTGAGACATATATAAATTAGGTGCATAAGAGTATAGACACAAGACAATACACATTACCAACATTAACTAAATCAATTCACTAACCAAATTCCATACAACAAAATATACATATATTAACAATTTCATCAAAAAGATTATCATCCATTCACAACCATATCAACCATCATCTAAACAAGTAATATTCACAAGTTTTACAAAGTCTTGTTATCCTAACCCTATACTTGTCCTAGGTACATGCCAGAAAGACAAAAAGAAAACACCACTGACTTTGAGTATGGGATGTCGGCTATGACGTTGACCAGTAATCTACTAAACTTCTAACCTAAAATCATGAAAGTTTAACTACATTAGTTCATCATCATTTGCATATATGTACCCACATGAACATATCAATTTCTTATTACAAACATCACTTAATATTTTAAGCCTTAGTTAAAATAATCCCAAATTTTTCCACTTCATAATTACATATTCATTAACCATCCTTTCTAATGATTTCATTCACTTTTCCATAAACCATTTCTGTCAATTCTTGGCACCCGGTTCCTAGCGAATAAATAACGATAAATAGGCCCCGCCCTAGTTGGATTAACAAATGAAATCCGTCAATTCATGGCAACCAATGCCTAGCGGATAAACCGCAATAAATGAGCCCAGCTCTAGTTGGATTAACCAACAGTTTGTGCCCAGCGCTAGTCGAACAAACTGATGAATATAGTACCCAGTGCTTAGCAGATAAACTGCGAATGTGAGCCCAGCTTTGGTTTGTATAACCAACAATTGGTCCGTCAAATCCTGGCACCCAGTGCCTAGCAGTTAAACCACGAAAGTGAGCCCAACTCTGGTTGGTTTAACCAATGAATAATGAACTGTTCATATCCACAATTTCATCATTTCATAATCAACCAAAATAACTCAATTCTACCCTTTCACTAATTTAATACATCATATCAATTTATTAAAGACTCATAATATGACATACATGATTCATTAATTTTTATATTAAGTAATTATAATGGAACCTAATGAACAATTTAAATGGAGAATATTAATAAGTTTGAGTACACAAACTTATCGAATTTACGAGTGTCGATTAATCCGCGGTTGACTTCTCAAAAATTTTCTCTTTTCCACATCTACTATATGTTCGGCTCGATTCTTGCTCTATCAATAGTAATTTAAAATATAATTAATCATTTGTATTTATTCCATTTCAACAATCTACATGTTCCCTTTTAATTTTCATGGCAACAAGCACTTATTTTCCTATTATCAAGTATTCATGAATATACATGTACAAATACATAACATTCTTCCATCCAAATATATATACTAAATGATTCATACTTTACCAATTTCGCACTCAACTCAATTTTTTTCCCATTTGACCATATCCATAATTATTTCCACCTATTTAAATTCTTTTCTCTCTCATTCAATTTAACATACACCTCCACCTTTTATGAGATAACATTATTACCCATTTTTTTATACAATTAATTACATTTTCAACACTAACCCTTATTTTTATTTACTTCTAATTTAATCCTATTACCATTTAATTTCTCAACATTAACAATATTTTTATTTTACTTATAATTCAACCCATTACCTTCAAACTACCCATGAATGATTTCACTAACTAAATAAAAACATACTTCAACTCCAAACTCAACTATTCACAAACAAAGCTTCAAAAAATAGCCATGGCAACTTCCAAACACTTTTACATTTTCGTGAACTATATACTAGTCTAGCAAGCCCTTAGCTTGTTTATCACAAAAATGTCATTACCAGTGAAACAATATCAAAGACTCACTTACATGCAAGCCTCCCTTTTTGCCAAAGTTCAAGCTTTGCAATGGTGTTCTTTCTTTTTCTCTTAATTTCTTCACTTTCTTTTTTTTTTTTTGGTGGAAAACTCCACTAAAGAAGATAACTCTTATTTTAAATTATTTATTCATTATAACACAATTACTACCTTGCCCCTTTTTCTTATACATATCTTGTAATTCAACAAAGTCTAAATTTGTCCATTAAAATAATTATGGTCTATTCACCATAAGTTCTCTTTCATTTAACACCTTAACTAATACTTCACTATTTATTTTATTTTTGTAGTACTCCATTTTTGTTTCCCTTATGATTTAATCCATCATCTTAAATTAACACCTTAACAGTATTTTTTTATCCTTTAACTCATTTGTTTCACCTCTTTAATCACTCTAACTTATTTAATTAAAATATTATAAGCTTATAATTAAAATTTTAAGACGTTAATTAATTATTTTCCAATATCATCGAAAATAGGTCATTACAACTCTCCCCTGCTAATAAAATTTCATCCTCAAAAATTCTTACCAGAGAATTTTAATATATTGAGATTTCATTGCTTCCTCAAGCTCCCACGTTGCTTTTTCGATGTTATGACTACGCCAAAGAACTTTCACCAAAGGAACTTGCTTATTACATAATTCTTTTACCTCACGAGCCAAAATCTCAACCAGCTCTTCCTCATATAACAAATTAGGTTGTATTTCCACTTCATCATATGCTATGAACTTACAAAGCATTTAGCTTACTTTAGTTTGTTTTTTTTTATTTTGTAGATTTTGGCAAAATTTTGGAAGAAGGATTAAGAAAGGATCACACTATCCACCATACTTGGTAGATTTCTTTTGATACTTTTGTAGGGTAGTGGCATGTATATAGGACTCTATGTGTAGTTTGTCACTTCTTTTGTTTAGCTTAAGGTCAAATGTATAGAATATGATGGAACTTCTGGTTGAACAAGTTTAAGAGCATAATGTACTCTTATTGTGATAAAAGATGTTTTATTTTAAAACTTGCATTTTGAAGAGATTGTGCATTATGTGATAGAAAGGTATTCACTTCTTGCAAATTGGTAATTGATAAGTTCTTATATAAAGTTATTAGAGGATGAAATATGCATGTTTGTTTTGTTTTAGAAATTAAGTCTATGGATTTTGTAACTCGGTCATGAAGGTAGGTAAGCAAAAATGTCTTAGATTAGAAGAAACTTATAGTGGTACACGACCTGTGACACGGTCTGTCACACGGCTGTGTGTGCATTTTTAGGTGCAGGGCATTATTTCGCGTAGGCACACAGCCTGTGACACGGGCTGACACACGATCGTGTGAGGAATTTTTATTTGTTCGAATAGAAACATGGGCTTTTACACGGTTTAAGACATGAGCGTAGGTTATATGCCTGTAGGGTCTTTTCGAATTGGAACACGACCTAGCACACAGGATAGTACACGGTCGTGTGACCCTATTTCAAAATCACACACGAGAAAACACATGGTTTGGCCCACGACCGTGTGTCCCAATTTCACATGTATTTACACCTTTTCCCTGACTTTTTACTTGATAATTGAACTTGATTTTGATTGATTCTAAACTAATTTTTAGTTAGAAAATCTATATGATTGAGCATGAATTACATGGTATGGAAAATATTGTTCTTGTGCTTTTTTGAGTTAAAAATTATTGTGTATGAATGGTAATGCTATCTAACCCTAATTCGACGGTGGATAGGGGTAAGGAGTGTTATATTTATTGGTATTAGAGCTACGATTTAGTCGATTCTAGTACTAATGTAGTGTCAAGTGAGTCTAGAATATACATGCCATATATATACCCGATGATAGTGTGATACTTATGATCCAAATTAACCTTATATTTTCATGTTGATTAAAGATGGAGAATGAACCAAATAAAGCAGTAGATAATGAAGCTGAAAGTAATGCACAAGCTTCTAATCTACAAGTAGGTGCTAGTATTTCTGTTCCGCAATCTTTTGAAGAAGATATGAAACATGTTTTCTTCGGTATGATGAACCAATGGTTCAATGAATTCAAACAAGCAAATCCATTTGTTCCACCACCTCCACCTCCTGCTATGCCTCCTCTTGCACCTATGATCGTGTAAAATCTAGTACTCGTGGTGATAAAACGACTTTCAATTGATAAAATTTGAAAGTGTAGGGCTGAGGAGTTTAGAGGTAAAGCGGATGATGATCCTACGAAAGCGGAGTAGTGGCTATCAAGTACAAAAGGGATATTCTAAGAGTTGATGTGCACTCCAAATGTTTGTCTAAGGTGTACGGTGTCATTGTTGAAGGAAGAAGCTTATGAATGGTGAGAAACTAAGAGTTCTATGGCATCCGAGGGTTGTGTTAGTTGGGAATTCTTCCAAGTAGAATTCAGAAAGAAAGACGTCAGTCGACTGTTTCTTGACAGAAAGAAGAAAAAATTCTTTGAGTTAAAATAAGGAAACTGAACTATTATCGAGTACGAAAGGGAACTTGTGCAACTAAGCAAATATGCGCGAAATGTTGTATCAAGCAAAGAAGACATGTGTATCAGATTCAAAGATGGGTTAAACGATGAGATAAAAATGTTGATGGCAGCTTTAAAGATACACGAGCTAGTGGAACTTTTTGAACATGGTCAAAAAATTAAAGAAATTTGCTCGAGTAAACGACAATCAGATGCACGATTTTGGGATTTTGGAAAGAGGGGGTCATTTAAGTCAGCTCATCTATTTCTGTCGAAGAAGATACATAGCAAAGATAACCGATTGGGTGCCCCATCAGAGTTTATTAATAGAGATAGATCCAAAGCAAGTAATTTAAAGATGGTAAACTTGCCAACCGCTAATGTTGGGAGTGTGAGAAATATGGAAAGAGTGATACTGGTGTGTAATGACTGTGGTAGGAAGCACTTCGAGGAGTATAGATCAAAATTGGGAGCTTGTTTTTGTTGTGGATCCACTGAACTTTTTCTGCGAGATTGCCCATTAAAGTAAAATGAGTCGGGCAAACAGTCGTGTAGACAAGAAGTGACATCGTATAGAGGTAGAAGATCGGACAACGGAAGAACTTCTACTTTGGGTCGAGGGAAAACTATAGATACAAACGAGCGATCAAAGGCAAGGTTTGTAGTAAGAGCTTACGCCATTAGAGCTCGGGCAGAAGCAATTGCTCCAGATGTTATTGCGAGTACTTTCTCTCTTTTTGATATTCATGTATATCCATTGATTGATTCGAGATCAACTCATTCTTATATATGCACTGTATTAGTTAACATAAAGAAATTACTTGTTACGATGACAGAATACACCATTAGGGTAACTAACCCTTTAAGTCAGGGTGCATTAGTTAATCGAGTGCGTAAATCATGTTCATTAATATAAAAGGTTATAATTTCCCTGCTAGTTTAATGTTGTTAGCTTTTGATCATTTTGACATCATTCTGGGTATGGATTGATTGATGGAGCATGATGCATTGATAAGTTACAGAAGAAAGCAAGTTAGCTT